>VZTY01018297.1:92728-139863 GCA_013400935.1 Turnix velox
GGGGTCTCACCAGTGCCGAGTATCATGCATAGGAGTAGGCTTTGGTTCCATTCGAATAATAGTTTTTTTAACTACAAAAAAAAAATCTCTGAACATGATTTCATCTTCTCCAGCAGGTAGATCAGCTATTTATACATGCACACTTACATTTTCCTTTATCTAACAGACATGTCATGTTGTGGTCTCTGGTGGCAAAGCCCAGCCTAAGATTCTTTGAAGCCAAGAAAAAGACATTATTTCATTCAGCAGCAGCAGGATCAGGCTAAGACATAAAAAGTAGTGAAAAAGAGGTCTTTCCTGTAGCACTCCTGGTCTCTCCTAAAGGAAGTAGTGCTAATTATTTCACAAGAAATCCTGATCCTGCAATCTAATTTTAAACATGATGTAATAGGAGCATGTGCTAAACAACAGCAGAAAAGGGGAAGGAGAGCAGGGAATTCAGGACAGAGATAGAAGCAATGGGAGCATGCATTTCTCTAGCCTTGTTAATTGTGCATATTGGTAGCTGTAATGAATGCGAAGATGTAGTTATTAAGTTCTTTGCTTAGAAGTTACTTTGTCATGCTGTTGTTAAGTTACTAAGTCTGCTGTTGTGAAACTTATTTTCTCCTTTCCTAAAGGATATTTTCTTTGCCGATAGACAGGGACAGCAGACAAGTATGACACATAAAGTTTCCTCACTGGTGCTGACTTCCTCTGCCAGGTTCTGTTATGTGTACGTGGCTAATGAAAGCAGGAGCCAGAGTGGAGCCAAGCCTTCAGAAGATCTGTTTTCTGCTCCCATTTTCTAGGATACAAAGCACAGCCTTCAGCTGAATCCTGGAGAAAGGTACTGGGAGTGGTAGTTGCAGAAGGACTTCACAACAGGCTTAGCCATCCTGCGCTGGCCAGGAAGCAGACAGGGAGTGGTGACTGCAAGCATTTGGGGTGCACAGACACATAGGCCACTAACAACACTATTTTCATGGAAGCTCCACCTCTTTGCTTCCATTCCTTGGGGTGAATAATACCAGTTTCCAGTTATTCAATAAACCATATATTTCTTTAAAGGAGCCTGTTTTCCCCTACAGTAAGTGTGTTCTCTGGATGAAAGGCTCAGTGTGGCTCTCACAGTGTGGGAGATGCTGCTTTGCACAGAAATCCATGAAACTTCACTCATTATTTGAGTGGATTTTGCAGTTTTCTGCAAGCCAAATCAAACATTAATAATATTCAATCAACAATTCCATATGTAGGTATTTTTTATCAAGCCATATTCTCTTTCACTGTTATTTTTCTGTATCCCTTTGGCCTCTCACATATATACACATTGAGGAAAACAGAGAGCAGGGTAGCTTTATGAAATGTTACTTAACATTTATGAGTGTTTTTTAAAGTTCCTGATTTTGTTCCTCTTGCCAGTACCAGTAAATGTGTTTGAAGTCCCTCACATGTTGCTCTGTTTATAGTAGAAACACCAGATTTTGCTGAGAACATCTCCCTATTAGAAAAAAGAAGCTGAAGTTTTATTAAATAAAAGACTTCAACAGAGTCTGTTGCTCCATAACAGTTGTGTGCAAGAAAAAGATATTTTGTGTCCATTTTCGTTAATGACCTCATGAGTTTTGCTAGTTAGAACTGAAAGCAAAGAAGCCAGGACTGATGCTTAACTGGCAAGAAGCCAATGCAATGAAATTAATAACATATGTTGAAGAACCCATTTGTAACAATTTTTCCATTTAAAAAAAAAATAAAAGTGGCAGCTTAAAACCACTGACAGGACTGTCTTTTCTTTTTTCCTTTCTTTCTCTTCTTCCCTCCCCCCTTCCCATTTACTACATGGGACACTTTGGCTTATTTCCAACTGTGCGGTACCAAACTTGTCTCAGAGTTCAGATTAATGCTTTATGCAATTTTAAATGATCCTCTTGCAGCTGCTGCTCGGGGGAATATTGAAGTGAACATGTTTGCTCCAAAGAGCCAGTGGCAAAACCACAGATGCAGAGGCCTCCTCTTGGCAAATAACAGATGTAACATTTGCTGCCTCCAGCCCATCCTCAGCACTTACCTTATTCCTGAGCAATGCATGGGGCACTGCCCCAGTTCATTGCCATCCAAATTCAGCTGTAAAGCACTTGACTTGCCAGGTTTTTTTGGTTGATTGTTTGCTGTCTACATACAAATAAGACTTGTTTATTGACATCTGCAGTTTGGGTGGAGAAGGAAGGCTGCCCAAGAAGGTTGCCTCTCCTTACCTTATGGGCTATGTAACCTCCCTGTATTTTGATTTCCCTTCTCAGCCAGTGTCTTGGTTTTATTGTCATTGTGTCATTGGGTATTTTCCTCTCTAGAAACTATACTCTCTAGAAACTATACTATATTGTGTCATTGGGTATTTTCCTCTCTAGAAACTATACTGTATGTCCTTTGAGGCAGAGCACTCTGTCTTGCTAAGTTCCCTATCAGATTTTCTCTCTGTATGAAACTCCAGACATGCTGGGTCTTTCTGGCATTGCTGGGATTCTCCTACTGAGAAGGTCAAGTGACTACAATGCATAAGCCAGGAATGGTTTTGGTCATTGGAACTGATGGGAGGAAAGCATTGTGTGTTGAGAAAGTGCTTGTTGGGATACAAGAAACACCATGGATTGTCAGAGTGTTTGGTGACTTGGTACTTTAGGAATATCATGGCAGTTTTTAGCCAGGCATGGAGAATGACAGAAGAGGATTCCCAGCTGTGTCAGCACAGTGAGATGCCCAACAGAGACACTGCCTGCAGATAACTAGTTTAAGTATGGGGACATGAACAAGTGAACTCAAGAACTGGCAAAGGAAGGGAATGGAATGAATGAATGAATTTGTGGCTCTCTAACAGTCTGCAGGTATTGAATGATGCTGACGTGATTCAGGAAGCGAAGGAGCTCTGCTCAGTGAGTGGAGACACCAAACAGGCCAAAAAAAGGAAAAGGACAGCTAAAGTTGCCAGATACTACAAATTCAAGGAAAGTTTTTTAGGCAATTACTGTTCATAGTGAGCTGGGAAAAAAATTTAAAGCCTTTGTAATAGTGAACTGAATTATTCTCAGTACAATCTTAGACTTCAATGGACTGTACAGGGTGGTACTGTGCTGAATTTGGCCCAAAAATCAAAATACAGTTAAGTGCAGCTATAGTGCTGTGCTCTGACTTGGAAAGAAATTGCAAGGATTGTGGATAGGAAAATCTTCAGTCATCAGTTCATTGTATGACTTCAGTAGAAAAGGAAAACAGGTGGAGCAGAGTGGGGGGAGAAGACTGAGTGTATGAATGAGGAGAGAAATCCAAATTAGTTCCAGTGTTTGGAGACTGTATGAGGTGCTAGCTCCATTTCCTCAAAACTGGACACTTTGGGTCTCCTCACAGAAAGTATACCATTGCTCTGGAGATGGGACAATGCTGGGAAATGTTTGAGAGACTGAAGCTGTTTTCCACCAGAGAAGTAAAATCAAGATAACAATGTGAGATACTTTTATAACTAGTGGACTGCATGATCTTGGTTGATAACTGCAAATATAGTTTCTAATAGAAGAGAATAGCTAGCATGTGTTTAAAATATCCTCTGTATCAAAATGGAAATTTTAAAAAATGTTTGGATGGTGAGAAGGTGGCTGGATACTCACAGCAATGGTTAACTCAGTCATCTAATATTGTTCAATACTTGCATTGCACCTTAGTTAAGATGCTCATTGGTTACAGCCATGCTGTTGCGCTGAACCACACATGCAGGACTACAGAGCTCATCAGCTTAGGCTGTACAGTACATTTTCTCAAAAAGTGGCTGAAATTAGTTGCAAAAGTTACAATACGGGAAAAAAAATGTAAATAGAAAGCTTAAGAAGAATGGCTACATGACAAAGTAGACATGAAGGAGCTATGCTGATTTAACTAAGGTTGTCATGGGAAAGGCAAAGATAACACGTCCTTGAATCCAGCTGTGTCACAATAACAAGGTGCCACAGTTAGATACAGCAGTAATTGCAGAGGCGACGGGATGAGCAAATGTACCTTTTACTTGCCAACCAATAAGATATTGCCTAGTGTGTTGACTAATGAGTGGACTGTATATGAGAGTGTGAAAACCCCGACAAATCGAAGCTTGCTTATTATCAATCATATTGATTGTCTGCATCTTCCCGTGCGTGACATAAGAGCATAAAGTAGGTGCCGCCTTGAGGGCATTTTGAAAAGCTGTTCAATTTAAAAAGGAGTAGATAAGCCAGCTTTGGGTTTTTAGGTTTGATGTATTTTACAAGTGCATATGCTACAGTGTGTGGGCATAAAAGTGACCGTGACTTGCAGTGCATATTCAGGTTTAAACCACATACCTATTCATTCTGAACTTTCTCTGTATTGTTATTTCATTATTTTATTACTGAAATTCAGCTATTCAAATGGCTGACTTCAGGAGTCAGTTTTTGCAAGTTTCAGCAGTAACTTGGCAAAATGTATTTCTAGGATTCTATGAGTTATCATATATGAGTTATAGGAAGCTCTGTGAAAAACTGCCTTCTCTGTTGCCATCAGAAAGAAAAGGGGGTTACCATTTTTTGGCAAACTGAAAAAAAAATTCTAGGAAAACAAAGAAATTAAATAAATGATCATTTGTGTCAGCACAAAGATTTAATAAACCAGAAAGAAACATCTTCAGATGGGTAAGTGCATTGTCTGATTTCACTTAAAATTTCATTCATTCCAAGAATGAATTCACTCATTCTAAGAATTCTAAGGAACAAAGTGGGATTTGAAGCAAATTCAATGCTTTACAAGTATTTTTTTAACAAATTCCTGTTTTTCAGTCAAAACTATTAACAGAATTAAAACTTATTTGCAAGTAAACTCTACTACCCAAATTAATTTTTTTTCCTGGCAATTACTGACATTCTTCTTACAAATTTGACTTTTTTAAGATAAACATGATTGAATTCGTGCTTTATGCAAATCAATAGCAAAACCCAATTGATTTCAAGATAGTCAAATTCCCATGTATGCAGTGAATTATTCAGGAGGTTTCTGCTCTGTTCTTGCCCTTGTCTCCTTCAGCCGGCCATAGAAAGTGCAGGCATAGCACTTGATTCCTGGTATTTGACTTCTAAAGTTAAATTAATCCACCTTTTAAATGAGACTCTGTACTGCAGCCTTTTCATTTTCAAGGTAGTTAATTGGCTGAAAATGAAACTGAAACTCTATTATTCTGTACTTTACTTTGGCAGTTTTTAGCCACTCTTTTTTTCCCCTCTACTTGAAAAATTAATAATGTTAACTTACATTCACAGATTTGCAAATCTCTCTTTTATACAACCATTAAAACAGTTTTTCTTAGACTTCTGCACATTGCATAAAACTGTTTTTATAACAGTAATTTATTTGGTTAAGTTGGAGGCCTTTTACTGCTCTTTATATAAAAAGATTGGGCTGATTTTGGATTTCTTTAATGTGGCTCTTTAGATATAGTAGCTCTGACATTGGAGCTTGCTTGGAATGTACACCCAGTAGCTTGATAATGTGCAAAATATGCTAAAGAAGCACCATTCCCTTTCAGGAAAAAAAGATATTGTGTTCTCTTATGTTCTTGCACCATGCATGGCCCAAGGAGTAAAAATGTCATCTGAGGGTCTATGGGAAAAAAGTCTGGTGTCCCAAGAGTCAGTTTTTGTCTCCTGTGCTGAGACAGTTCTTCAGGCCATAGTAGAAATTATGCGTATAATAGGGAAATTATATTCTCAGAAGAAAATCTGAATTATGTTACATGCTTACAAAGGCCATTACTCAAAAATGTAATCAGTTAGCAATCTAGTGTCATGAGAACAATTCTCATCAATGTTTTTTTCCACCCTCACACAGGAAACCTCTATTCAAGGTCAGTCATGTCTCTTACCTATGGTGGATCCAGCAAGGGACAGTTCCATGTCTCTGTGACTATGCAATTAATCTCATTAGACCTGTAAGAAATTATACTATGATAACGTTAGGAAAGTAACTGAGGACTAACAAGTCATTTGCTAGCAATCTATTCAATGATCCAGTCTTCCTATCTTTGCATACACAGTCTTAAGGATAGATTTCTCTCTTTGACTCAAAGCAGTCAGCCTGCTTCCATGATGACTTTGTAAATCCACAATGAGGAGACATGTCCAAATCTTATTTTATTATTATTGGCAATTGAAGAAAAGCAGCAATGCATTGTGGAATTTTCTTACATGACCAAGATTAAAATGACAACTTGAGGTGAAAAAACTTACTTATATGCAATTATTTAGGACAGCAAAAGTCTCCCTTTGTGTCTCCAGGCAGATTTTTTGGCATATAAAGTATTTCCTTTATTAATTTTCATCCTTTCAGGATGGGAGAGTGCCGGGGAGACTGTTACTCGTTCAGCATCTGTGTGGTGAAACCCAGTACCAAACTGACAAAGGAATTGAGGGTCATCCTGGGGCTGAATGAAAACCCTAGTGTGAATAGAGTTGATTGTGTTTCCTATAATGGTGAAGCGCACATTAAATATTTCTCTTTCAGGAATTTCTGCAGTTTTATGGTTTCTGACTATGCTCATCCTCTTCAGCTGTTTGTTGGGGTTGTTCTTTGAAGTTCTCTCAGTGAGATGATATTTTTTAAAAAGAAGGCCTGAATTTTAATTTTTACTGAGCAGTACTTGATCTAGTCAACCCCTGTTCTTAGATTTTTTTGGGGGATCTCTTTGACCTGGATGTCAAAGACTATGTGCCATCACTTCCTGTGGTAGAAATCCATTTCAGATCCAAAATCATGCAGGGAGTAGAAAAATGCAAGTGTGTAGACATATTTTCAGCTTTTAATATTGTGTGTTGGATGATCTAATGAGATGTTTGTGGGTTACTTTAACTGAGGCTGAATTCTGGCTTGTACTTTTTGTGGTCTGTATTGTAAATATGGAACTAAGCTCTCCAGAAGCAAAAATCAGCACCATATAGCATGCATGATCTAACACTAGGCTTAAGTGATTTTAACTTTCACTGAACTCTGCTAACTAACCATTTTAGGGCAAAACTGCTATAAATAATGCAATTTGCAAGATGTAACTCAAAGTTGCAAATATTCACTTTAATCATTCAGCCTAAGAAGGAATCAACACTGAATACTGTAGCTGAGATTAAATTAATAGGAATAGCCCTACAGCTCAGCCTTACAGATCAAGTTGCTTGGCAGCAACTATAAAGCAAAGTGAAAAATTGAGATAAAATATAACTGTATTCATTCTCTCTGACTTTGGAAATTGCTGAAAATATGAAAAGTGATAATGAACTTTATAAGCACTTCTACAGTATTTCACAGTCTGTATTTCATTTTTGTGTTACAGTAAGTCTTTTCAGTACCAAATACTTGATTGCTTTTCACTGGTGATTTATTTCTTTTTTAACATGAAATTCAGGACTTGGCTAATGTACCTCAGCACAGTTTGTAAAAATGTAAGAATGTGAGCTACCTTTTAAAGAAGCACAGCAAGATTTATCATAGAAGTTGTGAGTTTTGTCGCCATGTAAAAGTGAAGACATAGGGTAAGGATTTTTCTAATAGACTGAAATTAAATAAATGCTGCATAAAAATAGGGCTACTAAAATGGAAAATACAAAATACATACTGAAAAGGAAGGTGAGATTTGTATACTTATTTTAAGGTCAGAATTAAATTCCATTGTTCATTCTCTGAATTCCTTTTCAAGCCAAGTGAAGAGCCAGCCTGTATGAATGAGAATGTTATATGGCTATCACTTCACTGCTTGAAATGCTAACTACTGTTTCCAATGAAAAAATCTTCTACAGTTGTGGCATCTACCATCAGTTTGATTTTATTCTGTCCCTTAAAATGCTAATAAAAGCTATAGCTTTTAAAATACTTTGTTCAAGTAAGTAGACACAGTTAATCATATCTCATAAAGCAGTGTCTTGCTACCCAGAAGATCCTTTTTACACCATCACAGAAATGGCCAATTTATACAACCCTCTAATGTACCTGGGATGACTTCTGTTGATTCCCATAGACTTCAGAATTGTTCTGAAGCTCTAGAGCAAGAAAACACCCCAGGAAGAGACAGTGCCAATTGGGAGCTCTTTGTCCCATTACATCTCATTTATGTGGGGAAACAAAATTGTAAATGGAAGAGTAGCTTCTACACTCAAACCTATGAAAAAAAGCAAACACAATGGATTTCCTCATTTCACCTTTGATGACTTATAAAGACATCAAAATTTCAACAAAGCACTTTGGCATGTGGTTGGTTACAAAATGACAAGTCCACCTCTACTCAGCAAAGCACTCGAGCACATGCTTAATGTTAGCCAGTTTAAATGGCTCTATTGAAGTCAAACTAATGTAAAATGATTTAGATTGAGACATAAAATAAAGTGTATGTTCCAAAGATTGGTAGCATTTAAGGCCAAGAAGGATGATAATAATCATGTAGGACCAAAGAATTTTGTCAAGTGTTCCCAATATCATTCAATATATAAAATCTACTGCTGCTGCCTGAATTGAAAATGTGCTTCCAGAAAAACAGACAGCTTTGATTTAGAGACTTCATAGGAGAGAGAATCTATTGTATTCCTGGATAAGATTTTTTTTTCAGCAATGAAAATGATTCACTGAATAGAGCTATGTGCTTGAATGCTAATCTGAATTTGAGGATTCATCTTCTTCAATTGTTGCCTTATCTGTTAAGTTAAAAAGTCAGATTCTCTAGTTTTCTTCTAAAGAGGTATCCTCAAGCCATTATTATATACTTTCTTAATCTACACTTTTTATTGGCTAAATTAAATCCTTTTTTCTCTCATTTCTAATAATGAAGTTGTGTTTGTAGCTCTTTTTGGAACACTTTCTAAATTGTCAGCATCATACTTACATGCATTCATCATAAGTGAACAGAGAAATCTCTATAATGATGTTATTAGTCATCAGTAATCCACATTAATATAATTCATTTATTTCTATCTAGTAGTCTTCTCCAGAATATATATCCAGAACAGCCTCTGTGTTGCCCCAGGAGCTCTTGTTCATCTATATGCACGGCAAAAGCACTTAATACTTTTCTTAGTCACTTTGTGACTGAAGACAGTTAGCCATTCTGTGAAAATAATCCATATTTTTCATTCTTAGTGCAAGGTCTTAGTTAATCATGTCATGTGGCATTTAACAGTGATATAGGTGAGGCCAACATACTAATCAGTCCCGTTTTCTGTGCTAGTATAACTTCATTACACATAACTACCAATTTCGGTGTCATTTGCCATGATTTTTTTTCTCCTCTAACCTTTTAAAGAACTGAGTCCTATCAAGCAACAAATCTATCATAGAAATCTGTCTACTTGTTATTTATTAAGTGTATCTATTGTGCATATTCAATTTTTGCCTATAATAGGGAAGAAGAGGAAGAATAACATGTATGCAATCTTGCATAGAAATAAAATTGGCTAATCCCCAGAGTAAAAGAATTAGCCAACGAAAGAAACAATGAAAAGTAAATTAGACTATAAAATCCCTTTCTTATAAATTAAAAGTGTTGGTGGCAAAAAAGTGTTTTCATCATAAAGTTAGTTATGCATGTGAACTGGTCTAACAGCAACTATTTCCTGTGGCTTTCATCACATGGTTTTTCCATGTGAAAGTGAATTGAGTGATTGTGGGTGGGTTCGCCAGATTTAGGGCCTTTAGTTAGTATCATTGAGAAGGGATCCAAAAAATATGTTGACATATGAGGAACGACTGATTTTGCTGCAGACTACTGACTGAAAAGAGACAATATGATAATGTAAGGTATTAGTTTTAGATAAAGAAATAACTGTCTCATAAGTGGCTAGGTTTTAATTGCCTGTCTTAAATATGATTATTTCTCAGCTGGCTGCTTTTCCTTTTCACTTTTTTCCTAATTCAGAATTATCCACACAAGAAATTAAGTGGACATTTGCATCATATGCGAAAAACAAGCTCAAGCCTGATTGACTCAACCTGTTTACTCAATTGTTCTTTAACTGCTGAATCTCATCATCTTCAATATATGAACAGAAAAAGCTCATTACTGGGTGAGATATTGAGTGCCCCCTAAATACAACCCTGCCACTTGGGAGACAGGATGCTTATAGTCCTCCAAGCCATTTGCCTTCTTGAACAATTGTGTCTGAGTTTTCAATTTATCTAACAAGAACAATAATCTTACCTACTTTTATAAAGTGCTCTGAGCTCTGTCATGGAAAAATGCTTTGTCAGAAGCTAAGTAATGTAGACGCGCTGTAGCTTCAGTCTCTTCAGAAAGTGGATTTTCTTTGGAAAAGAGACAGGTCACTCCATCCTATTTGTCAGTCAATATCTGTATATTTCCATGCATGTACCTCAGGCACACAGCTGTACACTAAAATATAACTAAAACAAAGAAACTTTCATTTGTTTCCCTTCACAGAAATTCTCATGGTGAGAATGAGGGACTATGACATGCTCAACTTAGTTTTATACAAAACTCCTTCCACCTCTAAGCAGCTGTTTTCAAACAGCAATTATTATTCACAAAGGGGGAAGGAATGGGTGTGAAGTTGATTAACACTAGAGACTTACACAATGTCTTAAAGGACTTCTCCTACTGGAAGAGTGCGGAGTGGAAAGCAATAAAGAACAAAATCCCCAATTGTTACACAAACCATAACTTACTAAGCAACAACTTCATCACAACCACACCACCCCAAACTCACTCCCTATTTCCTGCTATTACTACAGCATCCAGGGCTTCAGTCTTTTTTTTTTTTTTCCTTCAGAAACATATATCATAATGTATTTTCTTTCTTTTTTAATAAAAATATCAAAGGAATACTTATCAATGACTGAAGAGGCAGAGCTGCAGTGCAGTCTATTTTTTAACTGGAACATGCACCATGCTGTGACACTCATCCAGGAGCAGGATAAGATTGATGGCTAGACATGTGGAGAGAACTGCCACTGATTGAAATCAGACAACTGCAGGCTGTAAGGGGGAAACCATTTTAACCACAGCAGTCCAGTCTTAGCACAGTCACATTGGGGCTTTCCTCTGTCTAAAGCCTGCATTGTGGGACACAAAGAAACAAGGCAGTACAGTGAGACAAAATGCAAAATATGAAACTATGACAACTTGGAAGATCTATATGCATGTCTCTTTCTATCTCACCTCTGTAAATTATTTCCTTCACTAGCAGATAATAGATCAGAACTTTCATTCCTCAAGTACCAGTCATCTTCTTCCACCCTTCAGATTCTTTCACAAAGACCAGAAGAAGGGGGAGGGAGAAAAAAAGTTTTCAAGTAGGAAAAATAGAACTAGAACAGTACTAGAAACCTGATTTTAAGAAGTGCTGAGCACCTGAAGTGTCAATTGCTGTTAGTGGAGCTGGAGCTGTTTCTAGAGACAGCTTTAAATAATGAAGCATTTACTTAATTCCCTTCTGGAAACATATCTTTCAACTGCTACAAAAGTGATGTGGAAGGGCGTGTTCCCCAGCACCCGTTACGGGGGTCACCAGGTTGGGTGTCAGTAGCAATTGTGCAGCCACGCACTTGCACCCAGACATTTTTATTTCATTAGGGGTGTCAGTTTACAGCCATTAGCTAAGCACATTGGCCAGGACCAAAATACCTCTGTTTTGTGTGCATGCATGTGTTTTATCACTAGATCTCCCTTCCATTATTCAAATCTTAAAAAAAAAAGAAGGAAGAAAGAGGAAAAACAGGAAAGGAAAGACAAGTAAAGAAAAGCTTTAAGTGCATTATGTTTTGTGGCTGTCTCTGTCCTCTAGTCAGAACAGTTTGAAATGGGTTTTATTGGAAATCATTACTGAAATTCCAACACTGAGGTGAATATTGATCTCCTGTGCGTAATGGTTACCAGACTGCAGAATGTAGCAGAGAGGGCTCCAAACGGGTCGACATAATGTCAGTGACAATTCATTTTTTTTAGCAGTTAGGATGCTGGTTTAATATCCTTGAAAAGGTACTTATCACTAGCCCTTTCATAGCATCTGTCTGGCCCTGTCTGGGGGTGTTGGGGACCTGCTGCTGGGGTGATGGGCTGGAAAGCACATTGGAGACCTGCATGGCATGGGGACACTGGTAGAGCCCCAACATTCCCCCAGTGTCCTACACAGACTTTCCAAGGCCCTCCTCAATTTTCTGAATACATGGCACATAAAAATAACATTTCAGGCTGTGCTATGCTGAAGAGCCCTGTGCTTACAGTGCATAATTCATCCATAGTGTCCATAACCCATTATTCCCACATTCCTCCTGCAGAGCTATTAGTTTCTTCTCTGGCCAAACTGGAATCTGAATCTTGGGAGGGCAGTGAAGTGGCAGTGGTATGGGTATGCCGCTTTCGTTCCTGCCAATCCCTATTTCTTGTCTGTCTTTTTTTCCCCCCACCCTGAAAAAAATGTTACTCTCATTTTGTGTCCACAGGCTTGAGCCACTTAGAAAGAGCCTCATAAGTAACTCCACTTTCCCAGATTTGGTTGATTTCAGGGGAATAAAAATTTGCAACTGTCCATTGGATGCTGAACTTCACAGAGAAAAGGAGACAATCTTCTTCCCAAAATCAAAATTGCCAGTTGCTCAATGCATCTTTTACCCACCAGCTCTCATGAGAAAATATGAGAAATCAGTGTTTTGCTTACGAGGTTTCTGCTTGTCTCATAAAATGCATGATGATTTCTATAACTTTCCCTATGTTTGCCATTTCAGTAACTAGAGGCACAAAACTTTCCACAGATATCAGTGGCATTTAATTAACATGACAACTTGGATACCTGCCCCAGCACTGCGATGAGCTGTGTAGAACAGTTTGTGCTGCATTTAATCAAAGCAGCAGCCAGCAGGCTGTAAGTGCACCCAGAAAGGGACCAACTACAGCCTAAATTGGGCTTATGTCTCCTACCTCCTTTTTCCCCTTCTGAGCCAAAAAAACCAGATTAACTTCTCTCCAACAGATTTTTTGGTACCTTCAGAATGCTGCTTGCATGCAGGAAATGGCATGAGTTAAAAATGTTTTTAGGGACTAATGAAGGACCTGGTAAAGAAATGTCATAATGGACTTCAAGTCTATTATCTATATCCAGATCTACTGTCCACTTGCTGCACTGAGCAAATAATATCCTTTATTTCCTCCCCAAGCCTGAACATTCTCAGCTAAAGGTTTGTGTGTTTTTGATTTTGAAACACAACAACAAAAAATCTTAGTAACTTAAATAAAATATTCAGTGAACAACTATGTTTAGCCAGTAATAGAAAAATCTGTATCAGTGGATCTCAGATATTCAAAAGCTATATGAACAGAGTGCTGGGTAAAGAGCTACAGGAGGTGGCCTTGCTCGAGTAGGAGAGTTGGGCAAGGTGACCTCCAAAGGTGTGTTCCAATATCAGTCATTTTATGAGTATATGATTTAGATGAAATATATGTAAAACTTTATTCAATTGGTATTAGAGTGGTTGCTCAGAATGGCACATTTCTAACACAGAAACACTTAAAGGTCAGGTCCATGACAGAAACAGAAGTTGAACTATGTTTTTCAAAGTCCAGTATGGCAAGACAAGACTTTTGCTCACAATGATCCTCCACTACAGTTATCTATAGGTTCTTGTTTATCATTCTGCAGAGCAGAATTCAGCAAATTAATGCAGTCTTTCCTGTTTTTCCATAGATTTTCTTAATTTTCTTTCTGAAATTGGAGGCATATGGAAAATGTAAATGATACAGTGATTTTGTGAAAATTCATAAGCTGTTTCCAGGAACAGACATACTACAGAATCATTACACTATTAACATCTACATGCAGACCTCTAAAAATCATTACAGCTTTTAAAGAATTCTAATTAGGCACGTCTGAAGTGCCAAATCCATGTGGATTTTCACCCACTTCCAATAATAAGGCCACTTTGAGCCCTTGCTGAAATAGATCATATCTTTGGAATCTGGCTGTAATGGAGATCACGTTCTGACTTATCCCATAACCTCTCAAACTAAAGTTAAGCAGCTCTGTGGAGCTTTCGGCTGTGTGCCTGTTAACATACCCTCCAGTCATTTTCATTCAGTAGTCACAAAACGGAACATTACAGCAGAGGGAATGACAAGATGGGTCATTTTTCTCTCATTTAAAACAATCTGCGAGTATAAATGGAATCAATCAAGATGCAGTCTGAAAGATTATTATTACTGCTATTATTGTTATTACTAGGAAAGAAAGTGAAATCTGCATTTTAGATTCTGCAACCAAACACATCTTTATGGCAAAGTTTTCTCAGGTGGACAAAATGACACCAGAGATTTTTTTTTAGAAGCTCATTTTCTGGTCTGATTCTGCTGTTGCCTTGCCATAAGAGGAACTGGCTGCAGGCACACAAAACTTTGGTTTCTCAGCTCACCAAGGATTTTGCACTTTAGAAGAATCTGTTTTGGTTCTTCCAGATCCACTCCCAAACCCCTTTCCTAGATTTCAAAGATGAGCATTTTTAAAGCCCATATGTATTAAAACAGGTGATAAATCTTCAAAGCTATTTTCAAAGAAGCAATTAAAATTTATATTCATAGCATTGTTTACTAAAAAAAATTCAAAGCCAGAAAAAAAATTGTATTTTCAAAATAGTTTTGGCCATATAACTACCAGTATGATCACAGTTCCACACTTGCTAGAGGTGAGTCTTAAAAATTAAATCTTCACTGATGAAAGGAATGAGAGTTTATAAAAATCTTGTCATAGCAGAACTGCTGAAAAAGTGGCAAAGGCTGCATGACTGTTCACATGTACCATCCAGAGTGCTACAAGTTCTTGTAGATATTTATAACACCTGTTTGTAGTTCAGGAATAGAATGGTCAGTCTGGAGACATATAAACCTTTCCTAAACATTGCTTGGAGGACAAAGGAAAGTATAAGGAAATATGTCTGTTTTAATACTTACTGCAATATTAAACTGTAGGGGAAAAAAAAGCTAAATGGAACTCATACTCAGTTAGACACTCCTAAGAGGTCCCTGGAATACACACAGATTAGCCAGGGATACATACTGAATCACATCACATTTGATATTGGAAAAATCTAATTATGATCAAAGGCAATAACAACAATGACCATCATCACCAGATTGTTCTTGTTTCTATATTGTGCAAGACATACATATTGTGGTAACCCTTGGTACAGAGGGAATGAATGCCCCCATTCAGACCCATGTAGCCAGCAGGGAATATAGACTTGTACTGCTGTGGGAACAGCCAGTTTCAATGGGGTAGATGAAACATATTCTGTGCATCCCTGTGCAAACCAAGACAGGAAATAATGCCAAGGCCACAGGTGGAAATGGTGTCCGTGTCATAATCATCCCATCAGGTTAAACTGTACAGGCTGCTGGACTTCACAGTATGTGGGCCATGAGTTTGCTCTCATCTCTGTAGCCACACTAGGAAAATGTGAAAACCATTAGGAATGACAGTAATTGCAGGAGAAATTACAGGAGAAACAGTTCCCTAGTGATTCTGCTAAAACTAAATTCTGTGTAAAAGCAAGTTAATTAGCATTTCCTAATGATAAGGCTCAATGAGTGAGAAAAAGATAGTTTCCAAAAGCTAAGTGCTTGAATAGGCAGAAACAAGACTACTGATACACAACCCTTCTTTTTTCAAGTGAAATCATAACAATTTCTACAGATCTAATGTCAGCATTCTCTTTTGCTCCAAATACTATAAGTATTTGATACAAAAAGGTCAAAACTGCTGAAAAAATATAACTTTTAGTGCCTCGAACAATCCAGGTTTATTAATGATTTTTATTACCTTGAGAGAGCCATTAGTTGAACCTGCAGCCTTCTGTGTATGAACAGCATGAGCAGAGCACCTCAGATTCCATTTGCTGCATATAAAACTGGCTTAGCAATTTTTATAAGATCCATTGGACAGGATCAGACTGTTGGATTTTGCTAATGAAGAGTATCCGGATGCAATAACCTACTGGATTTGCTACGGTTTAAAGTGTTAGCCAGTGAACTGTGCTGGGAATTTTGCAACATTATTCTAATGGTTTTGCAAACCAATGAAAAAGGACATTGATGAAGGTTATGTTGATGGCCATTTGCACCTGTTCACCTCCTGGTTTTGCCTTTATCCTTCAGATCCATTTAGAATCAACATGTCCCTTAAATTCAAGAGGTAAAAGGAAATAGTGATAAGTTAAAAATAATACATTTCCGGAAAGAATATATGAAGATAATATTCTCTCTTTTAGTCTTCCGACATATTTTTCCTTCGGTGTTAAGCACCTTGATGCTTATTTTCACTTGCATGTTCCCAACGGCTCCTTAAAATATAACTTCCCGCTTGAAGTACAGTGATGGTTCAACAGTGCAAAAAGAATCATAATGTTTTAATTCTATTAAGGTGTGTGAGTAGTGTTCAAATTCCTACCACTATTATAATTTCAAGGATTACAAGTAAGTAATTAACATTGTTTTCAAAAATAGCTTCTAAATATCTTCCTGGAAAGAACACGTTTAGAAAGCATTATACTGCCAGTGGAACAATATACAAAGGCACAAGATACTATGCCATTAACATATTGCTGTAAGCATACTCCCATCACACCACTTTTGACTACACTCTTAATACTTGATACTTTTACCAAGCTTCTGAGATAACACAGATGGAAACTTGCTCACCTTTGCCTTTTTACCTTTTGCCACAGTCATTTAAAACCCAAAATCTTTTAAAAAATCATGGTCAGTGATGGGCATATCCCTTAAAAAGGATCTCACTAGTGGACAATGGTTATAAATGGCAAGCAAAGGTAAGTACAGATATAGAAACCATTCTGCATAACAAGAGATAAAAAGCTTATGACTACTCAGGAGGAATCACACTAAAGATTTACTATGTAATGAATATGGAAGAGAAGCAAACCAGAAAAGCCCATATATCTGTTCTCAAGATGGTACAACACAAGGAGACATGCTGTGAAAATAAAAGGTGGTAAAGGAGAAATGGGCTGATTTTTCTGGCACTAAAAGAAAAAGTTCTACCATTTTGTTCAGAGGGAGCATAACTGGTGCTCTATTTCATTGTTACTCTGAGGGAAACCTCGTAAAATATTCCTGTGGTTATAAGAAAAGAGAATGAATTGAAATGCACTCTGATCCTAACACTTTTTTCACTGAGAAGAATCAAATGAAATTACAAAGCAACACCTTTTAGGTATTTCATTTTTACAAGCATTGTTTCTTAGAGAAAATTGGAGTCATATATTAAGCATATTGAGATAAAACGTTGAAAGTACTGTTTTCTCCACCAACATTATCAGTGACATGGAAACAAAAGTATACAGTGGTAGTTTGTTATATTTTGAAATCCACATCTGAATCAAAAGCAATTATTTTTTTTTAATACTGCAGGTCAAAAATTAATAGTCTTCAAAAGGGAAATATACAGTTAGTTATATTAGACAACATAAATGTTTTATATAGGGGAAAATCCAATACACTTCAGGATACAATCTATATGTATGTACACCTACATTTATTTTGCAAGAAATAGGAGCTATAGACAGAGCTGCATTTTAGGAACAAATGCAAGTTAAGCACCGTGTGCCCTGAAATTATGCAAAATCTTGCAAAATCCTCTCACAGACAGAATAGAGTGAGTGTCAAAGGCCACATACAGACACAGAAAATCAGGGCACATGTAGAACATCTGTAGCTTGATGTGAATTTTAAGGTTAGCCTCTTTCCTTTTCCAGATTTCCAATATCTTGAGCAAACCAGTGGAGCTTCTGCTTACATGGATGGAGTTTTAATGCTGTTCTGCTCAGCTCTCATTGGTGTCTTGCCACCTCTTTGTAAGAAACCATTATGGGCTGCTTCTCATATGCACCAACACAAACACTATGACAGCTTTCTCCTAGGTTATGTAGCTGCCTCTGCATTGTTAACTCTTTTATAGGATTTAATGGGGAGAAATAAACCAATATTTATAAGTCTTGTAAATGGTAAAACTGTATTTTACTGCAGAGAAGTTCTGACTCAAAACCATCTTGTTTAAAGAGATTATCTGCCAAACACTCTTCTTTTCTTCCACCAAATAGTTTCTTCTGCAATAAACGACAAGCAAATAAATTGTGGATTATTACGCAATTACAATGTATATAATCACACAACTTTAAATCTACTACTATAAATTGATACTTGTTTGAGTGCTTGATACAGATTCAAAAAAGCAACACCAATGAGTATAATGAAACTTAAAAATCTTGTTCTGAGCTATGTAAACGGGCAGCAATGTGACAAAGAGGAAAGAGGTTCAGACCCATACTAGCTTTACATGCAAATTTGCCTAGGGATTTGTAGAAGTCATTAATTTTCTTCTCCCTCTCTACTGGTAAGGCAAAGAGAAGTGGAAAATATGAGCTGTCACCAAAGCTGTAGGTATCCTGAGGGACCAACATGGACAAGTCATCTAGGACCATGAGATTAAGCAGTCAGGTCAAGATCCTGTTGAGTCAGTAAAACTTGCATGCATGAAAGGACCCTTTTTTTTCCAGTGAACAGGCTGATCAAAAGCCTGTGGAAATCTAACTGGTTTCAACAGGCTTGAGAGCAAGTCCTCATGCGCTTACCAAGATTCTATGAGATTTGATCAGCAACAGCTTACATCAAATATTCTACCTGCCAAAACATTCTCAAGCAGATTGCAAGATTTGAAGAGCTCTCATTAACACCTTCTTCTACTTCACTATATACTATATATTTCCCATCACATGGGCTCTACGGAGAGCACAGCACTGGCCTTGGCAACAGCATCATACAGAGAGCCTCAGAAAAAATGTAATTTGGACCCAACCAGTGAGTAGTCTCAGAAGCAAGATGGCACATGGCAAATATTTGTTTTCTTACCCTTATGTAAGTCATACTCTTTTGCCTTATGATGTATTTTGTCTTCAAGTCAGAAAAATATGCATCAGTTTCTAGCACTGCCCTTCTGGTGTTTTTTATGATATCTATATGATATATAGATTTAAAACTCCTTTTTTGATGTTTTTAAATGGAATTCTTTATGTTTATTAGTCCTACATTTGGAGGAAATTTTTTAGACAGCTGAATTGTCATGTGTGTGAAAAAATAGCTTTGTCTGTTTTTAAATAAGCTCCAGGTTGGAGAAAGTAATCCATTGCATGCTTTTGAACAGAGCAGTGAAAGAAGAAAAATAAAGTACTTTCTGGGATAGCTTTGTAAACTGTCTCTTGAGGATGTCTCTGTTGCTCACAGCACTGCAGCAGCAGCAGCAGAAATAGAATATTAGAAAGCATTTTTCATCTCATATATCATTGCCATTTTGGAGCTATGCTTCCAGAAAGTCAGCTATTCTTCTACATTTGCATCAACAAAAATAAGTTAAAATAATAATTTAAGGTGTTGGATTTTTTTTATAAATCATCTCACTCAAAACTCCTCCTGTCTTTCCCTCCCTCCACAATAAATGAAGAAAGCAGATGTGTTAGTAGTATTTTTAGCCAAATACCTTGTTGAGTTCAGCCCAGTTGTCTGCCTAACAATAAGAAAAGCATTCCTTGTAGTGGCCTTGGTGTGTTAGAAAAGGATTTACTGTCACCACTTTCCAAGCTTTGTAACAAATCTTGATTAAATATTACTGCAAATAATAAAGGGGCTGTCTTGTACACATCAGTGCCCATACAAAAGTAAGTAGACTGGTTAAAAAGGGAAGAGCTACTTCAGCAAATAATGCTGCCTGGGATTTTTTCAAAACAATAGACAATAAAGAAGAGAAGGATATTCCTGGGTAGTTTCCAGGTGAGGGGGGAGTTGTTTAGGAGTATCAGTAGCATCAAGTTTGGCAGATAAAGACCAGCCTGGATGCTTGTAAGCAAAAGGCTAACTAAAGATCTTTTCAGGTGGTGAATCAATGGTTTCAACTGGCATGGTTTAGGCTGTGAAGAACTGGAGGAGTTGACAGAGGGCTTCAGCAGCAGTAAATTTTTATTGTAAAGACTGTAGGAAGGTAAAACAAGGGGCCTCAGATCACGCATTCAGTAGAATTATAGGAAAGTGGGGAAAAATAAAATAAAATTAATAGATTCCACTAAAATATACTCCACTGCAATGTTTGATTTCCAGAATCTTGATATGTTTTGCTTTGAAAACTGAATGCATTTCTAAATGGCAGCTGAAACTTCTTCAAGAGTAGTTAATTTGAACATTTCAGTTAAGGAGAATGAAAGAAATACGGAAAAAGTGCCTCACCCTTAGAAATGCTGCAGTTCCATCACTTATGCCTTAAAAGTCACTGTGTCTGTCAGGGTTAGCATTCTGTCTCCTGTGCTGCAGAAACAGCATCGCTCTTTTGTAATTCTGAGCATGACAGGACTCCATCGCATATCTAAGGCATGGATGCTTCATTCAATCTGTGCTGGTGTGACCTGAACTGACACTGTGATGACTAGTGAGGTTCATATTATTGAACTCCTGAAGACTGCAGACAGCAGGAGGTTGGGGCTCTCAGCCTGCACACATCTATCTATGTTATCAGAACGACCAATCTACTTTTATGAGATTCTTTTAAAACAAAGAAAGATCTTTGTTAGCCCATCAGGGGCCCTTCCCAGCAGTGTGAAGAGTACTTATTACCCATAAAACCATGCTAATACTGATAATATTCAATACTCCTGCAGGGGAATGAAAATCACCAGGCTTTCCTGGGTAAAGGTAACTCTGTGATACATGACAACAGGCAGATATGCACCAGAAACCGCAGCTCCAGACTTTCTAGACATGGCTACTACTCCTGTTTCGCTAGACTGGCTGCATCAGGAGCATCTTCTCCATGCAATCTGGGCTAAGTTTAGGTTCTGAACATTCTGTCAATTAACTCCCCAGCTTCATGCCTGCAGAACTTCACTAGAATTATAGATAATTTCAAAATAATTTCCATGAATCTACGCAGCCTCCACACAGATAATTACAGTTGGTTTGTATCACTAAGGTTTGCCACCTTATATTTAATCCCCTTCGCATTAGAGGAAGAAGTTTGATCCTCTTGAAAAGGTATAATTTTTGTTTTATTTTTGTCTGAGACATCTTTAAAAGTTACATGAAAAATTCAGGCTTTTCTTAATCAGTTTGGGACACCACTCCCTTTATTTCCATATGATCAGGAAAGGAGTGATCTTCCAGAACCGGGTGGGACATGGGGGAAAATACAGAGAAGAAATGTTGCATTAGGAGCAAAATGGAATCATTATAAAATGAAAAGAGAGAGGAAATAGGGAATTAGGGAAACAGATGGAAACAGAGGGAAACAGATGGGATGATTTCCACCAGTGTGCACTCACAGCCAAGAAGGCCAACCAAATCCTGGGTTGCATCAGGAGGAGTGTGACCAGCAGGTCCAGAGAGGTGATTTTGCCCCTCTACTCGGCACTGGTGAGACCCCACCTGGAGTATTGCGTCCAGTTCTGGAGCCCTCAACACAGGAAGGACATTGAGCTGTTGGAGTGGGTCCAGAGGAGGGCCACGAAGATGGTCAAAGGGCTGGAGCAACTGCCCTATGAAGACAGGCTGAGGGAGTTGGGGTTGTTCAGCCTGGAGAAGAGAAGACTCAGAGGGGACCTCATAGTAACTTATCAGTACTTGAGGGGGTCCTACAGAAATGCAGGGGAAGAACTTTTTAACATGATATCAGATGGGAGGACTAGAAACAATCAATGTAAATTGGAGGGGGCTAGATTTAGACTTGACATAAGAAAGAAATTCTTTACAGTGAGGGTGGTGAAGCACTGGAACGGGTTGCCCAGAGAAGTTGTGGATGCCCCCTCTCTGGAGGTGTTCAAGACCAGGCTGGACAAGGCACTGAGCAGCCTGTTCTATTGGGAGGTGTCCCTGCCTATGGCAGGGGGGTTGGAACTCGATGATCTTTAAGGTCCCTTCCAACCCAAACTATTCTATGATTCTATCCTTCTAATTGCAAATGTCTTTAAGTCACGCCAATGTCATTATCTGCTGATGCTGCCATCAGTGCTATTTCTCTGGGACTCAAAATGTCTTTTTCATTCTGCCTTTCCTTTTAAAAGCTGTATGAACATGAAGACATAAATCTGGGTCGGGTTTAGACAAAAGGGAGGTGAAGAAAGGTAAAAGATTATTTCACTCATCCTACTTCTTCCCTACTATCATGTCTTCCCTACTATCATGTCTCTGAGGCCTCAGTTTTCTTGCTCTAGAGGAAGTCTCATTTTATCTCTACTAAATACAAGTAGGAAGGGATTGAGGACATGAAAAAGCACATGATTTATTGTATAAATAGTAACTAGAAAGAAGCTTCAGTAGCCGCCCTTCGTAAATCTGCATGCAAAGTGGTACAACTATTCTTTTTCATGAGCTCAGAATTATAAGCATCACAATATAATTTTTCACCATCTGGGAAAGTTCTGTTATGGACAGATCTGTTTGAAGTTATTCCATTTACTCTGAACCAAACTTCACTGGTGGGTTGACTGCCCAGTAGTAGATTTCTCTGGGAGTTTGAGCTGATTCTCACATTTTGAATTTTCTTTTTTAATGAGGTCACATGAAGGTAGGCAGGAGGTAACACCTGCAAACTTACAGTGCAGGAGGGAAAATTCTTCTGTTGCATTACATTAGCATTGAAGAAGTATAAATTTATTGATATCTGTGATTCTTTCCTGATGAAGAAACTATTTGATCTGTACCACAAAAAACAGCAACATGCTTTTCTGTGAGACCACAATACATGTCACAGTCAGAACTGGTAGTGGCATGTACAGGATTCATACCTTATCTGCATAGTTTAAAGGGCTATTGAACATATTTAACAGTGTAAAGAACACTTAAAATATTATAGAAGGGTGAACAGAGGTAAATAATAGAAGTATTAATACTTAAGATGTGATTGTTTATGTGTCTACATGGTCTGATTATTAAAAAAATTATTAAAGCACCTATCATCAAAAAATCTAAGGTCAGATATTGAAAGGAAACCACAACAGAGGTCAGGGATGAATGTCTGAATCCTAACAGACAAATCATTCATAGCTACAAAAAATTACTTAAGTAACCCTAGCATATCTCTAGGAGACATCTATTTCAATCTCTGAAATAATTACTACTTCTATAGCCAATTTCTGCATCAGATCTTCTTCAAAATGAAGGCACTATCTGCTATTGTGCAAGCCCACATTAGTTAGCAGGGTGGAATAGGTTGGTCCTGGCAGGTGGGAGCTAGCCCAGAGCCTGGCACCATGTGGAACTCAAGCTGTCCAGAGACAACCCTGGGCCAGAGTGTGGGTCACCTCGACACAACATCACTCCTCATAGCTGCCATTTAGGAAAGAGAAGGGGAGCATGTGCTCTTCAGAAATTACGGAGGAGAGAAATGTACCTTCCCTGAGGAGCTTCTTTTGTATCTCATTTCAATGAGGCAGAATTCAGGTGAAGCCTCATCATACTTGGATATCCCTAAAATCCTTTCCACAGACCTTCCCTTTCCCTCCCAAGTTAGTCCCACCTTGTTTGTGTCTGCATGACATAAAACCCCACCTTCCCCAGTGAAGCAATTTCAGACAACCAAAAAGCACTTTCTTTGTGTAAATGTCTAGCATTTAAGTTAAAAATAATGAGAGGTAATAAATTTACTACTAAAATGCTCCCCCTGCTAGTAGGCACTGAGGCAACTATATCACATTTTTAAGTATATGATGAATATACTTAATACACCCATGGATATCATCTATCTGGACTTGTGTAAAGCATTTGACACAGTCCACCACTACATCCTTCTAAGTTGGAGACATATGGATTTGATGGGTGAACTGTTCAGTAGATAAGGAACTGGCTAGATGATTACATCCAGAGGGCAACTGTCAATGGCTTGATGTCCAGGTGGAGAGGAGTGACAAGTGGTTCTCCTCAGGCCTGCGCTGTTTAATAACTTCATCAATGATGTAGACAGTTAAGTACACCCTCTGATCACACCAAACTGAGTGGTGCAGTTGACAAGTTGGAGAGACAGGATGTCATCCAGAAGGACTTGGACATACTGGAGAGGTGGGCCCATGCAAAATTCTTGAAGTTCAACAAGGACAAGGGCAGGGTGCTGCACTTGGCCCAGGCCTATCCTTGTTACCAATACAGACTGGGAAGTGATGTGATAGAGTATTAACTCTGTGGAAAAGTACTGGAGAGTATTGGTGTATGAAAAACTGGACATTAGTCAACAGTGTGCACTCACAGCCCAGAAAGCCACACGTATCCTAGGATGCATCAGCAAAACCATGGCCAGCAGGTTGAGAAGGATGAGGAGCAATGCTTTTAAAGCTAGAGCATGGCAGGTTTAGATTAGATGTTAGGAAGTTCCTCACCATGAGGGTCGTCAGACACTGGAACAGGTTCCCCAGAGACGCAATGGAGGCCTCATCCCTGGAGAGATTCAAGGCCAGGCTTCATGAAGGTCTGAGCAACCTGATCTAGTGCAGGATGTCCCTGCTCACTACAGGGGGCTTTGACTAGATGGCTTTAAAGGTCCCTTCCAATCCTACAATTCTATTATTGAAATGCAGGAAAATGTAAGAATGGTCATGGAAGAAACTTTGATAATGCATAGAAGGGATAAATAAGACAAAGAATAAAGAACTGAATCTAAGTAAAAAAGAACACTGAAGGAACAGATAGATACAGAACAAATGTATTAAGAATTTGTTAAGAGAAGTATCTTGCATTCCTCAGTCAGGAGAGAAAAGGACCTGTGACTTCAATATAGAACAACTTCAGCAGCTTGGGTCCACTGCAGCATTCTGCCAACTGTCAGAGAGTGACATTCCCCAAAATAGCAGTGCATGGTAAAGGATGCTGCATGCAAAGGGCTTCCTGTGTGTTGGTCTAATTCAACATCAACTATTATCAAAGAGGACACCTTGAACTCTGACAGGGCTTGAAATGTTCCCAGCCCTTAAAAGCCCTTCTCTGACTACTCATGCTTCTTAGCTGGCCATGTAAAACTATCCTGTAATGCATTAATGGCCAGAAATGGAGACTCGAGTAAGCATGGATGTTGACAGCTCTGAAATGAAGGAAAAAGAGTGGAGAACACAGAAATGAGGAAGGAGGTCCATACTGACAATCATGATAAATGTTTGTGGCTTTTTCTTCACACTTGGAAGTGAAACAAACACCAGACTATGCATTCACAGGTAGGAATTTGGGCAATATTTATTTAATGTTGAACTCCATGTATAATACTATTGTGTGCCTTTATTATTACAATCTGTTCCTACCTCTCCCTTTCCTTGCCCCCACTCCCACCAACTCCCAGAGCAGTAAGACATTGAAACCACAGATGCTCTGTTTCTCCTGAAACTCTTCTCTCAAGTCTTTAGATAAAAGTATGTATTTTTATATGGTTGTAAAAATAATCCTGGTAGCGTTGCTGAAAAATATGCCCAGATTTTATTTCCATAGGAGTATGTTTCATGATATCCAGCAGTCTTTCCTGTTGGTAGCCTTTCCATAAGAAGGAAGAGTCATGATGGTAAGTCAGCAGAAAAAAATTAAAAATCAGAAATCTTTTCCAGGGCATTAACCAGGAAGCTCTGCACAAGTGAGAGCAATCCCATGGACCGTCACAGATCTACACACAGATGTCAATTGAGACAGAATCCTTCTGGTTGTAAGATCTAAGCACTGCTTCAATTCTGAAACAAAACAAGATTCACATGGTTGTGATTCACATTGAATTTAAGCCTCAAATTTGAACGTGCCAACTTGTCATCAAGCTAACTGCCGTTTCTTGATTTCATTTTTGTCTTTTCCTTTTGTCAGTGCAAGCTTCTTATGTTTCAGACGTATACATTTTGCAAGTCAGCTCAGCCTGATGGGCCAAGATCTTTCATCAGGGAAAGAGAAGTGAATTTCTTGGTTCTTAAAGAAAGAAGAAAAGTTTGCTTGCTTCTTGGATTACATCCAGACTATCTTTTTAAATGATACAGATAGTAAAACTTGCCACAATTTAAGTTACAAATGGGCTTTAAAACACTCATAGTCTGCTTAACATGTGACCAAGTCCAGCAGTCCCTATATGGTTCTATGGCTTTAAGAAATAGGTTCCTGAATCTAGTGATGGATTCACTCTCTTTTACAGTGTAATTCTCATTTTGAGTGCAATATTCCTCAAATTTCTGTCCTCAAAACTCCTATAACACACAGTTTGATGCTCTTTAACTTTGTTCCTTGCATCTTCAGGGGTAACGTATCCTCCATTTGGAAAAAAATCCCCAACCCAAAACTTTGACTCTGTCTTTAAGATATTAAAACAAAATAAAGCCCAAATTAACCATAAATATTTTGTCATAAGGAAGTCATGGCTGCTCAAGTATTTACACAGTGAAAGGTGAGTAAAAAAAAAAAAGGTGGTTACCCTTTCCAATTTGGGATCTTTTCTACAGTTGATTGTCTCGCTATGGGCCAAATGCCACTACAGACCTTATCAGTTCAGACACCATGCTACACTGTCATGTT
Source organism: Turnix velox (assembly GCA_013400935.1). Lineage (NCBI taxonomy): Eukaryota > Metazoa > Chordata > Aves > Charadriiformes > Turnicidae > Turnix > Turnix velox. The sequence goes on from VZTY01018297.1 coordinate 119,307, forward strand.
GACATGGCCTGAGAACAAAACGTAGATCTCATCTGACAATTCAGATTTGAATTTGCGAAACTTGCTACCATCTGTGATGACTGTGAGAACATAACCAGTGGAGGAAGCCATATTTCTTCTCTATGACAGCTCCATGGAACTGAAGTTCAATTAAGGGATGTGAACATAATGTGTGGCCTTGCTATATTCCAGAGTTCCAATCTCTGCTAAGAAAGCAGGCCCAGTTTACTCCTGGTATGCTTTTCTCCCTGTTAAGTTGTTCACACCGATCATGAAGGATTAGCCCTGGGGACAATTTCAGTGAACAGAAATCACATGCTGGGATTTAAATGCACATTTTCCTTCTTAAAATAACTTAAAACTTGAGTGAGGAAAACTGCAAATTCCATCATGAAGTTGAAAACTGCTTTTCTGGAGAACTGCTTTTACTAAATTTGTCCATTTTTCACAATTGTTCACAAGTAGAAATAAGGAAAAGTTCATTACCATTATGTTCTATTTTGCTTGAACACTTTTCATTGCTACCAGTACACAGAGAATTAAGTTGTTCTTCAAGATACTAATAGACTGATAACCATGAAAACACTGAAGTCAAGAGCACAACCTGACCACTATGTCTTCTTTGCAGCAAAAATAATACAGTAGGTAAAACAAGTGCACTTTGCTATTTCAATAATACCTATGTGAAATGTCTTATGTGGTGAGCATACTCTGAAGTGTAAGTTATTTTTATACAATTACAGGATAAAATGGTACAAGGTATTTCAAGTAGAGTTTTATAGAATGCCAATATATGTTGTTATACATGTGCCAGAAAATCAAGGTTCTCTTGACTTCATACAATGTGATCTTTTCATTAGATACTTACACAATGTGGCAATGAAACTAGAATTTATCTTACCATTCATCTGGCTTGTTTTCTTCAACAGCTTACTTGTGATATTTTGAAACCTGGGGATTACTTCCAATATCACGAGCCCAAGAGAAGTGCTCTAACTGAAACCAGTATTGTTAAATACAAAAATAATGTTTTTATAAATATATATTAACTGTAGATTCCCATAATTTATTTGTATGTAGATTACTTGTTTTTGTGTGTAAGGAATACTTCAGTGTCCTGGATGAAGTTCTGCCCCTTCATTTCACTATATTGAAATCAACAAAATTGCTAAGAGTTGCCAGTGAATTATATCAGCTTGAATTTAATTAAAATAACACTAGGATAAATCCAGCCTTCAGTTAGATAATTCAAGCTCTCTTTTGCCTTTTTATCATTCTTTTGTTACTTTTTTCTCCTCTTGCTTCCTTTCATTTCTCTTTCCTACTACTTTATTGTAAATACTTCACCATCTCTGTAGCAAAATAAATATGGCTTTTTATCTGATGGTATGCACTTCTGTGTAGAGGATGATGATGGAACCTAACAGTACTTAAAACATATTCAAACAAAAGCACTGACAGTTGTGGTGGTGCTGTTTGACTATATTGAATTTAAAACCAGTATTATAAACAAGAGAAGGACTTGAAGAGAGGAAGAGTCAGCAAAAAATACAAACAACTCACAGCTTCTAACCACAGCCACCAGAGAGAACACAAACAACAATTCTATCCTTGATTTATCCTGTGTTTTGCTCTGGGAATTTACAGACTGATTTTTTCCCAAATAGGAGGATGTATGCATTCTTTTTTAAAGTGTATGTTTAGGACATTTTTGGACACCACTTCTATCTCAAGCCATAACACTAAAGATATCTCTCTAGTATTAAATGCCTCTTTCAATGAAGAAATGCCATACAATATTAATACTGAAGTCAGATTTGGGACCTTTGCCATGGCCAAATAGCTTCCCATTTATTTGTACTCCAAATGAACAAAGTACACATTTCTACATCTGTTTAAAACACAATAACAATTGTTTTGTCCTTTTTTTCTTACTTTCAGACTAAAGCTCAATATTTAGTTAAGGGTCAGTACTTGAACTGTGTCCAGATACACAAAAGTCTAAAGACTATTTGATGGTAAACTAAGGAAATGTTTATAGAGATGAAAAAAATCAGACATTATTCTGGTCAACCATATCCTTAAGGAAGGAGAAATCTACAGTATGCATTCCAGCATTTGGGTTTAAATCATTGCTATTCAGTTACAGTTCACAGTTTTGGCATCTCTTTGATTGTTCCTTACAAGTTTATAATGTCTAGGTTCTGGAAGCCCTTTGCTATAAGGAGGCAGTTCATCATCGTATCTTTAGACAGGTCAGGGTCTCTGACTTTAGTACCTAGAGTTGCCCTTTGAGCAAAACAGAGTACACACTGTTAACTATTAAACTATTACACAAATGAAACTCATATATTACAGTCTTATAGTAAAAATAAAACAGAACTACACAGTTGTAATTACTATTTCTACAATAAAATTGTGGCTTATTTATAAGTTGGAATTTTATTACCTACTACAATTTATATCCACTCTATCTGGAAGTTCATGGTGGGCAACAAATAACTGCTCACAATGTTTTTGGTGATTTTTTCCAAGAAAACATAGTTGCAACTCAAGATATGGAAAATCAATTTATGAGTGAAATGAAAAAAGCTTACACAGAAGATTACATGGAATACATCTGTCTTCACAAACCATTTAGATATATAAACAACTCATTAAAGACTGAATGAGTTAAAGGAAAGGACAAAAGACTTTTTAATGAGAAGACATTTTGAACAGAAATTTTGCTGCTTTTAAATAGACAGGATATTACTTTATATCTAGGAAGACAAATCAATAGAGAAAATATCAAAGATTTCAGTGAGCACTGTCCCTAAGAGGCACTGTATTAAATTTTTAAAAAAGAAAAAAGGTTGCAAGTGGAGATGTCATTTTAAACAGAATTCAAATACTTGAAAAGAGTTTTCTTCTACGTCAAATGAAATTTTAATAACACCTATGAATTTGCAACCAACCCCTTTACGGCCCAACCCGATTCCAATCCTTAAAAAAATTCTGTTTCTATAATACAGCCAGCAATCCAGGAACTTCTAAAAGGTAGTTGGACATACTGACAAAAAAGATGTGGTTAATCAACTAAAAATGTGTAGCAGTTTAAGAACCATCAATCAACTCTGAGGAGCTTTAAGGCATGGAGCTGCAGTGAGGATATCTGTGAGGGATGGCAATATGGACAGCTAACATGCACAGATGTTTCTGAGATGGTCTTTATTTTTTCTTTCCAAGATGATCCTACACAAGTATAGGCTTTACTTTTAAACAAAGATAAATCCACAACAGAAAAAAAAAAATCCAGATACTAACACAATTATAGAGAGACAGTAGGTGTCACTTTGAACCAAGTTAGACACTGTCAAAAATGAGATTTGCTTTCAGCCAATGGTATTGACCTATACTCATCCACACAAGGACTTAAAGATGAACTTAGGCAAAAATGTAGATAATTGCGTGCAGTATTTGGTTTCTAAAAAATCCCTGTAAGTTACTCAAGGCATCATAGCTGCAAACTGAAAGATGTCTAAGCACTTAAAACCATTTCTTCTATCAGAAAATGTCTCATTCTCAATAAACAAGGCTGAGCTTTTATTTGTTATGCCAAGATCAGCTACTTTCACCTTCACACTTAAGCCTGCCTGGCATCCAGGAAACCTTTGCTAAATTCCTTGCATAAACTCACCCTTAAAGCACAGCAGTAAGAAAGAGTCAACTATAAAACACAGAAGTACCTTCTGTACATCCTTGGAATAGCAGGTGGAGGAATTCCACCTCTCTCATGTTCTCTTTACTTCTTAGCACTGTGGTCTGAGCACTGACCAAAGAAATCCATGACTAAAGTTCAGATCATGGCTTTATCTCACAGGATTTTAACTCCCTGAGGGAATTTTATGTATGCACATTACATTGTGCCAAACAAATACATTTAATTTGGTCCATAAATGTGACAAGTTAGCATCATTATTAATATGATGATTTTTTAAAATTAGTTTAGGATTTTTCCAAAGCTATCATGATCACATAGATCAAAGTGAGAGGCTATGTTTGACTTAAGTTGAATGCATTTTGGGAACATAAGTTTCAGGAGATAGACTTTTTTGTGCATTTTGGTTTGCTGTAGCTCTGCTGTCTTTAACAGGTCATAGTTACAAGTTTTAAGGATTTTCAGGTGATTTGGGTTTGTATTTTACTGACAAATTTGAATAAAACAAATAGGATTATTTTGCCCTGTGAAGCACTTAGCATTTTCTACAAACACCTACACTCCAATTTACTTAAGGAGCAGTTCTTGTTTTCATGTATGCAAAGGCAATTTATAACCTCAAACATTTTTGTTTCATTTCTCTTAAAGGTTAATTGCTCTTATACAGAGTGCTCTGTATAAAGAACATTCATGATCCCAAATCAATAACAGACATAAATATCACAAAAATATTTCAAAAAACACCTAATCCTCAATTTACAGTCACAGGCTTAAATTTCAGGGAGTTGTTTCTACTGAAGCATGTCATGATGTCATTGACACCTAAACCAGGACAGAAAAATGCCCAGTTTTAGGTGTCAGTAGCATTGTGACTTATTCAGGGAGCACATTGCACCCAGAACTCTTAGGCCTGTCATGGGAAAGAACTGATGGCAAAATACACTCACTTGTGTAAAATTCTAAGATAAAAACTACTTAATATCACATTAGAGATCTTAAAAATATTCAATAAAAAAAAAACCACAAGAAAACATTTAAATTTTGCTGTTAACATAGAAGAGATTAAAATAAGTGTAAAATGTATGTTTTGGATTTTTGAAGTGGTTTGCTTCTAACAATAGAACTGCACATTCATCGTGGTCACGGGATAAATGAGGTTTGGGGATCTCTCATATGCCAAGATTCAAAGCGTTTAATATGAGTTTTATTTCAAAGGCACAGTAACAGCAAAAGGGACCTGACATGCAGATGGTGGTGACTTCAGCCTTTTGAAAGTTGCACAATCACTTAGTACTTGATATTTCCAAAAGTTCCTCATGATATAAAAACATCTGGCATACTAACTATCTGCGAGACTTTCCTGAGTTCTCATCAACAGATGTACCTTCACAAGCTCTGGTAGATCCTAGTGAATAGTAAACTCCCTTCTTGCAAAGTCTTTTGCAACTCTCACAGGACTGTGCATCACCTCTTTGTATACTGGCTGACTGGTTTATGTCTGTTACTAGCTTTGTATAGTGTCTCCTGGGAGGAAAAAATTCAAGGGCTGCTGGTGCAACGGTTAGCTGGGATAGTGTGCTGAGAGGCAAACCAGCGATAACATAAAGCAAAGATGCTGGGTTTTTTTACACCCTTTTCCATTAATGTATCAGCAGGCCTCATCTTTCCTACTGTATTGATACTTAAAGTGCTTCCTGATTTGGAATCCAAGTTCCTCATGTCTTAAGGCTCTGTAAGGGCTTAGGCGTGGGCTCATGACCTTTGCAATACCACTATGGCAAGACTGCATCTTATCAGGTTTACTTTAAAACTAAGGGTATTAGGCAATTATTTTCCAAATACAGTGTACATTTTACACAGACTGCATGATTTTCTATGGAAAACATTTAAGAATGTATATTAGATATAATCTATCCATTACTTAATTAATATATATTCTGTTTTGTGTACACATTCACACACCTGCAGATCATATGACATGGGAAGCTGCTGCTGTCCTGGTTCAGTTTTACTCTGTCTGGCAGCACTTCCTGTTTGTAATGGGAGATGATCTTCTGCCCTCAAGAGGGCTTGACATCTCTTAATACAGTCCCATCTTTTCTTCCTGAAGACTCCATGCCAACCTTATGCCTCACAACAGTGGAAAATCCTATAGTCTCAGTTACAAAGGCCAGACTGGGCAAAGGAGGAGAAATTTAGTGTCATCAGAGAAAAGGAAAAGAAACTGAGTGATTCAACAGCCTTTAAGTATCCTTCCTATCACTGTCCCATGTCAGCCCTTGAATGTAAAGAAAGAAGCCAATACTATTGGCTTCTTTGCCTACTTTGCTTTACAAGAAATTCAGCTGAAAACAATAAGATTGACAAGACCTGCAAAAGCAGCACAGTCTCAACTTGCTTACCTTACTCAGGCAAGTAGGTACCACAGCGTTAACAGGCATTAAAAACACATATTTCACATACATGAAAGAATTTGCAGGATTTACTCCACCAGCGAAGATCTAAGTGCTTCCCAGCAAGTAAATAATGAGAGATAGGGAAGGAGAGGAAAAGTTCTGCTGATGCACAAATGGAAAAAAAGTGGCAATAAAATCAATAATTGGAGTACCGGTTATTTATGATACAAAGTCTCATCCATCTGTCATTTAATTTAATGGCAGAAAGCAGGGGCAGGCCCTTCATGTCCAGTTCTGTAGCCTTCATATTTCAGTAATCTTTAAAAATACTTCTGCCAAACTGGCAACTATGAAAGTAAATGTGTTTACAATATGCCCTCTAGAGAGCTTAACTGCCACAGAAACAGTTTTTCTGTGACTGTGGGCTGCAGGGGCATAAAGCTTGGGAAACGACACACATCATAATGATAAAATCCAGAAGATTTTAGCACAACATTTTGCTTGTAACCTACAGCCATTTCACCTATGAAATGTGCTTATTAAGTTCCTTTCATGACCACAGGACCTGCAATTTATAAATGCTGCAGGTGTGAAATCATTGTGTGGCACTTTCAGGTCAGTGAAAGACCATTGTTACTCATGAGTGAAATATTCCATTTGTTCAGTGGAAGAGGAGTAATGTGTTGGGGTGGAAAGTGCAAAGCTGATGATAGAAAGACATAAATAGAAACAGACATCTATGGAGCACCTCAGCCACTCCATTGTATTGCTACTTCAACCTATTAAATCTCACAACAATGGCTGGGTGCAGGAATTTTCCCTCTAATGATGCCAGCTTGCTGTATTACCCACCACTAACATATTTTTAGAAGTTTACCAAATCCTACATAGTTTTTATGAAGCAACACTGATGGGTTCAGACAATACAAAACCAATGGCTGCTTTTAGCTAGAGACCCGAGTTCCTCTTGACACAGATCAGTCCCTGTATCACCCAGCCTTTCACTGTGATTCTACACAGTACTTTGCTCTGGTCATTGTGGATGTCTATCCCAGAAACAAATATCCTTTAGAAGTGGGGGACTGCAGTATTCTTGATTTAAAGGCAGGTATTAAAATAGTTAGTAACTTCTTTTTATTTTAGTATTCAGAACAATTGCTGTACATTATTATTACTGGAGAATATACTACATCTTACTTTGTCTTCATTCTGTGGTCTGTTTTCTGTTAGCTGTTCTCATTTTAGTTTTAAAGGACTGGCAAGGAACAATTAGAAAACAATCTTAATTCAACAAACTTCAGAATTTTGTGATAGTCAAAAGTTTTTTAAAAGGATATACTTAATTATTTTCACTTTGAAGAAAGCTGGATAAACAGTTGAATCCAAACCAATGTATCAATGCGACTGTAACATTTTATAGCTAAACTCACCACAATCAGGTAACACAGAAGTTAAGGTAACAATCTGTCAGGGGCTACAACTTCATCTTGCAACATCTGCAGCAACCTCTTTCATCCCTGTTCCCTCTATTACAGAAGCACTGGTTTCTTTCATTTCTATATCTTTTATAGGTTTTTGTATTTTATACTATCAGCTGCTTTTATTCACATAGGACAACACCTCCAGAAAGCTGTTATACAAATGACTGAGAGCAGGATTTGTAAATACCTTGTTTTAGAGCTAAGTACCTGGAGACTGGCAGAGGATTTCTGGTGGATGAATGCCTTATTCCTCTTTGCATGAGACAGAGATTGTCTCTCTACACAACATTAGTAAGCTGTTAGAATACAGACATTTTTGCTGAATTTTTTTGTCAGCCCAGCTATGTAAAAAATTTATTACACGTAGCAAAGTATGTAAACATAACACTGTCAACAACACTGAAGTTGTGTTAGACAAACATCTAACATGATTTAAGATATAAGACAATTTTTTCTTTAAAGAGAAATTCATAAAGTTTATGGGTTAGCACTGAAACCAGTTGCAAACTGAATAACTTAACAGAGAAGATTGCCTGGCTTACAATGCTTGCACATTACTGGCAGCTGCTGAGTGTTCAGAAATACTGCTTTCTCATTAAGATCATTTAATGGAGAACATTATATCCATATGAAGCTATTAAAAACTTGGGCTACAGCTTAATTCACCAAGACCAGAAATCTTGATTTGGCCAGGGCACCAGAATATTTTTGTGATGGATCATGAAATCTTTCAATTGTCAGAGCCTCAACATGACAGGGACATAATTAAGTGCCAACTCAGGGAGCCCAATACCCTCCATGCAGTTACCAGCACAGCCACCTTAAGCATTTGCAACATCCTTAGCACTGGTGGAAGCAGACACTGATCATCTTGTAAGATTTCAGCTAATCTTCTATAATAGTGGTAAAGTTAGAATCAAATAGTTGTAACAACAGCAAGAACAATGGGATATACAACTGTTTTTTAACAAAGTTTGTCTGAGCATTTCATATATTTTACAGGACATTACAAACATGAATTAGAAGACAAAGAGAAGAGAATTTTGAACCCATGTTTCTTTCAGACACACATTACTTCAGGCATTTGAAGAAAGTGTCAAACAGCTTCCCCACCCACTTCCTCAAAGCGGAGGAGAAATTGCTCTCAAATGTTGGTTATAAACGTGTAATCTGAACTCCAGCCACTCGGCAAGGCTGCAGAAGAATTTACGATGTGCTAAATATTTCCTTTGTTCTTCCCAGTGGTAGCCTGCTGTAGCAATTAGAAAGCAACTGGTTGCACATGTAAACTGTGTCTGTTTTCTAAAGAATTGTTGATAACTGTTAAAAGCCTCTTTAAGCAGGACTTGCTCTGGTAATATTGAAATATTTTATTTTTAAATGTATGTCTCTATTTTTTGGGGTTTTTTTCATCTTCTGATTTAATCATATACTCTAAGTATCTTACTGTTGGGACAGAGAACAGACAACTGCACACCATTGCTCTAATTTTGCCACTACTAGCCTTAAAATACAGCCCCTCAATAATTATGTCTTCACTGGGCAGCAATGTAGCTTCCATAGGAACAATGTGTTATGCAAGCAATCTAAGCTGTAACATCAACATTTATTTCCATTTCTATATAAAAATAATACAAAATGAAATCCAACGTCAGTCCAGTTCTCGTTTTCAACAAAACAATCTGTGTTTTGTTTGGTGGCCCTGCTAGGCAGGGAGGTTGGAACTACATGATCCTTGAGGTCCCTTCCAACCTGGGTCATTCTGTGATTCTGTCCTAAGCCACTGTGCAGCACATTGAGACCACAAGTCATCAAACCCCACAGTGGCAAATCTGAAATAAGCCTGCTATGAAGGAAATTGGAAAGAAATGTGGGAAGACTGGAGGTTTTGCAAATGGGAAAGATGGCTTTAGGAGATGTCCCCCCAGAGAACATCCATTGCCAAAGCCATATCTACAGAGAAAGCAACAGGTAAATGTAGAGAGACCGGTACAGCTGGCATATGGGCCACACTGAAGCTGATGCCTGCTAGTGACAGGAGGCATCAATAAACAAATGCATCAAGTACTGAAAATCCTGCTCTTGCAGGAATGAAAGTTCACAGTGAAAAATATGTTAGTTATGCTGGCAGCAACTTCAGCCTTTTGTGTTCCATTTCCTTCAGCCCATGGATCAGTGTGCAGGTACTGGCCAGGAGCCAATGGCTGACCAACAACTCTGATGCCCCTCTAGCCTCTGCTAGAGGTTGAGAGTAGCCAGGAAGCCAAAGGGATTGGTTCCTGCATATGCCTGGCTTCTCTAATCCTTTGAAGAGTATGTCACTGTTCCCCTCTGAAGTCTGAGGGAAACACAGTGCTGTAGTCAAAAAACGGCCAGCATCCATTGGCATGTCAGTAAAATTTCACCTCTGGGAGATGACCTTCAAGGTAAACTACTTGGCATACAAGCTGAAAGCAAGCTTTCGGCTACAGGCTTTGTGGAGTGTACGTGCTCTTCCATGGTGGTTTTCACCCTGCTGCACCACCTGGCAATGTCTGAGACAAAGTTATTTATAGTCTACACAATGAGAAGTCAAATGAGTCGGACAGTTTGTGGTTTTGGTAATGGGATACAGAGCTTACTGCTTAGGAATTGCTGGGTCAGCCTCAGGCCAGGCTGGTGTGATACAAGGCACCATTCAGGTACCATTCCTTCTGCAGACAAACCAAGGAAAAGAGCTTTCTCTCTTCTCTAATTCTGAGCCTCATCAGGCAGAGTGGAGATACAGTCAGTCCTTTAACTCTGCCCTAAGCTTTTGTTGAGACATGTTTTTCAGAGCAGAGTCAAACTGCGCTGAAGTTGGTGCAATAAATCCCATCTTGTGGTACTGCCTCCTACACTACTGCATCTTAAGTGTAAGCATGAGTGAAGAAACTCTCCAGGCTGATATTTGTGTTCACAGCTATATTCATCTGCCACAAGAGCAAGTCATGTTCCTTCTTGCTGCTGTAGCACTGGCTATGGTATTTCAAACGCAGCACTCCCATCCATTCTTTCATTTAGGACAACCAACAGTTTCCTCTTTCAACTGGTCAGCTTCTCATCACCATTATGAAACTGTATTTCTTTGGACTTTTCAGGGAAAATTAACAATCTCTGAGAGCATATCATCACCCATGCCTGGAGGAATGCTGAGTATTTTTGTGGTTAGTCCCTCATAGGACTAAATGACTCTCCATCCTGAGATTCCAGTGTCACAAGATGGTTTGAAACACAACTCACCCAGAGCTGCCATGTTACATGGAGAATATTGATGATACAATCTTCTTGCAACTTTAGTAGTGAAACAGACAAGAACTCACTACTTGACTCTTTTGTCATCTGTCTAATATTCATATGTGTGTCTTGGATTGATTTAAAGCATGATTGATTCTGCCACGCACTTACTCTTATCTATAAAATAGAAAGATACAGCAAGTAACATGATGGGAAGAAATGAGAAGAGAGAACAAAATTCAATAAAATTCAATGGAATCTGAAGAGAAAGGGAGCACTTAGTGATTATACTCAAAGAGTGCAACCAACACAGGGATTCAATGGGATCTACTTAGATGTTGTCAGTGTTCATTTATTACATTTCTAGGAGATGTATGCTTGTTTCTCAATTTTTTATTGCTGCAGCACTGACATCACACACATTTCCTCTTTTTTTTCTTGCTTTGACCTACTAGGCAGAACACTTTTCTGCAGGCTCAGCCAGTGTAAGAGGCTATCTCTTGTCTCATAGACTGTAAGTTTCCATCACACTGTATTTGTAAATCTAAACCCTAAATTGATTAATTTTTAGTGCTATGTGTAATGGCAGCATCAATGTCACAAAAAAAAAATTAGGTACTAAAGACACCTTATAAAAGTTCATGCTGCAAAGAGCTTCCAAGGTAGACCACAGGTACAAAGGAAAACAAAAAGAAAGGGTGCCAAGATAACACTTCTAAAAAGAATTTAGAACAACACCAGGACCTCCAAGGATGCATATTTATATGCAAAAATCTAAATAAATCCTTAAATTTGGGCTTTTTTAGTAGGCATGTATAAGGATGTTTGAAAGACACTGTGAATAAAATAAAAAATAAGAAAAAAGATTACTTATGTTAATTATTCCCTCTTATAAACAGAATGTCTATGTGTTAGCATTTAAATAAGCTCCTCCTTACCTAAGGATTTCAAACAACCAGCACTTTGCTGAGCCTCCCATTTTCAATTTACAGACTAAGGCAGAGCCAGACAAAGTGAATGGCTTAGGATTTCCTAATGAAATCAATTTGAAGAAAAATTCTAGGGGCAAATGTCTGAAGTCTTCACCATTGGGTAGGTGGCAACTGCCTTGCATTCTTCTGATAGATTTTGTATTAGACACTGTTGGGATCATCAGGCTCAAAACTTAAAGCATGTGGCTGCTGGCTTAGAGGAGCAGGAACAGTAGATGGAGATAGAGGGAAAATCGATTGTCTCTCAGATCAAAGACGGAACAGCAGAGAGATAGCACAGACAGCACAAGTTAATGTAATGTCAGGGATTCAACAGTTTGTGTGATGAATGAAAATCCTCTCCGTTAGCATTTTGAGGTACTGATCAGGTACTGATTTTGAGGTACAGCTCTGATCAAACAGATCAGATTTTTAACTCTCTGATTGTTTTCATGTAGAACTTGAAGCAACAATGAAATTAAAGTTATTACAGTGCTGTTAGATTTCACCCTCTTGTACATCAGCTAGAGTGTCAGTAACTTGTGCCATCAGTCTCTGATTATTTTTATACTTTGACAGACACTTCTGGAAATGTCTTCTTGTTTTACGTTGTCAGCAGAGCTCCTAAGCGAAGTTCCTAATGTATCTTTAAATGCTGCTAAGCTGATTGGCATTTACTGGTACCCCCATCACTATAAAAATCATGGGGTCTGACTTGGCAAGAATCACCTCTTCTTTTTTTTTTTTCTGTTTTGTTTTGTTTTTGGACAGAACAGCTGCCCTTGGAACTTAAGCCCATCTGGTCTTATTTGAAAAATGAAGGGGACAAGATTAAAATCAGTTCTCATTAATTAGAGAAAATCATATGTAAACAATTGAAAGGTCTCATCATACTTATGGCCTGACATTTCCACAAAGAACTTAATTGCTTGCATGGGCCTAAAGGGTTATGATCTTTTTTTAAGTTGCATATGCTCCCTGCCAAATACTAGCTTGGACATGCTGTGAGTGATTTTTGGATCACTAGCAGCGCTTGCTATTTTAGGCTCTGTCACAGCTTGAAGTCGTAATTAATTTTGAGGATCCTGACAATCATAATTATGACAGTCCTGGTTTCTGATAAGACTCAGTTTGTTGGGTACTTTGGGGTAACTTTTGGGTTTAATATTAGGAAAGGAATGTCATACTGCAAATTATCACACCACAATAAACACCTGTCATAGAACTGGGCAGGAAACACTTGTCCCATGAAACTTTTCAAGTTTTCATAAATAGCCTCTCTGTGAAATCAACATTCTTTGAAGCTTAATTCATAAAACCAGCTAAGGGAAAAAACAGTCAAAAGCTATCCCATCATGGTAGTATACTGATTTGGATGCTTGAGTTGCATATGAGAGACAATTTCCAGGGTTTTTTTCCTGTTCTAATTATCTGAAAGTGATCTGCTCTGAAGAATAGGCCACTATTTATTTCATAAGAAATCTTTCCAGATAGAACTATCTAAGTTTATGTAATAAGGAAGTACAAAGTGGAGCAGAACCTTCAGCCTGCAACTTTCTCTGTTCAAGTCAATAACTGATTAATTTGCTTTTTGTTACTCTGGAATTTCTGTCACTTTCTCTTCTCATCATTCTCTCTTATTGCTTCCTAGTTTTAAGAAATCAAATTATGGATTGGAGAGATCCCCGATATGTTCCTATGGAAATTTTTCATTTCCCTGAATATTTTTCTGTGGTAGAAAAAACCAAAAATTTCTGAATAATTCTCAGTTTTCCCCTGAAATTTCAAAAGCATTGATATTTTTGTTGTTGCAGGTGAAAAAGTGCAATGCTTACAGCTTTCAGTAGGGCTTAATTCCCACATTCACATAATTCATAATTTGTAACAGCAATAATCGCAGAAATAATCTCCCTTTTAGGTTTTTAGAGAACATTGAACTAAAAAGTCAATGGAATGGGTAGTGAGAAAAGTACACAGTGATAAGGAAATATTTGCTGGGCCTTCAGATTCACTTCTGGTAGCTCTGGGAAATACTAGTGTCTTTCTCAACTGTTTTAAGAGCTCTTGCAGAAAGGAAAAGCACTCCACATCCTCTTCACATCCCGAACTAAGCACATGTGCCAAGCTGTGGTCACTGTTTTCTGAGATTTACCCCCCCTCTTTAGCAGCTCCCATTAATAGCAGAAGGAATTACATAGTTACAGAACAGAGGATATCCCTTCTGAAGGGTAATGTTATGTGCTATATGGAATACAACACTCGAGGCCAGCTTTAAGCTTACAGTTTTTGGCTGACTTAGGCTAGTGTAGAGCCTTAATATGAGTAAAGAAACAGCTCAGAAGTTTCCTAGGGCACATAATACTAATCCAAGGAGCAACGTGGTTAATTAAGAAAAGACATACAGTTCTGTGCCGTCCCCTGAGACTGGCCCCTTCTCTATGCTTTCCCAGCACAGCAATGGCAATTTTACTATATTCATGGCATCCTTTTGCTTTGCCTTAAGAAAGGATTGCCAGCCTTTACCCTGAAGAGATAAAATACAGGTTTATATCACGATTTATACTATATTAAGAGTTCTTTCAGGAACCCTAGAACCACACTGGTTTAAGAGAATCTCTTTTTTAATCAATAACGTCCTTTCTTTGCCAAGAGGTGTCTGATAGTGTAAACTAAGTTGGCACTAACAGGCTGAAGGAGTTGGGGTTGTTCAGCCTGGAGAATAGAAGGCTTAGGGGGGACCTCTTAGGAGCTTATCAATACCTGAAGGGGGCCTACAGAAATGTGATGGGAGGACTAGAAATAATGGATGTAAATTGGAAGGGGGTAGATTCAAGCTAGACATAAGAAAGAAATTCTTTATGGTGAGGGTAGAGACAAACTGGCACAGGTTGCCCAGAGATGTTGTGGATGCCCCCTCTCTGGAGGTATTTCAGGCTAGGCTGGACAAGGCACTGAGCAGCCTGATCTAGTGGTAGGAGTCCTGGCCTATGGCAGGGGAGGGGGAAAAATCTTGGAAGTGAAGGGGTAATAAAAAGATCCCATTATAGAATCATAGAATGGTTTGGGATGAAAGGGACCATAAAGATCATCTAGTTCCAATTCCTCTGCCATGGGCAGGGACATCCTGCACTAGATCAGGTTGCTCAGAGCCTCAGCAAGCCTGGCCTTGAATGCTTCCAGGGATGGGGCCTTCACCACCTCTCTGAGCAACCTGTTTCCTCATGGCGAGCACTCAAGTCCTTCATTTTTCCCCCCAGTTTGCCTCAAGGCAGGTTCCACGTAGACCTCTTTTCTCCCATCTCCTGCCTCTGCCCCACTGCAACCCTTTTCCAGCCCATTTTCCTCCAAATCCCACACACCTGGGCTCCACTGGAGACTCCTTCCCTCCCCAGCTGTTCCAAATCAGCCCACTCCACACACTCTCCTATTTAACACTAACTGGTAAGGCCATCAGCTACTATTTGTCCTCTCTGTGGGGCCTGAGGGATGCTTCTCCTGGTGGCTCTGTTCCAGGATGCACCATTGGCGAGTTGCATTTTTCAAGGGAGCACAGTAGGAGGAGAAAGGTTGGGGGGGCTTGCTGGTCCCCTGCCTGGTTAAGCAGGGGGAGGGATTACTGGCATAGTTTTTCTTAATTAAGGGTTTCTAAAGAAACTTTGTGATTTTGGTTGTTTGCGTCCAGATTTTATAATGTCCCAGACTGGTAATCCTGACAAAATACTACTGTATTGGAATTAACACATTTAAGCACACATTTTATTTTGAATGGATAGAGGAGAACTTGGAACTTATTCTCTTTTATTCAGTGAAAAACTCAGATCTAAATGCATTCAACTTTCAGATCTAATCATAGATAAGGTAATGCCGCGGAGACACTTCAGAGATCTGGTCACATCCATGAAGTAATAGATGGCTAACTCCAGCTTCTAGTCTGACGCAGAGATTATCGGTCCCCTTCTCAGTTTTGCCTAATCCCACTCAATGTTTTATTTTAAATTTTCAAACTGGCAAAAAACCTGCTGTTGTATACACCTAGAACCATTTTTACAGGACCAAGTTAATTGGTAACCTACTCATTCTTGAAGCTCAGCGGGACTTGCAGCTGTTCCCTTATTGAGGCATGAGTTTTATCCTCATACGAGTTTATTAAGAACCTTAAGCTCTACAAAACTATGACTGCCAAAGAGGTTGATATTGGTTAAAATATTTAACCAACTTCAGTTCTATCTTTTATCTATCTTGGATGCCAAGGCTTTTGATTACCATGGAATATCCAATTACCTCCCATTAAAACTGCTCTACTCCTTCAAATATGTTGTCATTATCAGTGACTGGAATCCAGGGCTTCTTTCCTCACCTCAGAGATCCTGCCACCACCTCTGCCTGTGCTGACAACTTTCCACTTCTTTAGGCTCTGAATGAAAATATTTACTTTTCCCTCCCAGTTGTAACTGTTGTAACAGCTTCTGCTGTCTGTTGTAACAATTTCCTGAGAATGCAAAAGAAGATGCTGAACTCAGTGTGGGTGCTTAGTGAAGTTCCAGTTTATTTCACCTGTAATTTTTAGAGTGCACACTTTGTTAAGGAGAAAGATTATGAATTATCATAGAGGTGCCTCTGGGTCCAGTTCTGGACACTTGTCCTCTTCTACTCTTCCTCCACAGTTGCCCGAGTGTAAATGTGGTATGACCAACTCTCACTTCATTCTGTTGCATTTCTATTTCAGCCTCAAGCTATCCCCCTTCAGAAAGCCTAATGCACATCCTTAAATCTCCAGAGAAGTTTCTAGTACATTAAATATCTTACACTGTGGATCTTCCTTGAATATGTATTCTGTCAAGCCTGCAGATTCTGACATACACAGCCCCTGAAAGTGACCATGGGAAGCCTATGGGGACACATTACCAGTAATAGTGACAGAAGGACATCCTATGGGAAAAAAAAAAAAAAAAGCCTCTAAGGGTGAACTTCTGGCTCCTCCCAGCACACTGCCAAGTTTTGTGATCCTGAAACACAGGAATTGCCACCAGCTCCTTCTATGAAGCCTGCAGTAAGGATGAATATACATCAGGACCTCATTCCAGGAGTGGACAGTATGAATCCTGCCACCTTGCAGTGAGTGTGAGGTACCTGTGCTCTCGAAAGTACTGACACCTAAGATGCACCACATCCTCATGGCTTGCCCAGATCCCTGCCCAGCGTGATGGCTGCTGCAAATTCCTCTGCGTGCGGAGGCAGGGGGCAAGAATTACAATGCCAAAGTTTTTCCTTTGGCTTCAGCCCTAAGATGCGTGAGATGAGGCAGAGCACCACCCAGTGTTGCCCAAGAGCCCTCTGCAGGCTTAGCCTTTGGAGTGCAATTTCCCACTACATGTGAATGTATAACAGGAAACTTAGGAGGCAATGGCCTAATTGTTCCTCAGCTAGTAACCCTCTGTCCTATCATTAAAACAAATTATGTACTGGTCAGATTTTGCATGTTGTAGTAGTAATTAAACAGAAATAAAATAAAACAAATTCATAATTTTTTTCCTTTAGTTTTCTTTCCAGACCTGCTATAATTGTTTGTAATAAAAGAGTAACAATAATGCTGATCGATAGTGTTGTCATTAAAGTGTGGAATACTCCTCATAGCTCACTACTAAATCCTAGGTGTCCTGAAGCAAGTCTCCCAGTGCTTCTGGTTCCCTTTGGTAAAGGAAGTGCACTCTTATTTTCTACCTATTTTATGCAGTTCTTGTCCTTTGAGAGGTATTGTATTAGGGATTAATTTTCAGATCTACCATGAAAATCTTCCTTAGAAGATCATCTGACCATTTTAAGTTCTATTTGGGCTCAGAACTTAATTTTACACTGAAAAGCCCACCAGTATTTAACTGTGGTTGCATTGCATGCCCCAAACCCACGTGGTAAGACTTGCTTCCTAGTTAGAAAGATTCTTCTAGGTACATCCTACACCCATAATTAGTTATCATTTCTGTCTAAATTCCATTCAGGTTACTTGCAAAGTTGTGGCAAGATGCTAGCTGAATAAATAATATCAAACCTTTAAAACCAATATATATTTACTTGGGTCTAGCATTCTTGAATATTTGGAAGGAAAATGAAAAGTTTATTCCTAACTTAAAGCTGATACCAGAAGACATCCAGTTTGTTTTGCGAAGATGGATCAATTACATGCTTATTTATAGCCTGTGAACTGGGATTAGAAAATGTGGGCCCATGACTCCCATGGACTCCCAATGCTTGCTGCTGGAATATTGCTCAACACTCACTCATAGAGCACTGTAATTCCTCCTATGCGGCCACTTCAAACAGCAATGTTGTCCAAGCCTGTCAAAATGGAGCATTTCAACTTCTCATCTCTCTCATCTTCAGCTGAAGTTAAAGGTCTAACTCAGCAGTTATTTTATCTATTTATTCAACTAGCTTTTTCAGCTGACCCCAATTTTCTTTCATCCCATTTAGTTTCCTCAAAATACATGTATTTCATTGGTTGGTCCTATTAGCAGCTTGTACTTTCTGAATTACATGTAGTTCTGGAGCAGCATGGGAGAACCCTTCTGGTTCCAAGATACTTCTTGCTGGCTTTGAGCTATGATTTGGTTCACATTTGCACTTGGCAAATAGAGTTATGGAGAAGATGAAAGGCTGTGTTGCTGTAGGAATGCAGTGCTTAGATGAGTCCCTGTACTAAAAGGTGTCTTAATAAAGGCAAATTGTCAAACAGCAGCATGTGCCATTTCCTTTCATGTAACTTGATGTGACAAGGAGTCACTGAGGAAACCGTAAGTGGAGTTTATTTCTCATGTCATTTAATATTATCTCACTTATGCCCAGGCTTTTGATGCTCCTGTGGTATTGGGACCAGAGCCAGAGCTCAGCTAGCTAACATTAAGCAATAGCCCTACTAAAGCTGCTGTTTTCCAATGAGGAATGGTAGGAAGCTTGCAAGAGTTGGGATGATGGTTGGACTTGATGATCTGAAAGGTACCTTCCAACCTAGATGACTATGACTATGAGATGTCATCTGTTTATAGGACTAGAGTTTTGCTGAGCTGTATTTTATCTAACAGAAAGAGAAATAAATGAACTACACATCTAGTAGTCATCAGTCATCGCATTAGCAAAAGAGATGTACTGAGAATTATCAAAATATGTTTAAACATAAATGCTGCAGTAACTAAAGATAAAACAAAATACAACTGTTAAATATCATAGGAAGGACATCTACTTTAAAAAAAATAAACAACCAATATGAACTTTGAATGAGCTTATGCTGTTTACTAACCTGGGAATGAAAAAAAATATATATAGTAATGAATAAACTTTGCATTCAGCAATGAAATCCTGCACCATCATAGACTTTTTTTAATTCCTTCAGTCAATTCACACAATTCTTCTAGAGGGGAAAATGTGAAGGTCATAAAAAAGTGCATACCAGAGTATTACATGTAGGTATTTAGAGCTGAAGGAACTAAAGGCTTCCCCATTGGATTCATCTACTGTCCAAAGTAGCCTCTTCTAAAAAGAGGAGTCTGTATGATTAAAATATGACCAGAATGTTACAATGAG
The DNA here is from genome assembly GCA_013400935.1 of Turnix velox. NCBI lineage: Eukaryota > Metazoa > Chordata > Aves > Charadriiformes > Turnicidae > Turnix > Turnix velox. Next base: position 138,685 of record VZTY01018297.1, read on the forward strand.
GCTTCACTACCTTAGAGTAGCCAGCTGTACAGAATACTTCAACTCCCATTCAAATAAGTATTTTGATTGACTTTAAAGGGAGATGGATTGAGACTTCTAACAGAGGTCTTCTAGCCCCATCTACACTTATTGGATCAGAAAACTTCATGGAGAGTCTTCTAGAATAATTTAAAATTTTTTTTTGCATTAAAATGAGGTTGTTTAATTCCTGTTACACCATTTGACTTCTCGAGTCAGAAATTTCTGTTACACACAGCAAAATAAAGTTTGGAAAACTTTTTATTTGGACAATTCATAAATTTTTAACTCTTCCTTGAGATAGTACTGCACAAATCAGAAATTTTCTTTCCTATTTGACTCCATTTTACAAATGTATTACAAGAAAATAGTTTGATTTCCCGTAACATTATAATTACTTCTTTTACCAATAAATACTTTCGGTAATGAAGAATATTCAACCTGAAGGCTGTACCAAATTCAAGCATTGCAGCAAACATAATGAATGCAGCCCTACACTAGCTTGAATCTTATTCTTAAATTCATAAACTGCTTTAGACAGTGTATTTTAGAGCAATATACTTTTAAAATAGTTTATAAAGAGATTCACGTTAATTCTTTATATGAACATTGACATATTTTTATCTGCTTTAGATAAAAAAAAAATTACTTCTTTTAAATGTCAAACCATATTAAACAGCACAAAAGGTATACATCATAGTCAACATATCAAGAAAGAGATGACTGTATCTCATGTGTTTTACACCTGGGGACTGATGGGTTAATCTGCCATCTGATGTTGTCATCAATGATTTTTGACTATAGGCAGTGCTAAAAAGCGTATCAGAATAAACCATACTGAGCCACTTCCAACAATTATATCAAAATCTGAAGAGGTTTTTCCATAAAACATCTTCCGAGACTAAATTCATCAAGTAGAATTCTTTTAGTGACATTTTTGTGCCATGTTTGTTTTCTCCATGCTGCTTATAGCCAAGATAGTGATACCCTAGCACCAATGCTGGTGCATGCAAAAATACCACAGGATAGAAAAGTACTCTGCTAAAATCCTTGGTGGCATCTCTAGTGCTTTCTGTTGAGGTCAGCCTTTCTAGTTATCTGCTTCTTCTTCCTTCCCTGTCTTGCTTCACATTAACTCTAAGCTGGAGAACAATGAATTTG
>VZTY01018297.1:140008-152994 GCA_013400935.1 Turnix velox
GCTGCTGCCCTTCCCTGCTGGTGTGAAATAGGAGAGTGGGTGGAGTGGGCTGATTGGGAACAGCTGAGGAGGGAAGGAGTCTCCAGAGGAGCCCAGGTGTGGGGGATTTGGTGGAAAATGGGCTGGAAAAGGGTTGGTGTGGGGCAGAAGCAGTAGATGGGGGGAAAAGAGGGGTGTGTGGAACCTGCCTAGAGGCAAACTGAGGGGAAAAATGGAAGGTTTTGAGTGTTCACCATGAGGGTGGTGAGACACTGGAACAGGTTGCCCAGAGGATGGGATCCCTGGATACATCCAAGACCAGGCTGGATGAGCTCTGAGCAATCTGATCTGTCCCTGCCCATGGCAGGGGGGTTGGAACTAGATGATCTTTAAGGTCTCTTCCAACCCAAACCATTCTATGATGCTATAAGTCCCACCAGGAGAGGGTCTGAGTACCCAGCAGGAGTTGGCAAAGCTCTTGGGAGCCAGTTCCATGTGTTTTGTAGCAGAAGGCAATTGTTCCCATTATTTCAGGGGTCCACCTCCTAAGGTACTGAGCTGGAGCTCAATGGCTAGATCTGCATCAAGCAGCAGCAGAATACAAGCATTTCCCACCCACTGTGAAGCACTAGCTGGCTACTAGGCATGAGTTTGACCCATCATAGCTTGTGCTTTGGTTGTGTCAGAGCATATCTGGGGAGAATATCATGGTATTCCTAGAAGAGCTGTTTTCACAGCAGCTTCATGAAAACCTGTGTTTTGAAAACCATCTGGTTGTAGTGAAACATTCAGTAGACGCTGTCTCTGCTTTGTGATGTACTTCCTGTACTATGGCTTTACAGCCCTCCAGTCAGACTGGGCCATTGTAGTTGCCGTTTAGTTATTATTTTCCTAAACGTTTCTGCTTCTATGAAAGCCAAAGGAAGTTTCCTGACAGGCTCTGGTTTTGGTAGAAAGATGAAAATATTTAGAAGTCAACACAGCACTTAATTTCTAAAGAAAGAGGGAAGGATAGATCATGTAGATATTTCTTCTTAAATAAGAAGTAGGCAGAACGAGTGATGGGTCCCTGCCAGGCCCTTAAAAAAACAAATGATATCTGTGTTCCTCAGACGGCTCATGATGCCACTTTGGAGCCTGCAGTCAGCAAGAAGCAGCTCACATTGCACACCACATGACACTGGAATATGACTAATAAATATCAGGAAGTCCCCATCGGCTGCAAATTTGGCAGTGCTGCCTGAATTGGCCCGTCATGGTGTTCCTGAACCTTGTGAGCATACTTGGGCCCAGTTTCAAGCAGATAGTAGATCCCTGGTTTTGATTTAAGGCACCTTGCTGTTTAAAAGAACCTAGCAACTGCAATAATAGAGGTGCTGCCCATGTTGTCTGAGGTGCACCAGATGAGCAACAGGGAGATGAAACTTGTGCAATGCCAATCTGGTTTAAAATGAGGTTGTTAATATTCCTCACTAGTATTCATATCCACACATTCAAACTGAAAATCCAATTAAAATATTCAGTCCTCATCTGGGAACTAGTACTCTAGGTCAGCACTGCTATTGTAAATTTTCACAGCTAAGTCACCAACTCCTCAGAAAGCATTTCTAAGCCATTAACTAAATTCAGTGGTGAGAATGGCACTGCTATGGTAGGAATGACCTTGCGTCAGTTCAACAAATACTAAAATGCTAGTAAATAGATGAGAGTTTAAGCCTATTCATTAGGCTCTCTTCTGATGTGTTAAAGAACACTGCTGACTTCTTGTCCATAAACACCCCTAGACAGTAGAAATCTGTCATGGGTAAGGCCAGTGTGACAAAGTTTGTTTAGTTCTAGAGTACAGTAGTCAGAAAAATACAAGAAACCCACATCTGGTGACATAGTGCTCTTAAGTCTGTAAATTCAGAGGGAAATTTTCTGGTTAAAAATACTGGTATGTTATAATGATGTGTGTTATCCCCCTAAAAATTAGATATCTGTGGGACCAGTTTAGAACAATGGGACTGCCAAGAATATCGTTACTAAAAACGTTAAGCCACTGTTTGAAATGGTCTGTCTGGAGGCTTGTATGGTGGGAAAATATTTTAATAGGTTTTCCTATTAACATGATTGTTCTTGGGGTGTAACACTGATATTGAAATACATCATAATGTTCACCATGTGTGTCTTTCTAATAGATTGCACGTACTTCATGGTAATTTTATGTTTAAACTCTCTCTCTTTGATTTTCACTCTGTATTGTGACTAACAAATTCATGGGCTAGTACAGTGCTTGGCTTACATGATGAAGTAAGAAAGAGGAAGCTGTCAAAGCTTATGATACAAACCAAGCCAGCAGTCAGCATGGTAGCACATGGGATCCAAAGCCAAGCCAGCATTTCAAAGACAAAGGGTCTCAGCCTGCAAACTCTGACAATTCCTAACTGCTCACACAGCAAAGTATATTAAGTACTGCTCTGCAAGCATATAAAGTATAGGCAAAATCTGACAAAAGTAGAAGGTGAAAGGAGGTTAGTTGGCACAATTTTTTTTGTTCCATTCTTCTGTCACTTGCCTATTGGCCCTTGTATTTGCTCATAGCAAATACATTCCATTAGTAGGTTTATTTGTCCAGGAGTGTTTTTAAACCCAATTTTATACAGATGAGAATGAATATAGATAGTGGATTTATGTGCAACATAGCGGGTCATTCTGTGATTTTGTGATCTGTGTGATTTAAGAGACTGAACAATAAAATATATGCACTTTACAATACTTTAGTAGTCCATGAAAACAAGATACAAACAAATTTATGGCTAGAACTTTTTATAGTCCTATATCTTTCCACCACTATGTTAGATGCTTTTTTTCTTGAATAGAAATGACAAAACTCACAGTTGCATCAGATTTTAAATTAAGCTGTTGCCAGCTGTTGCCCACTTTTATCATGTCTCTTTAATAAATCAGTCATTACTGCAGGCTAACTCAAGTGCTCTTCCATATATACTTCCATTTCAGGTGAAATGGATGTCCTTTTTCAGAAGATCCTCCTCAAAGTGGAGGTCCTCTTTGCAGTGATGAAACTGAGGTGTTTATTTGTCTTATCAGAGTGTTGTGTTTGCAAGTGGTCCTAATACTTGTCAGGGAAGTGTACTGAAGATAACCCACAATATTGTTTGACTTGTCTCTCACTCTTTTGATTACAAATATGCCACTCAAATAAGAGGACAAAACTCCTCAGTTCAGCATTATGCAAAAAACCATGTATGCTGCAGCTCTGCACTACTAAGCTTTGTGTGAGTATAACCTATTTATATTTTACATAAACAAACCTTGACTTCAGAAATAATTCATGTAGGCTCATTGCAGCTCTGGATTTAGTTAGTTTTGCCTTTGATTCCACTATAGAAGGACCTACAACTATCTATGTTAATTAAAATACATATTGAATTTGCACTATGCATATGCTGATACAGCAATGCATGGCACTTTCAAAAGTGCAAGCTACAGTATCTTGACCTAGGCAGTATACAAGTAATTCAGTTTTGCCTAACCTAAAGTTCCCATTGAGTGAAATCATGATCCAACTGAAGTCAACAGGATATCCATCTTTGATTTTTCAGTGGCCCAGGACTTCCTACCCTATGTTTCTAAATGCATACAGTGGTGGGGTTTTACACTACTTCCTTTTCTCAGATGATTGACAATAAGTGGTTCTACCTATCGTTGTTTCCTTTCCAAATATTGTGGATCAGACATTGTGAGGGAATAAAATAATGATTTAGTGTATTGGTTTCTTCCATAAACTTGGGTTTCAACAGTATTAGGGAAACCAAAGACATAAGTCTTCTCTGGGATGTATCTGAGATTCTCCTTCTGCGCTGGGACATCCTCTTCTCCCTCTGCAAGTACGTGGGAGGTACTGCAGGGGAAAAATATTTTGTCAGGAGGCACAGGTTCCGTTTCAGCTACTGATACGGAGGAATTGTTACACCCTGGAGAAGTACTTTAATTAATCTGTGTTTGTTTTCCTATCCCCTTAATTTTGAAGCTCTGCAGAAAGGCTGTTTCCCTTTCACTGGACAGTTAACACCCAATATAGCAGTGTCCCACCCTCTAGATGGACTCTATTTCTCAAAGCAAGAATAAACCCATTGTCTCTACTGTTTTACCAAAGCAGTGTCAATTTGAGTTGAATAAATCTCTGTGATACATATGAAGCTTTGATATAGAAGCTAGAGAAAGATAGTGTTCAGCATCACTTCAGCTGCCTCTGTAAGGCCATATACCTATGGGGGCTTTACTTGCTCACCTTTGCTTTTTTTTTTCTTTACAAACCATTCCTCAGCACTCATGTAATATGTTACATTGTTCTAATTGATGGGAGCTGATGGGATTCCTTTCAGAGCTTGTCAGTGCTCCTCTTTAATTAGGCAGAAGGACCACTGATAAGTGACAGCGGTGTATTCTTCCCACAGGTTCCCCAACCCCAGAATGTAAGACTGGGCATGTAAGAATGGGACTTAAGGGTCACAATCAATTTCTGCTTTTAAGAAAAACACTGTTAGATGATAACCATCATAAGGCCATGAAGCCAGTATCAGAATTGATGAAAGTGTTGTTTGTTTTTTTTTTTTAAATTAGAGATTTCCAGTGCTGCAAATTTCTTCTCCTACAGTAATTTCAGCATTACTACAGAGAGAATCATAAAATTGTCTTGGTTGGAAGGGAGCTTTTAGATTATCCAGTCCAACCATTAACTTAACTCTAATCAGAAACATATGTTTAGTATTTACAACTTACCCAAATTCCAGGGCAAACACCAGCTTAGGATTCCTGTAGCAGTGGAAGAAGTCTCATTGACAGCACTCACCACCTGCTTCTTCTGTGGGCAGAGGATCTGATTACAGTCTCATGCTATGAAGTGCCCAGGTAACCAAAGTTTTTCTCCTCTGTAGGGTCTGTCAAACTTGGGCTTCAAACAAAAAAGAATCCCTCATGCTTTATTTTATTTTCTTCCGTAAAATAGTGTTAGAAATGCGTATGCATATTACAAGGGATAAACTCTACATCATTGATACATGACTAAATGCCAGGGTAATATCAAAAATTGTTAAGTATTCTTTCAATAAAATACAACTTCTAGGCTACAAGAATACTTGTGGGTTTATTTTACAATGTGAGTGGAAGTTGCCAGAATTAAAATGGCAAAAATCCAAATAAATGCAATAGAGAATGAAAACTAATTGGCAGTTCTCGAAAGAATTAAATAAGGCATAAAGAATGGTGCCTTAATCTTAAATGGTTTGGGTTTGAAGGGACCTTAAAGATCATCTCGTTCCAACAAGACGAAATTCTACTAAATGCGAAGTATTATTAAGCCTTCTATGAATATCACTAAACTGCCTCAAAAATTTAACTGTAAATATGCATATTTAATTTACAGAATTCAATATAACACAGACAATAAATCTCTCAAACACTTGTGTACAAACAACAGATTTGGTATGTGCAATACAAATATGATATGTGCTGAGTCACTTCAAACAGAACATGATCACAAGGGAAAAAAACACAGGAAAATTTTAACACCTTGCTATCTCAACACTATAAATCTCACCAAACTCAGCTGTTACAAGAGTGTAATTCCTCCTTCCATGGCCATTTCTTCCAGGTAATAACACAGGCTGCAACTACTGCAGCACCTCAGAAGACTTCAGACCAAGAACTCACTCCTACTGAAGATCTTACTCAAGTCTGTTTTTCAGCCCAGTTTATCCATCATTAAAATACGAAAGAATTTTAATTGACAAGTGCTTTTCAGAACTAAATTATAGAGATTATTTTTCCTTACTCTCATTTTCATCAACACAATTTCTTTCTGGGGTTTTCTTCTGATGGAGAAAATCTAGCTTCTATACAGGGAACCGGCTGCACTCATTCTTCCTGGCTGTCACCTGGCTGTGTATTAGGACAGTATTGCTTTGCTTTTCCAGATTATTCTGCTTAAGAATAATGATTGAAACAAACTTCATGCTTCCTCCAGCTCAAATCTGTCTTGTTTTAAGAGGCATTAATTACTTCAGCAGTACCTCTCCCTTCCAGAAATCCTGTTTAATGTTATTAGTAATTTACAACACTATGCATGATGCCCAACAGGACAAGTAAGAAGGCTCCTGAGTACCTGATCAAACTGCTCTACTTGTCCTCTGTTAATCTTTTCCTCCTGAAACTCTTTTACCATGACAATTTTTTTAAAAAAACTTTCAAATAGGTGCAAGCAAATCTGGTACAAGAATATTCCTGCTTTTCTCCTGGTACTATGACACAAATGTCATTAGCATTCAGATCCTCAGAAATTAAGGCAGCAGGAGGGAATGTGGAAATCTCTCTGCCTCATCATGCAGAAGGTGCAATGTATCTGGCAGAGCGAAGAAAGAGCTCCAGCACTGTACACTTCCTTCTGTATCAACAGTCAGTTCAGCTCTGATTTTGCATAACAGCATATTTAAACAAATAACACAGCATTACTTCGTGCTGACAACTGTAGTATGATCAAGTTTTAACTACTCCTCTGTTAGAGTAAAGCCTTGATACCACATATCTGAGCATCATAACTGTGGTTTATGTTGCCTAAGATATGGAACTACTTGTCAAATAATTCCTCTTTTTCTCCCCCCATGTAGATAATATCAAACTCAAAGGTAAGAGTAGAAGTTATTTTCAAAGTTGTTGTCTTACTGAAAAAAACAAGACCTAAGGAAAACTGATAAATGTTAAAAAAAATAAAGGCAAAAAGAGCATTGTTAGCAGGATATATGAGAATGAGGATTACTACACAAATAATTTTTTGCAAAAGTTTAGTAAATTGCCTATAAACTATGGAGTCTTTAATGCTTTGAGCAGTAAAACTGTTAATAAACTTTGCACAATATGTACCACTAATATCCAATCTGAAGTTCATTTATCAACAACCACTCTTGTATAAACAAATAAATAATCCATGGAGAAATCAGACTTGTTTTCATCTTGTTATCAATGATCTTTCAAAACTCAGAAACTGCTTTCTCTTCAATTTCCTACCACTGAACGCTTGGCTAATCACCTCACCAATAGTTCCCAAGAAAAATAATTGTTTCCAGAACAAAACTTCCCCCAGATTTTAGGTCCTTTAAATTGGTCCCACTCTGTGGTTCAAAACTGTGAATCATTATATATATATATGTGCACATATACACACAAAAAGCTCAGAATGCAGAGAAAAGATATGGGACAGGGAAATGAAACACAGGCTGCCACCTTTTAGGATATGTGTTTTGTTTTTCTTCTTTTGACATGACATTCAGTCTTCAGTTTCACTTACACAGACGGTCATTCAAATGCTAATAAGGTACTCGAAGCCAAACCCAAGTGTAGTCAGGTAATGCAAGCGGTGAAGAGGAAAAGAACTTCGTGTCTTAATGAGGTGTACCACAGGGCAAGGAGTGGAGAGTTAGATTAGCTGCTTTGTTCTCCTCTGTGGTCCGCATCCCTTGCGTCCTTTTCCTCTACCCTCTCTTTTTCACTGTAATAGCTCTGAAACCAGAGTTGAAATAACCACTTCTAGGTCTCAGAAAAACTTAGGAGCTGTGGCAAAATCTAAACCATTTGGGTTTAGTTCTTTAAAAACCCCATAGGAAAACCAGAATACAATAGTAGAAGGGTGAGAAAAGATAGAGGTTCAGCAAAGTGCATTTATGTTGATTGAGACCCTGTGCCTTGTGTTTTAAGCTGCAAAGGACTGCTTTGGAGACAATTGATAACAATGTCCTTCCCTGTTCCAGAACTGCTGTTGCCCACAAACATGCTAAACGACAGAAAGAAGTTCAGGCACTATTGCATCAATATGCATCCATACCCAGAAATCTGTAGGACAATGTGTCCTCCTCCAAAAATGGAACTGAGAAGGCACATAATCTCTACTTGTCTGATTTGTGGAAGTAAACTGACTGCTGCTCAGGCAGGCATCACAGCTCTGAATGTATCAAGATTGTTCAGTTAGATGAACCAAGGCTATATATCCTTAAATAGTTTCATATTAGCATCTTCTTATCTTGTTGGTAATTCAGACCTGATTGTTTCAGAAAGTGCATCAAACTACTATCTGCCTCTCTACTGAAAGTCTGATTCATCACATATGCAGTCCACTGCAATTACACTAATGTCCACAATGCAGTAAAAAGTTCTTGGCAGGAATCTGTATTTGAGTTTATTGCATAACCAGCTCAATCCTGCTGACAACATTGATGAATGCTTTGCCACTGGTTTCACTGGAAACCATGAATACACTGACAGATCACTTCTGATCAGTGACAGTAAAATTATTACATCTGTGTCTTTGATTTGTGCTACTTATAAGTGAAAAATATTTTCAAAATGCTGGGATTTATGTTTTACATAATTTGAGGATGCTTTCAATAGATTTGTAGAAGCAGAATGGTGGCCATCTCCAAGCTATTCTGTTGAATAAAGTTGTAAATGGGTATGAATAAGCAGAGAGAAATCTTTAAAGATGTCTGGAATTACTAGAAGTAATCAGAAAGTTGGAAAACTACATTTAATGTGAAACTGATAAAAAACATATACAAGGGAATTACCCCAAGCAGCGGAACTAATGTTCTATAAAACAAACGAAAATGCTCACATTTTTATAATTCATCCAAGGATTGCTTTTTATTTTATTTGTGATGAAAACTGAAACGAGGATCTAATCCCAAAATAAACAGAGATGTATGTGGGGCACACCTTCAGCCATCCCCCAGTGCCAGTAGTTCTGGAGGTGAAGTTACAGGAGCCCTGTCATCTCCGACTTCCCGACAACCTGACATAGCAGCAATGCAAATGGCCTTGGGAAATCTGCCAGAGAAGGGTTTCTGTAAGGCTAAAACCTCTCATTATCAACTGTCTTGTTCTCCAGCATGGGATAGCTCGACCAAGCAACAAGAATGGTCCTTGGCCCATACCACACCCTGAACAGCACCAGAGCAATTTTTAGGAAAGCACTAACTTATGAAAGCAAAATCATGCCAAGAAGCAAGCTAGCAAATCTGTGTGCTAGCCCTGATCAGTGCAGACATAGTATTTGTCCCACAGAAAGATACAACTCATCCAAAAGAAATGTATAGCTCAGCATTTTCTCTAAGCAAGGTCCATACATTACTTAAATGAAATTTCATGAAGCTTCCATGAAGCATGAGTAGTTGGAAGCAGAGTGGGTGTCTCCCAGGAAGGAAAATAAAGAACTCGGTATAACTGCAGGATGCAAATAAAAATTCTCGGTCACACCTGATTGATTTGTGCTTGCAAAGCCAGATGAAAAACGCAGGTTTTTCTTTTCGTTCATCCAGCTTTGTTTCAAGCAAGCTTTAAAGGCAAAACTAACTCCAGTGCGACTTTTGCCTGTGTATGGGATGCAGAACAGAGCCCTCTCCTGGTGAGCACCGAAGATAATTGAGGACACCCCTGGCACTACATTTCGCACTGCCCGCAGCACATATCTATGCGATGAAGTATTGAACGTAGGCACTCAAAATAAAATATTAGAAAAGCACAACTATTTGGAGCCACGGAACGTTATGACTGAGGTCAGATTTGTTTGGGTGAAAAAAAAAAATAAAAGAAAGGAAGGCATGCTTGAAAACTGAAACCAAAAACTAGGTTTTATAACATGGTTAAAGACACAGTTGGCACTTCAGGTTCACAATGACTCTCCAGTTGTAACCTGCTTCTGAACCTACAGCTGAACCCTGCATGTCAAATTACTGAAAAGGGTGGGTCACCTTCTTTATAAACCTGAAATCTGATAACCAAGGCAAAAGAGCCCCCATTCATTCTTTCTTTTTATGACTATAAAGCCATGAAGCACCAATAATAACCTTAAGTTTACAGATCAACAGAATTTGCCTAATGAACACACTTTTGGATTTCATACTTGAACCTGAAAATAAGAAACCGTATTTCAAAGCCCTGCCCTTGTGCAACGAAATTTACAACAAGTACCTAAACTGGATAGGGCATGTGGCAGGCACTTTAATAAATTACAGTAAGGATACATTGCCAAAATAGCAGCTGTCCATCATTAGATTTTTATAAGAGTAGCTAAGTATAATCCCTTTGCCTATAAGCAACAAAATCTTGTTGTCACTTAGATGCAATTTAATTTCAAAATTATTTATAAAGAATCTAGAGCCCATTTTGTTTGTAGTAACCTATGCAACCATGATTATCTGGAAACATGCTATTCGTGGCTACAATCTCATTATATTTCACAAGGTAAGTAGGTTTGGGTCTTTAGTATTTGCATGGAAGTCCTCCAAGGAAATCCCAAGTTAATGTATGGTATTTGTGCACGGCAACATTCTTCTGCTGACTCATTATCAAACCAGTATAAAGTATATGATCACCAGACCTGCCTTTATGTAAGAGGTAAAACCAAGGATACTGAACACTTGCAGTCATTAAACACCCTATTGTAGTTTTTGCAAGTGTAGGAGTGCCTAGATAATTACATCCTGCCTACTTACATTCCCCTGTTGCTTTAAATGAATACATTATTATTCTTCTATTCTTGTGTAAAAGCGGATCCTACAGATTTTCCTTGGGCTCCGTTAGGACTATTTCTAGCATGACCTTCTCAATGCAGGGCTCTATACCGTCACACAGAGGTATTTATATGACTCAGTAAATTGCATTAGATTATTGGATTTGCTGTCTTCTGAAATCGCTTCCACTGTGCTCACTGGAATTTACTTCAGCCCAAAGGCATTGATTTAACCATAACTAAAATCATTATTAAATTTCTACTTGTCATTAAAGTCATACTTACAACAAAACACTAGTGGAAAATTTAGTTTGGTTATGAGATTGGTTTCTGTAGTATTCTCTTTGGTGCACGTGATCCAGGCCAAATTCTCACCACTCATGACTCTGACCACTCTCACCAAAATCTCACCAAAATAGCCATGGGTTTCAGTAACAGCAAGGCAAGACTCTTTAATGGGAAACTTGCCTTGGGTCTGCACCATGCAACAGCAGTGCGATTCTCCTATCCCTCCTCATTTTGAAACCTGTTACCCCAGACAAAGCTCATACTGATTCTTTTCAAGTCTTTTTAAGAGAGGGAGCAACAGATGGTTAAAAGCTCACTTTAAAGTGATATGTCTATTAAAACAATCCATCTTAAGGAAGGACTGTTCCCTGTAACAGGAATTTACTTTACTGAAGTAAAGTGGAAGGAAACCAGACTTCAGAAAACCTTCATTATTGTACTCAAGTAACTCACACTAGACCACTGCCGTTCTCAAAAGTCTTTTCAAAAGGAAGGAGTTGCTAGCACATGTCCCTCCAGAAGAAGCCTGTTAGCAAAATGGGCGCTGGCGTTAGTCACGACTGTCACTCTGTGGCAGGGTTGTCAATCGCAATTATTCCCTGCAAAACCAAGTCTTCCCCCTGCCAGTTGCTCTCTAAGCTCTGTTTCAAAATTCACTTCATATTTCTGGCTTTTCCTATGCTATGTCAATTTGAAGGCTGGCTTTTGGGGGTTTTTACTTGAAATGTTTTTCTAGCTGTATTTGTGTAGGTCAAGATTTTTCCAAGTCTGTTCTCTCTGAGTGGCGACTCTCCCAAGACAGCAAATACAGGGTTTTTATGGACTTGTTTTCATGAAAATTTAGTCATCTTAAATCTGAAATTATTTAGGAGAAATAAAACTAAGTTAGTACAATTTATTGAATGGCGATTATGAAATTCAAAAGCAGACCGCTTGAATAAAGGTATGCTTTAAAAAGTATCACTGGATGGCAAAGTAAGCAAGTAAAAGGCAGGTAGAAAAGCATCTTCACAATTGCATACTTTTTTTCCCCCCTTTTTCATTTCATGTGACTTGCTGATCTCAAAAGCTTCTGACATTCATTACTTCTGAAATTAAGATTTTTCTCTCACAGTCATAGGACCCTGCTTTTGCCTTCTCCTTTGAATTTTTTACTTACAGCCTTTGGAAGGTGAAGTTAATTGACAGAAGGAGAGTGATGCAGCTGGTTGATCAAGAACCACCACATTCACCCAGTGAAATAATACTCAAGAAGCAACACAAGTTATGAAATGTCACTAGGCCTTTAAGGATTTTCTTCTGCTTCCCCACTGTAGGTACCAAAGAGGACCAAAGGCAGCTGATGAATTTTCAGCAGAAAAGAGCGTTCAGTTCCCAAGCAGGGAAGGACTTTATTCATACTGGTCAGCCTGAGAGGAAGGAGGCAAACGCATCCTATAGAAGGCTACAGCAGCAACAGGTCCTGTGCTTGAGCATACTCAATCATTCACACATTCCCAACCTTCCCAAATAATCAGAATTACTTTGCAGATCGGTTTATGGTAGAAGAAACAAAAGGAAGAAGTGTAGTAGTGGACTTGTATATCTACTAGGGTAGCTCAGTGATAGTCAGCTGCCGGCTGACTTGCAACTCGTGCCTTTCAGCGCCCTCTCCTATTTTGCCCCCTTCACAACCGGCTGTGGATGCCGGGACTAGTGAAGATGAAGAATTCTGGCCTCGGGTAGCAGGACGGGCAAGCGGTGGGCAAGGATAATTTGGGGCCAAGGGTTACTGGAGGCCCGCGGTCAGTGGTACTGCAGGCGTGCGGGACGGAGCGGGGCGGCGGGGGGCAGCCCGATTCCCGCAGCCATCAGAGGCAGGCACACGGAGCAGCCCCGGCGGCAGATCTCAGCTGCGGATCTCGGTTACGCCTGCTTCTGTCCTCCTCGTCACCCACTTCTCCGCTCCCGGAACGACCTTTTCGGGAGGGAGCGTGTTACCTTTCCTTAGCAAATTCTTGTCCCTTGTCAGGGAAACTTTCTACGTGCCTGTGCGTGAGAAGCAACTTGTTACAATCGCTGAAGTCTGTGAGGAGTGTTTGGCTTCTCCCGTATCAGCCTTCTCCCCCGCCTATTTCCCATCCCCCCCCCCCCCAACTTCCCCCCCCGCTTTGTGCCC
>VZTY01018297.1:163292-182339 GCA_013400935.1 Turnix velox
TCTCTGGAGGTGTTCAAGACCAGGCTGGACAAGGCACTGGGCAGCCTGGTCTAGTGGGAGGTCTAGGGGGGGTTGGAACTCGATGATCTTTAAGGTCCCTTCCAACCCAAACTATTCTATGATTCTATGGAGACTGCTGATGGGCCAGGAACTGAAAGGAGTGCATACAGCTCTTATGAGGATCTGTAGCACAAAAACCTGTACACTATGCAGCACTTCTAGCAATGGTTTTAGCTTTTTCATTGTGCTTCTTAAAGGTGGCACAAAGAAATTTTGCTACATTTGATCAGTTGTGTTCTGGTTGTTTCAGGTTAATTGGTGCAGAGCTGTTAGGTGTGATCAGTAGTGATTGCCTTTCTATTGTGCCCAAAACAACCCGAGCTTCGTTCTGACACCAGCAGAGTTCCTTATTCTGGGACAGTTTTGTATTCACATTTTTTGTTTCACATTGTCCAGTAACTTCTTGAGAAATAACACTTTCTCAAGTGCAGTATTTAGGGGTTACTCTCAACTTTCATTAAGAAAAAGATTGCACTTCTCCTGCCAAACTAGAACCATAGCACCCATGTTTATTTTTGGTGGCTTTATTTTTGTATTTCTTTCTGGCATTTCAAAATGTTCCGTTGAAGAACTGTATGTGAAACGCTTGCAATAACAGGAATGACAGCTGCCGTTCAGGGGCTGGCAGTGAGGCTGACAGCTGACAAGGAAGGGCATGAGCTTTCTCTTTCATCAGGATGTTTCTAGGAAACATTATTTGAACTTCTTCAGCAACTATCATTGCATACTTGTACTCTAAAACATGCTCTTCTAACTGTGGCATGGATTTTTAAAACAATAGGATGTGCAGATACTGTGCTCTCATTACTTCATTTTAACAAGTGATCATATTCTTAGGATCATTTTATCCTGGTGAAACCATGATCTGCTTTCAGCTGGAGGATGTGATCATTTTTAGGATCACCTAAGGTCTAAAATAACAAATAGGATTGTTGTTTTATAAATAACCTTTATTGTTACCTTATATTATTTTTGTATCACAAGATGTTTTCTTTTCTAGATGTGTGAAAGGTAAATTTGTCTTTGAGGGAGAGGAAATAATAATTCGTATTTTCAAGTTGACATTGTCTCTTTAAATATTCTGGCTAACTAAGCATAGCCTTTTTCTTTCTGTTTTCAGTGGCTTATTTAGAAAGAATGAAAATGTTTTATTTGGGTTGTTTTCAGCCATTTTCTACCAAAAAAAAAAGGGAAGAAAAATGTCTCAGAAATTAACCAAAATATGTTGTGTGGTAAAAAATATCATTACCCCTAAAAAAATGTAATTGTTAATAACACTGAAAGGGACAGCTTGTAGGAAAATAAAACTAAATTTTTTGTTAGAATTCTAAAAGAGTATGCCTCTATTCTTATGTCTGTGGCATCTTTGAGTTATTATTTCGGCTTCTACCCAAAGCCCTGGGGACTGTCTTTCTTCTTCCTAAGGGTTGTGTGGGTTTGATAAATCATGTGTTTGAAAACACTGCATTTAATTCTTTTGGAAGTCAATTTCCCTATATTTTTAGGGGGGCACAATGGGATCCTAGGTTGGATTTGTTACAAATCCAGGACAGAAACAATCTCAGTATTTCTTTTACTTACTTCTGGCCGGAATAATCTGTTATTGATTAATCTGGGATGAGTCCGGAGAAGTTTGTGTAGCTGTTTGGCTTATCTAAGTGTGAGTGTAGAGGTCTATCACAGATGAGAAGCCCCCAAGCATCAGTGGATTCACAGCTCTGTTTTCAATCTCAGCAATTTCACAGTGTATTGTGTAATGTAAGGGTGAGGGAGCAATTGCTGACTTTATAATTCTGTCAGCTAAAATTCTTAAAGCTAATCCTTATTTCTTCCACAGGTATTGGATGGGAGTTGGTTTTAGCCACATTTGGTTATCTCTAAAATTGGGACCTGGTTTTGCAAGAGGGATGAATGCTACACTGAAGTATTTCTTTACCTGAAGTCAATGAGATTCAGAGTGTTACAGTTTGATGACATGAACTATGACTGTTTTGATTGTCATATTTAATGTGTGGCACGAATTCACATGCTCAGAAAGGAAAATGGAAATAAAAGATTATATTCCAGTTATAGATGTGTACTTTTTCAGGGGAAGGAGAAAATGAAAGGAAGCTAGATGAACACAGAAGTTTCAAATCCTTTAAGTATTAGCTTTGGGGTTATCAGTGTCCTGATGAATATCATGATTTTGTTTGAAACTCATAATTCGTTGTTTGGGTTTTTTTGTGCCAATACCATCTGACATTGCACTCATCCTTGTGTTTGCTGTAAGAGGGAGGACTTGTGTTGATAGAGGAAGCAGCTGAGTCTGTTTGCTTTTCAGCATACCCTTGGAATTCCTCCTATATTCTATCCCTGTAAAGAAGTAGTGGAACAGGGCATGTAGTTACAGCAGGCAGGAAATGTAGCTGTGCTCGGAAGGCTTTGGAAGTCATGTGAGTTGCATGAATTTGTAGAGTAATTCTTGTGATTCAAAATTAGGAATGATGCACCTTCTCTATTTAAGCAATCCATCTGCAAGTGCAAATTGCTGTGGACAAATTGCTGCTCAGCAGTACACTGGACCCAGTGAAGGTGATTTCCCTCCACCAAGGGCCATGCTCAGAGCTAGAATAAGCTGCAGTGTGAGGTGTACTGTCCTTCTGGGTGCAGGGTCTGGACAGGGAAGGAGCTCAGCATTTTGGAGATGGAGAAGTGGGTGCTCAGTGTCCTGCAAAGGGTTCCAGAAAACTCTAAAAGTTCTGTAAGGATAGAATTCTCATCTCAAACAAGCTAAAAGGATCCAAAGGACTGAGGAAGCAGTGTGTTTTTATAAATATATAGTTTTAAAATACATAGTTTTCGTCTTTAGAAATAAAGTTGAAATTCTAATATACCTACATTTGTTTACTTTTCGCCTAGGTTACATTTTATCTTTTTCACATCAGACTGTGGTATGCTTATAGACAACGGGAAGAATGGTTTCCTAAGTAAGAAATAGTTGAATTTAGGTGGTGCCTGTTTGTTATTGCCTGTACACCTCTCCTGCTCCTTCGAAGAAATGAGGATCATGGGAAACACCAGTATGAAATCATCATACTATCATGTAGTGAGACTGCAGTGCACATGCGCTAGTTCCTTGCACTGACTCTAGAGCAGTTAATTTTCTCATTAGCTGCCTTGCTTAATCTTTCACAGCATGTCAGATGTGACCACTTGTCAGGGAACATTTTAACTTTCAACCTGTGGCCATGATAAAAACGAGTTCTTCTTTGTGGCTATGTTAATTAATTGACTGGGATCCTGCAACTCCTGTGGCAGAGAATTACTGCAGTAGCACCTGAGTAGAAATAGGTATTCTTCAGATAAAACAGAATAAAAAGAAACTGACAGTTTATTTACAGGTGATTATCGTGTCAAAAAAAAAAAAGGTTGTGTGAGAAACAGAGGACTACTCTCTCATAGTTTCATTTAAGAAGATCAACTCCTAGTGGACCAAGAATGAACTTGCTTACTAACTTTTTGAGTTGAAGCAAAAAGGAGGAAAATTTTTGTCTGTTGGCCAAACTCCTCTTCTGGGTGATTCTTGGAACTCCATCTGTCCCTTTGGCTAACAGGAGGGCCTAAAGCAGCCTCTGAAATAGTTTTGGGAAACATCAAGTGCTTTTTTACCTGTGGATCCCCAGTTTCATGTTCTGTTTTGAGCTTGTGAAAACTGCAGCAGTTGCTAGAAATCCCATAGAAAACGAAACTGTCTCAGTTAGGTGTTTAGTGGTTGCAATCCTAATTTTCTAAAGATATTTTTGTGAGGAGAGAGGTCATGTCCTTCCTTTCTTTCATTTTCAGTCATTTACAAGGCAGTATGCAGCAGATCCTGAAGTAGTTTTTTAGTTTGTTTGTTTGATTTTTTTTTAATTCATGAGTGCATCTATGGGAGGAAACACATGTTTCTTCTCATGGTCGAGTCCTGGAAGTTGCAGTTTAAATTTGATGAAGTGTTTTATTCCCCTAGATAAAAATAAATAAATAAAATTTAGATTTAAATGTATTTGCTGATGAGGAAAGTCAGGAATCCTCCTAATTAAGATGTTTCTTACAAAGGTAAAATTTTTATCTGGGAGCATAAAACACTTCATCAGTTTTAAAGCCACATCTGCAAGAACTGAATCAAGAGCAGGAACAGTCATTTTTCTTCATTCTGGCTTGTCTGTGAATTTAAGACTTTTAACAACAGTTTGAAAAATATTTAAACCCAGTTAGAACATTTGCAATATAATAGGGATAAGAGTGCCCTCCCTCCCTCTGTTTTTAATCTGGTTCTCCTGATGGGATAAACTGCAAGGTTGAATTGGTAACTGGATTATTGCCTCATAAAACAGCATGAGGTTACTATTATCCTTTAATTTTATATCTTTATTAGGGAGTAATGTTGGTCTTTTTTAAATCGCTGACTTCTCTAATGGTTTTTCTTCTTTTTTACAAATTTATAAAACTAAAACCTGAAGGATTTGGTCTAAGTACAATTGGCATAACTGCTATTATAAAAATAATTGTGTTAGCAGTTGGTTGTAATAAGCTACTTTAAACGGCTTCAAAATGTAGTGAGATTTAGCTGTTGGTAGGTAGACTTCTGATAGAATAGTCTAAATTTTCTTTTGGAAAGCTCCATTTCCAGTAAGAGTATTTGAATTTTGAGGTAGGGTGAAGATGAACAGCAGAGGCCTAGAAAGTATTACAGTATAGCCTGTTTGTGCAAATAATCTAATGTTGTGTACTTCTGAAAAGATTAAACAGGCTTATATTTGTCTTGCAATTCAGTAGAGTAAGTTCAAAAAACTTACGAAGTGCAGTCTTTTTTACAAGGGAGATAATAGGAGCAGCATATTCAATGATATGTACCAGTGGACACATCCATCTGAATTTCTGGTAGGTGAGTCACAGATAGTTCTTAATAGTAAAACCCCTGTTGGACTTCCATGGTCAAGATGTATTAAATCTATTGATACACTTTACTTTTTTAAGGGAAAGTGTGACACACATTTGTGGATTTCGGTGTGTTTTGGTTAGATCATTATATGTATGGAAAGAAACATGAATATAGGGCTGCCTGTTATGGGATGGCTCCATCATTGAGATGTAGTTGAGTTTCCCACAGAAACTGATGGTTCTGTCATCTTCAGTGACTGACTGAGTGAGGGTATTTAATGTTTGAATGAAAGGTAGATACTGACTTCTAGTCAGTAAACTTAGAAACAAGTCAAACAGTTTCTTCCGAATCTTGTATTTTACGAGTAAAATTAAGTACTTGACCGTTTCTTTCTGCAGGCAGTCTTACTAATGCAATAACATGTATACTTCTCAGACTCTTAATTAAATTACAGCTGGGTTTGTGCTTAAGGTCAGTTGTGAAAATTTTCCTTTGTGGCTGGAATTGCTGCCTTTGTAACCAGCTGTAGCAGGAAATGCCACATAGACCTGCTTTCTCTCAAAATACCCATTGCTCATGATAGACGTTTCTGAAATTTGCTTGTAACGCATGTTTTGACAAAGACTGCAGAAGCTTTTTTACAAGCAGAGGAATTCAGGTCCCACGTTGAGTGACAAACCATGTTAGGTGGTTATTGTTTTGGTTAAGGCATCATGGTTGAAGACATCTGTGTCTTGCATCTTTCTGAACTTGAAACCGAAACTATTTTGAGAAACAGGGATTTGATAGGATTTTTGAAACTTAGAGAAGAGGGAAGGAAATCAAGGGCATGTGATGTTGTGGTAGGGAAAAGGGGAAATAAAAGTGGGACTAGGGAGAAAGTTAACTGGGGCCATAAATGTTCTAGGAAATGCGTAATGCAAGAAGTGTTTGGAGGGGAGTTACATTTTAGGGAGTAAATGGAGGTGCAGCAAGTAAGTGGCTCTTTGAACTGAGAGGAGGTGTATCCACAGGGCTGTGTAGGGTAGTGTTTGGGGATGTGGGAGCTCAGCTTGATGGTCTAGTTCTTTTCAAATATGCTGTGAGTGCTAAGGAGACTTTGTCTAACCTCAGGTAAGTAATTTATGCAGGCTGAAAGCAGCGTAACATATATGTGGTTGCTGGTCAAAAATAAAAGCAAAATTCCATAGTATGTTTACATTATTTGGCTTATTCCCCGATTATACTTATTTGGGATGGCTAGTTGGTAGACAAATCCAAGTAATGTTAATAATTACGCAAATTTATGTGTTTTTGAAGTGGATATTTTCTGAGAATGGAGCTTCTAATATTATTGTATGGCTTTATAGTTAAGATTACTGTAATCATTAGTTTGTGGAATTCTTAGAAAACAGAATTTTCTCACTGAAGATCTCAATATTTGAATGAGAGTGATTCACCCTATGAGTAAAAGCATAGACGTAGTGGATAATTAGGGTAATGTTTGTCATCTAGCCCTTTGTAGGGAGTTGCTTGTTATAAAACACTTTGTATGTTTTATTTAATCCTTTAGGAATTTAATGGACCTTAGAGAGGAGACTTCATGCTGATAATAGCATAATTTTTTCTCCCAGACACTTAATGAGTAAGAGGTTATAATTAAATGTGTATTAAGCAGTTTTGTTCAATGTTCCATAATTGTCCTTCTGATAAGTTCTCCCAAAGGTTATCTTTTATTGTCTACTTAAACAGCTGCCTGTAATAAACATTTTAGCTTTTTTATTGCTTTGTTCTTATAACTTTTTTGTCTCACAGAAGTTGAAGAATTATTAAGTGTGTTCCCATTTCTGTTGGTGTATTTTAGATAGCTCCTCAAAATACTTCTGGAAGTGTTGAAACATTTTTGTGAAATTGGGTTTCATAGAAACCAGTGGAGTCTTTGCTTCAGATTTTAGTGAAACTACAGCCTCAGTTAGAGCATTTGTTTATTGCAGATCTCTCTGAAAAGTGAGGACCACAGACTAACATGTTAATTTTCTCTCTTTAATTTAGACTACTGAGCTGTAAATTGAAGGGAAGATAATTTCTGCTTCTGGGGGAAAGTAAGGTCAAGAACCTCCATGGAAGACTCTCAGGATCTAAGTGAACAGTCAGTAAGTACAGATGTTGCTAAATGGAATGGAATAAATTGAACTTAAGTTGTGTGTGAAGGGATGTAAGGGAATTCAAGGATTATAGCAATATCTGGGGAAAGCTTTTAGATTCAAACCTTCTCTTAGTTTCCACATGAAATGACTGGGTTTTATTTTTTTTTTTCTGTTGAATGTGAAAGATCATAGTTCTGTAGGATTTTGCAGAACTAGAATTGTTGGAAGACTGATGGATGGAATTAAGCTACACTGGAAAAACAAAATCTTGAAAACTTGCCCAGTGGTCTGCCTTGTCCAAATTATTGTATCAAAATATATATCCAGAGCTGTCTGTCAGTTTTTACCCGTGCAGGAGTAGCCAGAAATGCAAACAAGATGTTTCAGGTGCTTAGACTATGGCAGATGACATACATGAGTTGTTTCTGGATTCTCCTGGATCTCAAGAGAACTGTGAGAACTAGCAGTATATCTCCATATCCTACATCAAAGAGGGATTCCTCTTGTCATTGATTAAGTAGGTGGAAAAAACAAGGTGGATATTTCTTCCTCTTTTTTCCTTTTAATTTTTCCTTTCCTTTAATGATGTGCTCTCCAGACTTCCTTATGTCCAGGCTGCAGTTAAAAGGAGGCAGTGTGCTCTGATCAAAATAAAAGTTGTCTGGACTTACCATCCGAAGATTTAGCTTTATTTTTAACATCTTCATTTTCAGGGTCCCCACAAGTCTCAGCTGGGGCTCAGTGTACTATAGATGCATGAAGGAATTTTATGTTTCTATTTCCGACATGCTGAAAGAGGTTATTCATGGAATAAACTGGTTTTAATATCTTTTTTTTTTATAGCAGATGCTTTAATCTGTAACACAATTGCAGGGAACTGAGAAGAGCTTGTACATATTTTTAAAATGTCAGTAATTTACTTTAATAAGAGATACTTTACTCCTGACTGGATAGATCCTATCTGAGACTTTATCTTGGACTAGAGTTTTATTGCTTATTTAAAATGGTACAGTACTGGAAAGCCTTAACAGTGTCTTAAGTCACCATGGTGGCAGTAGTTGGGACAGCTGCACATATTTATGTATTTAAACTGTTCTCATCCAAAACTTTAGAGCATGTAAAAACTGGATGGCTTCATAATTTAATAAAGTTTTATAAAGGTCATAAAAGATTAAGCAGAAGTTCTTCTCTTGCACTCTGTGAAACAATTATGCTGTGCAGTATACATAGTGTGGTTATTAATAGGAAGTAGATGGACCAGTTCACCTTAGTGCAAAAATGTGGGGATGCAGTAGTTAAGATGCTCTTGCACGACTTCATGCCTAATGAATGCATACTTGAATAACCACTTTACTACCTGATTTCAGTGTAATTTCTGTTGTATTTTTCTTAGTTTCTACATAGCCTTATGAGAAACAGACTTCAACGCAATATGTTGATGAGTCCCCTTTTGTTACTCCCTTCATCCAGGTCTGAATCTAGACCCTTTATACAGGTCTTCATTTCCCCACTTCAGAAGCCTTTTCACTACTCCACTATGGTTAAACTCTTCTCAAAGACAAGGGTTATTTTAAAAATAGTGTTTCTGCCTTCTGGATGCAAATTGGAAGAGGGGAGATTTGGGCTGAATATAAGAAAGAAGTTTTTTACTGTAAGGGTGGTGAGGTACTGGAACAGGTTGCCCAGAGAGGTTGTGGATGTCCTCTCCCTGGAAGTGTTTAAGGCCAGGCTGGGTGAGGCATTGAGCAACCTGGTCATGTGGGAAATGTCCCTGCCCATGGCAGGGGGATTGGAACTAGATGATGTTTAACATCCCTTCCAACCCAAACCATTATATGATTCTTCCTTTAAATGCCTCTGGAAGGTGGGATGGAGATCCCAGTTAGAAGTGGATGTTCTCCATCTGCAGCTTTGATGGTTTAAGTTCTAGGAAAGTATCAGATATATAGCCTGCAGCCCTTCTGCTTGTAATGCCCTAGTGTTTTCTAGTAGTTAATGTGTTTTGCACTGGTAAGCTCTAGGCAGTTCCTGGTAACTGTGCATGTTCTTCACATGTTCAAGAAGCCTACATCAATCTGTTTTCAAGAATCCTTTCTGGGAGATGGATTAATGAGATTTCAATCATGGGAATTCAAGGAGCCTAAGAATCTAGCTCTAGCTGTGAGCATATTAAATTGTGTGAATAGGCACGAGTGTAGCACCTGTACTCAAATTTGTGCTGGCACCTTGCTCCACATGCTTTAGTCCTCAGTTACTTGAAAGTCTGCCCATCTGGGAGACTGAGATAGGCTAGAAAGTACTTGCTGCTGGAACATAAGCTAGATGTATAGTTGAGTTTTCTGAATAGAGAGATTCCATTATTGAATTTATTTGCTTTGGTACAAATATTGGGTCAGTTGGCAAGGTTAATATTAAAGTTTTATTTTAAAAGAAAATGAACTGTGCTAATTTCTGCAAGTAGGTCATTCTCCTGATGTATTGTGGACTGTAGTGTAGTTTTTATTGTGACAACCCTCTGCACAAGTCTGAGAACCATATTATTGTTTTGAGTTTTTTTGTCATTTTCTTTGCCTTCGTTTTTTTTTTTTAGTACACTAATAAGAGATGGTTGTTTCTGTGTCATAGTTAGGTGGCAATTATATGAACAGAGTTATGGGCAGTTCCACAACATCCCTGTTGTATAAGAAATTAACTCTTCCACTATGGTACTAGAGCAGCAATTGCATCCAGCTGCTACAATTTTGCATCCAGTTCTGGAGCCCTCAACACAAGAAGGACATTGAGCTATTGAAGCGGGTCCAGAGGAGGGCCACGAAGATGGTCAAAGGGCTGGAGCAACTGCCCTATGAGGACAGGCTGAGGGAGTTGGGGTTGTTCAGTCTGGAGAAGAGAAGGCTCAGGGGGGACCTCANAGAGGTTGTGGACACCCCCTCTCTGGAGGTGTTCAAGACTAGGCTGGACATGGCACTGAGCAGCCTGATCTAGTGGGAGGTGACCTTGCCTATGGCAGGGGGGTTGGAACTTGATGATTTTTAAGGTACCTTCCAACCTGAACTATTCTATGATTCTATGATTACCATATGCTGCTTCAGAAATCTAAGTGCACCCATTCTCTGAGCCTCTGAAGAATTGCATTTGACTGAATTGAACAGCTGCTGTATTTTCTGAGATGTGAGCTTGATTAGATGTAATATATACACCATTTATTGCATTACATCACTAATTTATTTATTTTTCCTATTTTTATTTGTAGTTAATTGCTTTCCCTTGTTACATTTTTTAAGCTTTATGCTACTGACTGATGGGAAGTCAGGCTCCTTGCCTGCTTGTCATAATGAAGAACCTCTGTGCTGATAAATCTGTCTTTCTAAATTTCTTTGCTTTCTTGCTCCCAGTCCCATGTGGCAGAGGTGGTGGAATCCAGCCTTAATCTAGATTATACAGTGATCAAAAGAGCCAGAATCAGAGAGGAGTTCATTATACCTTCACTTTTCAACTGCATAGGTAAACAGCTTTATTTTGATGATCAGCCAGAATATGATGCATGTTGTTTCCTGACAGAGGGGAGCTGGGATCTATCAGGTGCAGTTGAGATCCAGGGAATTTCTACAGCTGGCATGCAGCTGGCTGGGGCTCATCAGTGGTACTGTATCCTCTGGGGATGGTAGGTGTGTGTGTCCTAAAGCCCTTACAACTCACTCATTGTTTTCTAATTTGGGTGCAGAATTTGTCTTGCAGAGAAAGAAAATTTGTTTGTGACTATTATGAAAGAAATAGAATAAAACAGTAACCTGTGCATTTCACAGACAGAGGAAAATAACCAAACAGTTCTCAATTCTGCTCTGATGTCTGTCACCATGTGCAGGCTGCTACTATCAAATGAAAGAATATTTAAAGTCACATAAATAGGCTTTTAATGGACAGATGTCGCTAGGTAAAAACATAGATTTAATAACTGTGATTGCCATGTGTTTTACACAGAAAATAAAGCAAAAGCAGAAGATATAATGGAGCAGATTTTCTACTGCTGTTGTTGCTGCCATTCAAATAAATATGCTGATTTTTACTAAATTTTAACTAGAAATACTGTTAAAAACATTACAGGTCTTGTATTTATGAGCAGCCTAACAATTGACCGAGAAATGCTTTTTTAAGACTGATCTTGAAGATGCTTAATACAATGATAAATGTTTGGCACCTAAATAGTCCTCTGTTGTACCTTAGTGCAGCAAACCAACATTACACTCTATTTTGTCTTCTCCTACTCATTATTTGCTATTCAGTCTGTATCAGTAGAAGAAAAATAATTTGGCCACTAACTTGCTAGTTTAGGGTTTCAAAGGGCCTTATTAGAAACTGGTGTAATTTCATCCCCTGGCCCTTTTATATAACAGCATGCATATTTAGATTACTTCATTTTAACCTAGAATTAAACAATAGATTGTAGAGCTGCAGGACTGGACACTAGCAGATGTGAGGTTGAACCTGAATGAACAGGTTTTCATTTTTGTGACATTCAGACAATCATCCCATTGTGTTCTGGGTAAGTTACTTATTTATTTTTTTCATCAGATTATACAGACTCATCTGTTACTTGCGTTTATGCCCTATTTGCAGCTGGGCAGCCTTCCAACCTTTTTGGACAGTGTTGTTTTCCCCATTTTTGCTTTGCTTAAATGTGCAAAGGTGTCAGATGTGATCCTCTCACTGATCAGTTTTCAGACGCCACTCCAGCCTGGTGCCTGCAGCCCCCACCATGGGCTGGGCAACCCCTCATGCCATGGAGTCCCAGCGCTGGGTTTCACCTGGAGCTCCTTTCAATGAAATGAAAACCAGTTTAAATTCTTTTTAATTCAGGTTTTGATGTTCGTCACACTGTAGAATACTGTTCTGTACTGCAGCGTTGTTCTTACTCCATGGTATCAGCATTTGTAGGTCTGGGAATATTGCAGGCAATTCATTGTGTCAGATTAGCAGTGTTTGTTCAAAGAGACTTCTGCAAGTTACCTGGTCTAGATTTTTGTGCTGAAATTCTGGCAGTATGCACAAATATTTCACTGTTGTGAAATCGCTGAACTATATTTCATATCAGTGAGTATCTTCTGAAGAGATCAAGGTTTTAACAGGCAAAAGATACTTTCCTTAGTGATTATTTGCTTTTAAATAGAAAGAGTCACTGAGAAAAAATGCCTTAACTTGAAGTCAGTTGAAGAAAAGGGAAATCAGCATGTCTTTTCCAAAGGTGTCAGTGCTTATTGTAAAAGAGAAGAATTACAGGGAAAATTGTCACATTTTTAAATAATAAAGTGACACTGGGTGAAGAATCTTATTTCATATTTTATAAAGTGTGTTTTAAACACATTGAGTGCATGCAGACCTATTAAACCCCAGTCACATACTTGTCTTCTTACATTAAGTTAAATTGGTATTAACTTTGAGGAGGAAAAGCTAAAAGTATTGAAATGTTGTGGCTACAGTGAACAGACACATTTTTTTTCCATAGTATAACTTAAGGGAGAAATTGTCCCAGAGGATCTCATTGACAAAACCATGCAAACCTTGAATTGCTTATTTTAGTGTTTATTAATTACTAAAATAATTTATTTTAAGATTGGTTCATCCTCCATGCTCCTGAAAGCACCTACTGACGGCAGATCAGAATATTGTTGCAGTAGGTCTGTAGTGTGCCAGCTCCTGGGCTTCTGCAGAAGTTATGCTTAGTCCAAGAGGTCTAGTGACTGAAACATGAAGCATCCTTGCAGCTGAGAGACAAGTTTTTGTTAGCCTACTGAAGGTGACTTCTAGGTGAGATACTAAGTTTATTTAAGCCATGATCGGAGGTGACTGAAGAATCCTTTTCTTAAATGTGGCATCAGACCTAGCTTATGATATCTCCCTTTTTCTTTCTCTGTATATGTTAACTGCATCCTTTCACTGGTTTCATGATATTTATGGTGAAACCAGGACAGAATGTTGTTGGACAGAGACACTAGTAGCCCCTGAGAGCGTTTGTAATTTATCAGCTCAAAGGCTGAGAAGTACTCTGAAAAGATCACTAGTCCTGAACTGTTTAAGAACTTGCACCTGAAATTGAAGTTTTTTTCAGAAAACATAGTTATACATCTTGTAAAATTTTTGTGTTTCAGTAGAATCAAGAAGTTTTCCCATTTTCCAGATGCATTGGTTAAAGCAAAAGAAAAAGGGAAAGGGGGCAAGGAAGTCCCAGGGGCCTTTGAGTCTTGAATGCAAGTAAGGCTTGCTTGTTGATGTAATTCTGTACCTTTGATGACACCAGTAGATGAGAGAGTGTTACCTGGGCAATATGTAGTGAAGACATTTCTTTCTGTGTCTGAGACTGATAAAAATTGTAATCTAAAAAGTTTAATGGTGTTTCTTGTATTAAAACAAAAAGCTGTATACAGGACTCGGAAGAATCCGGTGGTTTGGTGTTCTTTATAACATGAAGTGTCACTGGCATGCACTTGAAAAAACAAACCTTTGCAGTAAATATCAAAACTAGAATAATTTTTCTTTAACCATTTAACAGGAATAAAGATAATCAAGTAATAAATATTATGGTATTATGTATGTATTGCCAATGTAATGCTTTGTTCATTTTGGCATTCCCGACCAAATTCTGAAAGATGTTTATAAAATGCTATTTTTCAGTACCAACTGATGTGCTTTTTTATTAGTAATGGAGAATATATGGGGAATTTACTTTTTTTATACTTGTGAAAGCACCTGCTAAATTTGGAATTTGTTGGCATCAAAGGGAAGAGAACGGGAATTTTATCCATAGGATCATTCAGGCATCCTTCTCTGCTCATTGCTAAGCTTAGCAATTTTATCAGTACACATTTTATCCGAACTTTCATCATATTTTCAGTAAGCTCTTTTCTATACATCCCACAAGCAATTGTTCAGAGGACCTGGAAGAAAGAAAGCTGTGTTTTGCTCCATAATGGTTCTTTGGTTCTTTCTCTTGCTGTGCCTCCAGTCCTCAGCATCCTTGGGTTCCAGTCTGGAAAATACTGGACATAAAATTTTAGAGGCATATATTATACTATTTGATAAGGTAATATGAAGCTGAAGTGTTAAATCTTTTGAGTTTGTAATGGTAGTGCCTGATGATATTTCTGTTATAGAAAAAAATTTTTAAGTAATGCAAGTCTTCTTTCTTCCCTGATTCTGTGAAACAGTATTTGCTGCTAAAGTTTTATTCTATGGTACTGAGTCACATGAAGTTTTTCCCTATGTAATTCACTAAAAGTATACAAGAGAAGGAGTAAAATCAACTTTCTGAAATGAGGAAGAATGGATTTTTTTGGTTGCAATTATCAATGATGTTAAAAATTTAGCACAGGTTTTCAAGATTCAGGTTGTCACACTCCACCTTCCACCTTCCCCTCATAGCTATATACCTTGTGGTGCTACTTCAGCACATTTTTTATTTATATAGTAAATACACACACCACTTGGGAACCTTGTGTTGCTGAACAGGGCAGTGTAGATGTTAAAATCTTTTTAAAAAGTCAAACTATGATTGCAGTTCAAAAACTCGCAGAAGGTAATATGTGCTTAAAACTGGTTTTAGGAATTTTTTTAACTACGCCTGTGTAAATACAATTTGTGTGGTTATCAGCTCAGGTAAGACTGTGAACAGTATAGAACTTCAGTGATTCACACTGTGGGTCACAATGACTCTCAGGCAGTTAGAAAAACCTTTACTTGCTTTTCTTTAGCCCCAGTGAAAGATTCTTATTGTACATTTAAAATTTCTTCCAGTAGCCTGTGTCTTGAGTTCAGGTTGTTGCTTCCCAGCATTGCAGGGTCTTGTTTATCCTTTTTAGCTTGTTTTATTTTAGGTATGAAGTAAACCTTATAGTACAACCGCTTTTGAAACAAGATAATTAAAATAATACTGCAATGAAATCTTTGGAGTAGTTACATTATTTTTTCATCTGCTTTTTCCATCAGAGGGAGAAATGTGTTCTATAGTTAATAGAGTATTCTTGTTATCCTATGTTTTATGTTAACCACTCTTAATTGCATTTATTTAGACAGGCTGGCAGATATTGACCTTGAGAGACCTTGACCCATGATTGGAATCTGAGGGGCACTTGCTTACCCACTAGTTGCCATGAGCCATTGCAGGGCTCATTTAATCTCAGTTTATTTCAGGAACCAGGTTTACTCAGCCTTCTCAGAGAAGTACAGTAGAGAGCAAGAGTGAATGTTGTATACTCTCTGTTTCTTTGACTGCTCAGGAGCTAGGAGGCAAACACTCTTTACCTTTATATACATTTAATCAGTTTCTTGTTACTGAGTAATGCATTGAGCTGTCATGCCATATTCTACTGTATATTACCTGCTTTTCAAGTGATTAATTACTTAGGCTAATCTTAAGTACCAGTCATTAGTACATTCTCATATTCAGTTAAATAATTTTAAGAGCTCTGTATGTTCATGTCTTTCTTTGTACATTCTCATCTATGTAGTTATAGTTCTTGTAGTGGTGCTAGAACATCTGGACTTCCTGGTCTTCAATCTGTTTATCTCACAGCTTGCTTGCC
This sequence comes from Turnix velox, assembly GCA_013400935.1. Lineage (NCBI taxonomy): Eukaryota > Metazoa > Chordata > Aves > Charadriiformes > Turnicidae > Turnix > Turnix velox. The sequence continues at coordinate 178,961 of VZTY01018297.1, forward strand.
ATGTTCTCAAGTGCAGTGCCCAAGTTAACTAGCTTAAATAGTAAATTTTCATGTTTTTTTAATACTGTATTATAAAAGTGAGGATTAACCTGTAGCCTCTGTAAAGTGGCACCTGTATCTAGACGATTAATAAAAATAAAACTAATTTTATCCCTTTTTCCCATAGCTTTGAAGTAACAGGGGGCCTCATATTCAATTTCTTATTTCAATTCAAATGTGTTTGTGCATTTATTAATAAAAGTAGTAAATGACAATTTAAACCATAATTGTAAGAGCATTGAAAGAGATAATTGTAGGTTTTCAAGGAGCTGATACCATACTGATTGTTACTTTTAAGTCAGAATACAGAGTTTAATTAATTGAAGGAAAATTTTACATTTTCTGCTAAGTTTAATATAGAGATAGCTTCAAATTAAATTGGCACTAAAAAACAAAATCTTTATCAGACCAAGGCACAGGTTGATTGTTTATAAACTCTTCCGTTCTTTCTTGTTCATAATAGAGTTCAATAGTACTTAATTTTCAAAAAAGCAGAGGCAGACTAGTGAGATTTCCCTTAGGAGTCAACATTGGCCTGCACTTTGCAGGTTGAATTATATGTAACTTTAATTTAAACAAAGTACATTTAGTTAACCTTTTGAGAATCTTATCCTGAACTGAAAAATCTCTAAGTTCTTGTAATTTAAACTGTATTTTAGGCTATGCCTATCGTAGCAGAGATACTGGAAAAATGATGGTGTGTTTCAGGTGCTTTTTTGATGCTGCTGAATGTCTTCTGTTTTGGATATTAACCTTATAAACATCTCTCTTGATAATCCTGAGCAGTGTTAAGACACTCCAGTAATTACCTAATAGGTCACATCCTGTCAAATATAATTAAGTTTGAAAAAGTGACTTATTTGTCTGCAGCTGATTTGGAAAACCTGCCTTCTGTTTTCTGTAGCCTGTGTATTGATAAAGGAGGACTTAGAATAATTTAGAATTTATTTTTTTTAATATTTTATACATTCTGTAGCTGTGTGCTGTAGTTGACTTGATGATGTTTATTTTCTTGTCAACAAAATTCGAATATTCAAGTAGAGTCTGATCTGAACATAATAATTTCTGTATCAGGCAGATGTAAAAGTCACCTGTCGCAATCAGCGGGGTGTTGAAAGTACTTATGTAAGCACTTAAAAAAGACAGGGGACAAAGAAGTGTGTTAGAATGTACTAATTGCGACTTTCATCTTCTGTGTTGTGTGGGAAATTGTATAATTAGGCAAGCAAGGAAATCTTGATGCTAAAATACATAATGATAAACAAGCAGACTATAATGGTTGGCGAGCTTCTACTACATTTTCCTTCATGGATGAATGAATTTCATGTCTTCATGAAAAGCCTACTGTACATCAGAAAGATCTCTGTGGAATTTTATGTCTAAAGGTACTTACATTTATAATGTAATATAATAATAATATATTGCAATAATACTTGGTTATTGCTGCAGATGTAGCATGATTGTGGAACTGCAAAATGTGGTAAAATTCACCCAGTTTATCTGGTAAGAGTGGGGACCTAACAAATAACTATCACAGGGGCAGTGCTTTATTCTTTGATGTGTGGCTTCACTTGACATGATGTGCAATGAAGAGGAAGGATGCCAGCTGGTTGTAAAAGGGCTCAAGCATGGCTGCCTTAAAATCACCAGCTACAGAATCCCATCTGGCAGGTCTTATTAGCAGGAGCTAACTTACTAGCTGTCGTCCTCCAATTTCTATGTCTCAAGGGACACTCTTGAGGCCTTTAGTGAATTTGGGATGCAGTGTCTAACCAGGAATGATGAAGAATTTCAACTTGTCTGAAATTTTCAGATGAGTGCTTCACAGTGCTTAAAAATTGTACTTGGTGCTAGCAGTCTTATAAAAAGATGTGAGAAAACATCAGCATTCACAATCAAGAATGTACTTTTAAAAACATTGTCTATAATGAGTACACCAGCAAAAACTCAGCAAAAGGGGGGATGGAAGGAAGGAATGGAAAGAAGGAAAGAAAGAATGAAAGAAGGAAAGCCCACACAGCTGATAAACCCCACTGGAAATCGTCCCCTTTCTTATTTTGTGGAAATGGCCATTTCCCTTTTTGAAACTTACAGTAGCCAGAATTCTTTCTGCAGTCTGCCTTCTACCAATTGAACAAAGTTTGTTTCTCTTCATGCATAATATTTTAAGCTGTTGTTTAAGTTGGATTTAGGAAATGGACTCTAGCAGACACCACTGTACAAAGCAGGCAGCAAAAGTTTGTGTGTAATAATACATTTTTTTATGATGATGAAGATTCCTGCAATAATCTTGTCTCTGTTATGACTTCTGCTACAGAGATGAGACCTTTGCATTTGGTTACTCAAAGATAGTAGTGTTACGTGAATACCGAAAACATGTTTCTGCCATTTCTTTCCATTCCTTGATCAACAGTGAGTTTGGTCCAACTGGAGAAAAGATTAAGCTGTCTTCTTTTTTACAAGTGTTAATACCACTTGGTAAATTTGCATATGTGACTTTTGTGCTTTCTCAGAAGAAAATGTCACCATCTGAATTAAAGCAACTGAATGAGTGGATTATGCAAGGCCAAACTAAGGTGTGCTTGTGTTTGACATCCATGAATTCCACTGGAACTTGGCTTCATTCCTAGGGCTTCTATGGGAATAGACTTCCTGTTTGACATCATAATGCGTACTGTGAGGTTATAACGCCCTGTAAGTCATAAACTTAAGAATGTCAGATTAAAGGAAAGAAATTATGAGGAGATTCATCTTAGAAATAAAGAGAAAATTTATCTGCCTTCCAAATAGAAGGGAAAAGATGGACTAAATCATTCTATCGTTTCTAGAGTTGGCAAGACTGTTCCTTGTTAATAAAAAGTGAATGCTAGAAGTATAATAAAGTGCAGTGAAGGTATTGTGCAGTATGTAGCATTTGGCGCTGATATCCACTGAAAGAATACAAACCACAGTAGCTGCCTTGTGGGCTTGCAACCATCCTTCAGCTTGTTGTACTTCTCTTAATTACTTGATGGAAGCCCATGCCAACCTCATGAAGTTCAACAAGGCCAAGTGCAAGGTCCTGCACCTGGGTTGAAGCAATCCCAAGCACAGATACGGACTGGTTGGAGAGTGACTTGAGTGCAGCTCTGAAGAGAAAGACTTGGGGGTGTCAGTTGACAACAAACTCAACATGTGCCACCAGTGCGCACCTGCAGCCAAGAAGAACAACCAAAACCCGGGTTGCTTCAAGAGGAGTGTGACCAGCAGGCCAAGAGAGATGACTTTGCCCCTCTACTCAGCACTGGTGAGACCCCACCTGGAGTATTGTGTCCAGTTCTGGAGTCCTCAACATAAGAAG
>VZTY01018297.1:182659-200618 GCA_013400935.1 Turnix velox
ATTCTATGATTCTATGATTCTTATGTGACAGAATAAAAGCACACAGTAAAGAAACTAATTCCTGTTTGCATGCGTTTGTGATTTGATACATGGCACTTTAAAGATCCTTCAGCGATTGTCACATGATGAAAAGCAAAGCCTTCTGAAGTTGTAAGTCAGTCCATGGCAGTGATGCAGTAATTGGTATGTAGAATTGGCTGCCCTCTGCTATTTCTCTCCCAGTCATTTTTCATGTTGCTGTGGTTTGAAAAGTACATTCCTTCCCTCCCTGAAATACCTATGCAACCTTGTTAGTATACTCAAGTTCTATACACTTTTCTGAGACATTGGAATGGATTGACTGGCAGTTCTCAGTTCATGAGTGCTGCCTATTCAAAACTAATTTCTTTGGTTTAACTGTGTGATCTATGTATTAGTAAGTGTAAGTAGAAAATAATCACTGACTATTTTAGCTTTCAAGATTGTTTCACAAAATCAAGTTTAATAACTCCGTAATTGAATTATACTAAACAACTCTGCATTTGGACAAATGGGCTGACTGCAAAATGCATTAGTAATATGAGAGTTTGTATGACTCCAAAGTTCAGAGTAGCCAGTATTTTCTAAAATTTCGGATGGTTCCTAGTGTTAGCAATAATTGTCAAGTAACAAAACTTCAAATTTTTATTTCAGTTTCTACATTAAAATTATAGCTACCTTGCAAATATATCCTTTATCTCTTTGATCAGAGTCTTTCTGGACAGCAGAGCATTTTTAAACTTTGTGGTTCTCAGTGTCATGCTCTGAATAGCTCTGCTCTTAATAAACCTAAGCTGAATGAAAGTACATAAGTGCTAGAAAAGTGCTAGAAAATCAGTGATAAAAGTAACTATATTTAGCAAAATGATTATTGGAAATCAAATAAAGGGTCTGGTATTCCCATGCATATGCATAATTGCAATTCTTGGGCTCGATTTTCTCCAGCACAGACTGCAGAGTTGTCCTGCTTACTATTAGTTACATGGTGGTATGACAGTATATCCAAATTTGACACTTTTCAAACCTTACCAGTGACTCTTAATTCATCTGACCCATGTCTTCCTTCAGTCACCTTCCTGCTTAGCTCCAAGCAGCCACTGAACAACCTTTCTTGCTGGTGGCCACCTTCTTTTTCAGCTCCAAATTATACTGAAGATACCAGAATCACACAGAATCACAGAATGACCCGGGTTGGAAGGGACCTCAAGGATCATGTAGTTCCAACCCCCCTGCCTAGCAGGACCACCAAACAAACACATTTACTAGATCAGGTTGCCCAGGGCCCCCTCCAATCTGGCCCTGAACACCTCCAAGGATGGGGCATCCACAACCTCCCTCGGCAGCCTGTTCCAGGACCTAACCACTCTCCTAGTAAAGAACTTCCCCCTAACATCCAACCTAAATCTTCCCTCCTTCAACTTGGATTCATTTCCCCTAGTACCACCATTAAATAGAAGGAAAAATACTAAAATTTTTACTTTGCAGTGCTGCTAATGAAAAAGAAGGGATGACCTTCTTGAAGTCATCTTCCCTGCATGTGATTAATATGTGCAGAGCACTTTTTTCCCCTTCTCCTTGTTTTTGCTAACTAACTAGTTAGTTATCACTAGCTCCAAACCACTGTGTTGAACAGCTCCTACCACTTATTCTCATAATATCAGTATGCTTGAAGCTACCCATCTGCTGGAAAATAATATTATACAAAACCAGAATACCCTGCAACTTTTGGCAGCACTTAGTTGTGTGAGATACCAAGCGGGTTGTGAGGTATGGTTATACTTAAGTCTCTTTTGGCCATGGTACATTTTACAGTGTGCTCAGTTGTGATGTGTTTTAAGCTGTGCATCATATCTTAAAAATACAGAAGTACATAAATGGAAGCTTGTGCTATGAAGCACAGTTCTCCATTACTTTTACACCAGCATTTTATGTCTGTTACACCCATTTCCTATGGTATCATGGACCTGATTCAGAAAAGCACATAAGCATGTACTTAATTAAGTGCTTTCCTGAATAGGTATGCTTTTCTGAATTGGAGCTCATAAGAATAACCAGTATGTGGGCTGTAATCTCCCACCTGGGACATTCTGGAGGTGGATATTAGAAGACAAACTAATTTTTTTCCTGCTATTCCTGCTTTCTGGAAGTCTCCTACTGCTCTAAATTATTTCAGGTTTTGATCAGATGCATTAATCTGTGAACTGAATCAGGCTTTATATTTATGGTATTCATCCCTTAAATACCTTTGTTTTTAGTAAGTACAGGTCGTTGTTGATAGAAAGCATATTTGCATTTCATATTAGAAAGCTGAATACCATGGCAGCTGTTAAAGAAATTAAAGAAAGCCACCTTCTCAGTCTGGAAGTTATTGTTGTAGTCTAGTTTTGATATTTAGTCAGATTTATTTTTTTATTTTTAGAAAAAAATTTAGCAATTTTGAAGATCATGTGGTCAACTGCCCAAAATGTGTTTTTTGGCACAGACCCAGATTCCCGTTCTTTTTTGAAAGTGTAACAGCTACAATAAATTTGATTTCACCCTCGATAATTTCTATAATGTGTAATAATGATGTATTGCTGATTCAGTGTTGTTGCCTTTCTACTAAAGGAAAAAAACCCCAAATTTTCTTACAGTTATTGCACCTAAGTAGTTATACATGCATAAAATTCAGATTTATTTCAAAACTTGTTTGGTGTCTACTTTGGGGAAGTTATTAAATAAGATATACTCTGCAGTTTGCATGTTATTTGTCACTGCTGAGAATTCTGGTAGGTTCCTGTGTTTCCTTTGATGTCTCTGTTGAATATTTAGTAGAAAGGATGTGCAGGAATCTAGGAACTTTGTCTCCATATTTGTGAAACGCAAAATATTAGTGGCAATACTTGGCAATGTAATAAAATATTTTAAAATACATATATAAAAAAATCTTTGAATGACTGGAAAAAAGTTTTTTCTAAATTTTATTGAAATAATTTATCTTTTCTTTGTTTTTGAAGCTGTTCTATGGTCTGCTGTGGTTATGCTCTTTTCATAGTTGTACCATTTTTGTTCCAAATTTTTTCAGATATGTTGTTAAAGGCCTTTTTATCTATTGCATTGCTCTTCAGATGTATCTTAGGCATCATAGACTTTTTTCTTCAAGGTTATGTAATACTTCATAATCTTTGCTAAAGCAATTATGTTAGGAGAGAAATTTGGCCTTTGAGTGAAGAATATAAAAAGGAGTCTGGCCAAAACTCCACCCCCAGATGGCTGTAGGGTATGTGGTGCTGTGATGTCACTGGAGCATTAGCCCAAATTTTGAAGCCTACATCTCAAGGTGCAAGAGTTACTGAATGTGAAGATGATCATGAGACAGGATGTGAATGAAAAGAATAATAAAAATAATAATTTCCTTTTGGGAAGAAGTTTATAATGAGATGGCAACTCTGCTGCTACAAGGATTTTTTTAATTTTTTGTTTCTATGAGTGAAAAATAAGGCAAGAAAACATAAAACAGAACTTCCAATGTCGTATTTCCTCAGCTGCCAATTTAGCTCTCCATGCTCTGAAAAACCAGAACTTTCCTTGCCTTCATGAGCTGCAAAGGAGGTTCCTTCTTTTCTTTGTTGTTTGGAGCACATCTTAAATAATTTAATAAGCACAAGTGATTAAGGCATTAAGAATTAACGTATCTTTCGAATCAGACAGTAGTAATGGAGAAGCAGTGCGTAAGTTCCCATCTGAACAAAAAAATTGGGAAAAGCCTTACCTATTTAACCAACTCCTTTAAAAGTGTCAAGGTTTGTTGGAAAAGACCTAACTGAAACCTATGTTTTTTGGAAAACAACTTTCCGAAGAACTGCAGTGAATTAAATTTTCAGGATTACAGTTCTGTAAGTTGATACTTACTAAGTGGCACTTTTTAAGCAGCTTATATTTTACTAAATATTTCTGACACTTGTCCTTATTTTTTTAATCTTTGGATTGTCAATGTAATGCTAATGTCAGACTCTTCATAACTAATAAAGTTTTTAGGTGTTTTGTAGAACATTGCTGAATAAGTAACAGAAGGTTTTGTTATTCAAGTCAATGAAGACAAGGTAAAGTGTGTTTTGAGGGGAAAATAATCACATTAAAATGTAAATGAGTTATTGTTTCTGTGTCCAATACATGATGGTCCAAAGACTGTTTGCAGCAGCGATCTTCCCTGATGGCATGAAAATAGTATGGGTTTTTTTATAATATATAAAAATTATTTGGAGCTGTAGTTAGACAGAAATCATAGAATCATAAAATAGTTTGGGTTGGAAGGGAACTTTCTTTGAAAGTCATCTGGTCCAGCCTTCCCTACAGTGAGCAGGGATGTCTTCAACTAGATCAGGCTCATCACAGATCAAGACCGAAATCATAGACCAAGCCAGAAAAGCAATGAGAGAATGTAGCTCTATCTAATATTTAAATTTTGAATTACATTATGACATTGTACTATTTTACCCACGGAGCCTACATCCATTATAAAAGGAAATAAACTAGGGAGCTCTTCAATGGTAATTTTTCACATAATCTATGTGGTTGGAAGCAGTGCAAAGCATCTATTGAGAGAGACAAGTATTCCTCTTTCCTATCTGTTGGAGAGGAGGGATCAGGGTAGGTAAGACAACAGGGAAGGGAGATGTTTCTTCCTGTAGGTGTGTGTAACAAGTACTGCTGCTAAGTCAGTTTTGTGCTGGACTGTGGCATATATGCATTGAGTGTATATCCATTAAAGTAGATATAGCTAAATTTTAGTGGTTGTAAACTATTGCAAAAAATATTTTCTTTGGTGGTTAGACTTAAATAATGTAAATGAAAGGCATTCTTCATGATGTGAAATGCAGCTCTAGGAAAAGAGGATGTTAGAAGCTGCAGTGGAACCATAAGACTGGTAAGAATAAACAGTGTCTTTCACAATTCAGGTTGTAGTGTGTTGCTGGAAGTCAAATGGTATTGAAGGACTAGCGTATTAGTTTTGCAAATGATAAGAATTGATTGTAACAGATTTATAGAACAAAAGTGTTTATTTCTGTAACATTTAAAAATAAATTATATCTTTATAATACTTTAAAAATTCATGCAGATGGTCTGTGAATTAGAACATTGTGTACTGTGTTGTTGTAATTTACTATTTTTTTTTCCAAAAAAAGAGGAGCAGGTACATATTTTCTACTATTTATATAAAGAACAACACAGAATCTGTGGAATTTGCAAGAGTACCAAAGATGCACCATTTCATGATCCTCCATGGAAATAAAAAAGGAGAGAAGAGTTGACATTGTTTCAACATAAGACATTTCTGGTTTTATGCAGAATCAGGGATACAACATAAAGAAGAATTACATCTAAGAAGCAGGGGTTTTGAGGAGTGCAGTTTTAGATGTTGATGAGTACTAGTCCAGTCTAACTTAAGGTTCCCATCCCACTTTTTGTTCTCAGCAATAATTTTTTTTTTATTTAATTTTATTTTTTATTTAATTTTTTTTTTTATTTTATTTTTTTTTTAATTTTATGAAGTCTCGTATGACTTCATGTAATGTAGGGAGTTAAAGTGTTTGGGATGTATGTCCATATGCATCCATCTGTGGTTTTTTTTCTATTCCTGGGTCATGGGAATTGAGCACCTTATATGTTAAATTACTTGCTGCTTATCAGACAGACAGAATGTGAATATATACGTATATCTATTGCAAGTTATCCCTTTACTCTTTATGTTGCAGAACATCATCATAGTGATAAAAAAAAAAAAAAGTCTGGTCTTTCCTAGACCCCTGACTAGGCCAACCGGCTCATAGTTGAGAAGCCAAGCCCAAGAGTGCTGGATCACTGATCTAACTGGCAAACAGCAGGTTATTAATTAAGCCCATTTTGACACCCAGATAGACACTGACTTATTTAGTATTGCCTTTTTCCCTCTGTGCATCATATGCAGAGCCCAAAAAGTAAACAAAGGCTCAGGTTTGTACTCATTTCTGAATACCGGCCTATGTTTGTCTTTATTTGGCCCTTTGTAACAGTAATAAATCTCTTTTATATTGTCTCTTTATTTGGAGCAATCTCTCATGTGAACAGAACACTGTTTGAAGTGGGGACTTCAGCTATGCTACCTTAACTCTTGCTGATACATTCAAGTTTTTTGGTTGCCAGCTGAAGTATGTGGTGCTTTTTGTACGTTAAACTGTGTCTGGGAAAACAGTAAACTGGAGCAGATCAGGAGCAGACTGCTGGCCATGCCTCAGGCAAATACAGCTGTCTGAAAATAGCACAATTAGCCCACAAATGTGCATTTTGGCATGGCATGGCACAATCTTATAATTCAGCTTCATATTTTTTACATTTTTCCTCTTACTGAAGTCTTCTAAAAAGGTCTATGAGGTTTTGTGGAATGCAACTTGCCAATGTAAGATATGGTATGCTAGAGAAATATTAGAGAAAGTATTGTTCCACCATTTTGAGCCTTTTTGTCATGTTATTTTATGTCACTGCTCAGCTTCCTCCCTTTCTCTCAGATATGTTTGTTCTGTGGCTGATGGAGCACTCTTCTTAGCTCTTCGTTTCTGGCCTGTTCTAATAGTGCTAATTCACTGGCAGATGATGTGGGGTTTTTTTTTAGTTATCTAGCAAAAAAAAACTTGCAAAGTATTATGGGAAGGGTATTAGGAAGGATGCTACAGCTAGGTTCATCTTCCCCTGCCATCAGCAACATTTATCCTTTTGATTTATCTGTCCCCTCTGGTTCTTCTAAGGCTTTTGAGACACAGAATTTGGAAATTAGAAGTATTCTGTAAATCTTCAGAAATAGTTATTTTTGAAGTTGTCTCAAAGACACTTTGTACTACAAGGACAAAGACGCTTAGAATACCAGTATGTAGATCTGCACAAGTCTTGGTGTTGGAAGTCTTTTTAATAGATTTGAAGCTGACCTTCTTGTCTTTCCTTATGCCGTAAACCTCTGTTTATAATTGCATGTGCCTGTCTCACCTTATCTAAATTATACTTCAGGTTGTGTGCCTTGTTTGTGAAAAATTGCTTTAAAACCATTGAATAGTACGGCTTCTCAGGTTAGAACTAAAACCATGTAAATCGGTGTCATCAGCAGCATTTTTTAAAAGATGGCACAAATGGTGACATCTGGGAGCCAATTCATCATTTAATTAAATTTTCCTGTAATGAAATCTGCCATAATGAGATTAGTTTTAATTATTAATCAGGAGCTGACATGGGCACAAGGCACCATAAATAATAAATGGTAACTGTCTCTGCTCCATTTCTAAGAAAGGACCTACTTTAGAAGAGCAGTGCTTTTCATGAAGCTATGAAGGATTTTAAGTGCTGTCACTATCTCTGTTTTGCTGAATTTGGTTTCTGTATCAAATTTTAAGGCAAAATTTTGGTCCTGTTTCTGTTCATGTTTTAATACTTCATTTGATTCAGTCATTATATAATCAGTCACCTTCTGCATTCCATAAATAAATTCTGATTATGATTTCATATAAAGTAGTTGATTACTGCAAGTAGATTTTAGTGGTAAATAATTTAGTTATAATTTATTTAGGCGGTGCCCAGGTGCAAGGCTTTAGGCAAATCTGTTCTATCTCACCTATGTTTATATGCCTACATGTGCTCACACACATGCAGCTTCTCCCACATTTTGCTGAAATGTCCCTCTTCAAGTGTATTGTATTTGAGCTTGTATTATGCAGGCTGTTTAGGAGGAATTCTATTACTTGGCCATAAAAGAAGTGTATTTTTGGAGATGGCAGATATGGGAGACATGATCCATATGGATATCAGCCATGACTTGATTGTCTTACGGGTGGAGTGAACCCTTCTTTCCTTTGCTTCAATTGACAAGCAGAACACCACTATGCTCTCAGGTGCCAAATGCAAACTGGTTCCACCATGCCAGAGATGATTGTTTGCTGCTCATGAGGTGATTATTTCTTTGATCTCCTGGGCTGTGCATATTACCTGCCTATTTGTACTTGTTTTGGGGGAACTGTAATTTGTTTTAGTTTCTCTACATTGTTTTCTGTTGAAAAATCATTCTTCTTCAGATAGAATGGTAAGAGTAAAGTAAGAAAAGAGCTGGTGTTACTGCAGTATATCAGTAACAACCTGTCAAATGCAGGAGTTCCTGAATTAATGCAATTTTTGCAGGCTATGATTTTTATAGAATGACCTGACCACTCAGCCCATATTTGGGCCTCATTAGATGAGACCATGAGTAATCACGTGAACAGACTCCTCTCTCTAAGTTGAGGGAATTCCTTCTTCTGCAGTCATCGTGGGCTGGAATCAAGATCCTTTTCTTGTTACATTCCCTTTCAGTTGTCTTTTACTAGAATCAGAAGATTGGAATTTGAGGTGTTATATTCTTACTAATCCCTCAGTATATGTGACTATGTATCTCCATGGTGTACATAATTTAAAATAAACTCTCCATTCAGTAGGGATCTTAGTGCCTCTCCTCCTGCCCCCCAGTTTCCTCTTTTATGCAGTGGTAAACAAGACAGTTAAAGGGTTCTCACTGTTGTTACAGAATTCTCTCAAGAGATGTGGCTAACCAACTCTTCATACATTTCCAGTAGTGTTCTTCGTGGAACGCTTCTGAGGACATCCAGCAGGCTTAGGAAGACAGATTAGGTTCTCACATGTATGAAATTGTGGTTAGAAAATAAGAGAAAGAATTAAACAGTCAAAAGGGTTGGATGACATTAAAATCCACACTTTTTCTTCTTCTGAGTAACAGTCAAAAAAGTTAACATTTAAAGATTCCACTATTCGCTAGTGAAGTTTACTGGTTAGAGTCCCTTAGGTAATTGCTGCAGAGTTGAAAGCAGTGTGGTCAAGTATAGCTGTTCTTACACGTTGTCAGTATTTGCTGAAAGTTAAATATGGAGGTCAATGCATTGTTTTGTTACCTTGATCAAATTTTCTTAGGTTCTTAAGCAAAGACTTGCAAAAGACCAAGCACCCATTTTCTGCGATATGGTCATAAACAGCTCTAATATGAAAAGGAAAGGTATTGGTTCTTCCCCTTTTGTTTGCAGCAGAAATCAATATCCTGATTTTTGCATCAGCACAGTAACATTATGATATCTGAGGTTTGGTTAGAAAATCAAGATGAATTTCTGACTGTAGAAAAGCTTACATTGACTTGGATCACATCTGAGAAGCTTTTTGAGCATAGTGCAATGGTGCAGACTCCTAAGCAGACTGCAGGGAGATCACATTTTGTAGGAATGCAGTGTGACCCACTCTGCTAGCATAGGTTGTATTAATTTGGGACCTGCATGTGCCTCCAAACAGAATAAATAAACCAGCCTTATAGACAAGTATGTTTCATTTGGTTTTGAGCAACTGAACTCAATGCTGTAATAACCCCTTGTGGTGCCAGGCAGTCAGCCCTGTGTTCTGATAAAATGCAGAATGTACCACTGTGTGTAATAAGACAGGTTGTTTATTCTGTATTTGATGGGTCTCTGCATATGTCTCTGCATTGCAGTGAAACTTTAAGTTGGCTTTGTTCTCAAGGAGCTGATCCAAAATGCACTGACTCTTAGAGGAGTCTTCCAAGTATCTGCTGTAGGCTTTGGAACAAGTTGAATATTATAATACAGGCTGGAAACATTTAAAGAAGAGTCACCACTTCACACATGCACACACACTTAGATGTGCTCTAAAGATTTATTATCCAGGGGTTATGGAGAATATTTGGTCCAAGAGCTGCACATAAAAATAATACTATCCAGTCAGAAGAAAAGCCCCCTCACTTCTGGTGTGGTGGCCTGGCGACTGTTTTTGAGAGTGGGTGTGCACCCACACTGGGGTGTGTATGTATTTGTGAAGTTGTCTGCTTATTCGATTAATTTCTAGCTTTTTGGGAGAATTATTGCAAGATGTCAGTATTCTGTGGATTTATTTTAATAAGATTAGTTTTCTGTCCAGCTTCTTCCAGATTCATTTGATAGATGACAGATTTGAGGGTAATACTGGCTAGTATTTATATATTTAGCACTCCATCCCTGTCTTTCCTCAAGCATATACTGAGATCTGCACATTAAACCTTGGCTTGTTGGACATGATCTACTTGGAAGAGTGTAGCTTTGTAGAATATTCTGGTAGTCTTCTTGGCTGGAACAGACATAATACTGTGCAGTCCCCTAATTGCCTTGGCTCAAAGTCAAAACATCCCTTAGGTCATTAAATTAGCCTTTTTTTAACTGCTAAAGAATATCTGCTCCCTACAGTTTGTAGGTGGATGTAAGCCCTGTGCATTTGGACTTCTCCCTGTAGACTTTTTCCCATGTTCTGAAGTCCCAGTTGGCTCCCACTGAGTATAAAATATGCCATTTGAAACCATGTTTTCATTAGGCTTATCGCCCTTGCATGCTGATCTGCTTTTGATCCCATTGGGTCTCTATCTGTTCCATAATTGGTTTGTCCACATTTCCTAATGTATAAATGGATAAGGAGATTATAGGCAAGATACCTAACTTGCCAAGACATTGGAATTTGTAAATTCAGCCAATCTAGATTTCCACCCACTTTCTGATATATACATGGGAATGCAAATTGGTTTCAGTCACTTTAATTTACATACCAAAGAGCCAGAAGAGGGTGTAAGTTACTAATAGGAGTGGATAACCAACTTACTATTGTTTGCCTCTTTTAGTTGCGTTACCTGTTTAGATTCTCTTCTGAATGTTCAGTCTGTCAGTGACACTTTTAGAAGTTCAAACATATTTCAATTTTGGAATTCAGATAAATATGTTATCTAACAAATACTTCCTAGACTGTTCAAAGCATTCTGTGTCTGGCCTATGTGATCTGTGGTAGGTCTGCTATTGATTTTAGTTGTGGAAGATCAGACTTTCAGAATAATAGTTGTCTTGCTCTTATTTAAGGTGCCTTAGAATTCATTGAAGTTTTTATGATTGCCATGATTGTCTGGTTTAAGTCAAAGTGATTTAAATAGGATATGAATTACCCATCAGAATAAAGGCCTTTATCTTAGCTTTTAGAAGTATTTTGATTTTTTTTTTCCTTAGGAACCTTGTCACAATCATGAAACGTGGCCTTGTCTTGCATGACACCTGAAAAACAAGTATTTGGGGAAGCAAGTGATTTTAAAACTAATTTTATGGATTTACTCAGCCACTAAATCTAAGCTTATATTTTGTTAAAATAGGGATACCTTGTTTTTTATTTTGTAGAAATTTGAACTTGGAATCATTGTTTGGACCAGCCTGCTGTTTGAATGCAAATATGAAATCTAGAAAAATGCAGAAAAATAGCTAATATATTTTTTTAATAAACCAGCCTTAAAAAGTTTTAATATATCTTAAAAATATTTTCATGAGAGTCTAAAGGATTTTTTTGTAGAAGAATTATTAATCACTTTTTCAAAGCTGTCTGGATGAACACAGGTGTTGAAAGGAATACAGAAGGACTTTCAGATGTTACAAATTAAATTAATTACTGACCTCTGAAAAATGAGTTTGAGTTGATATTAGGTTTCTTCTTACTTAGACACTTTTGAAGTTCTGTGTACCAGAAAACATTCAAAGATCAGTTTTAACTGGTAAAGCTCATCTATTGTAATTTTATATTCTCTGAAGATGCTCCACTTCAGAGAATGGCTTCTGTTTAACTTAATTTTGCAGATCAACTCCTCAACTGATTTTTATGACCCCCACAAATCTAAGAACTTGTGTAATAATTTACCATTAAAGTGGATACTTAACAAAACCCTCCATCTTCTGTCTTCATGTTTAAGGCAAACTTATTTCAGCTTTATCTGTACGTGTAAAATGTTGAAGTCCATGTGATAAAAAACACCAGAAAAGCAAGACAGAGAGTTTATTTCATGCAGTAGCTGTATGATCTTTTTGCATAGTGTCAAAAGGCAGATATTAGTTAATGTTTTCTAAATGCTCAAGGCTAGTTTTCTTCTGAAAAAGTTTATCACCCCTTTTTTTTACATTTTATTTTCTACATTTTCTTGAAATACTAATTTTTAAATTGCTGTCCCTCCTAGAATTCCTGTTAGAGCTTCTTAGTTTTTTCTTAAACTTGGTGCACCTCCAGGTCCTTTTTGTGTTCCGTTTCCAATAACCAGCTGTGGGACAATGTGACTCTCTGAGCTTTAAAGCTAACCTAGTAATCTGTGGTTGTCACTCCCATCATGTCTATATGGCAAATCTTATTATAGAAACCAGAAGCTTATATTTTGTTCAACTAGAAAGTAAAGGAACAGCCTCAAGGTTCCCGGTGGTGCATTTCTTTTTCACTAAACCAAAACTTTTACACTACAGAATTCTTTATCTATTAAAAGATGAAAAAAAAAAAAGGAGCATTTACACCACTACGTTGTTTAAATATTAAGGAAAGGAGAGTCCCCACCACTGCTTTAAGCATCTAATTTTACATAGTTAATCAGTTGACCTAAGTTCAGGTTCATCCCACCAAAGTACATCGCCCCGTTGAGAGGCACAAGCTGGAAGTTGGCCTCTGCAACAGTGAATTAGGTCTTGGTTTGCTGGGTCACATACTGGAAGAGTTTCAGGACTGAACTGCTCTCTGAAGTTGATTGTCAGGTCTTTATTAGCTATTCAGAATGAAGGAGTGTATTGTAGTTCCCTAAGATGTGTGTAGACCCCTCTAATCTGCCACTATCCTCCCCTGGTACTGCTTAAATGAGTAAGAAATTTGGCAGTCTACGCAACAGCCCAAATGAACTCACACAAAATCTGCATTAAGGTTACCCATGGTTAGTTTTGAGTCTATCCCAATCTTTATGTGGTGCCACAGGAAAACACAGAGGGAGAGGGAATGAAATCCACCCTCTGTGTTCAGTTGTATTTGCTCAACCTGCTGTGTATTTGGAAAAAATACATGATTCAGATATGGGAAATGAACATTAATAAAGATCTTAAAATCTCAACTCTCTTTTATGGACTGTGACATATATAGTTGACAGATGAGTGCAGTAAAGCGTATGCAGTAATGCCTAGGATAGAGATTGTAAGTCAAGTGTTGCAGTTTAGGGAGTACTAAGAGAAATTGAAATATATTTCAAATTTATAAAAGGAGTATTTTTCTACCAACACATAATAAAGATTTGGAATTCATTGCCACTAGAGAACAGGGAGGCTAAAAGCTTAGGGTTTGTGTGGCTAGGATTCTCTCACAAAAAATAAGACCATCTGTAAATATTGAGTAGGTACATTTTGTGTATATAGATATGTATATGTATAGGTTATGTCTCAACCCGACATCAACAAATCCATAGAGTATAGAGGTAAGATGGAAATCTCTGTCCTGGCAAATTATTCCATAATCTCTTGGCACAGTGGTGGAACTCTTGCTTATGCTTTTCAAACCATTGGTAATGCTCAACTTTTATAAAGATATCACTATATCCTGTATAACTCAAAGATCTAACCTGGTAGTCTTATTTATAATAGAGACTGAAGGCAGAGATGCCATAGCTGATGACTTCCAAACTAAGCTCTTGGACAAAAAAAAAAAAAACAACCCCTAAATTTCCCCTCTTCCACTGCTATTGTCTCTGCTCCCTTCTTGAACAGGCATTCTTGTCAAAGTAATTGATTTGTGACTCCTGAGCCGTGTCTGCACAGGCACTGCTCAGGCATTTATTACCTTTTATCCCTCAGTGCAATTATTGCAACTCTGTGGTGCTCACATCAGGAACAGAAAGCGGAACTGCGTTTACATGTAGTAACAGTGTATGAGTCATCCAGATGTGATTCTCTTGAGGCTAAATCAGCAGAAACTCTGAATCCATGGTTTTGCTGAACAATGATACCATGCACTCTGAATATGTGACACAGTTTTCTTTGCAGTGAAGTAGCAGCTTTTATTACAGCTCGATATTTTACTTGCCAGCTTGGATATATCCTCGCTGTTGTGCACCTCAAGTTATTTAAAACATTCCTTAGTGTTGTCTTATATTCCTTGAACTCTTGTTAAAACTGAAGATACATTGGATTCAATTTGAATGACTAAATTTCTTAAAATCACTGAAGTAGTATTTTCATGCACTACATAGGTTTTTTTAGTAATTTCTAAAGGTGTGTGTAGATCTCTAGAAATATGTGTGAAGAGTAAGTCTCATTTCTAATTGCACATGTACAGTGTGATGTCTTTTTTGTTAAAAACAGTAAGTATGAATCTGGAAAAAAGACCCAAAATACTGGGCAGAAACTTTACAACAGTATTTCAATTGAGTTTCCATTCATGTGATGATATATATGTATGCCTAACAAACATGTATAAATAATCTTATTAAAGGCAGTGAAGCAATTATATATATGAAGAAATATGCAAATGCATGTAGTTTTTAGTAAGTTATGTTGGATACTTTTATTGGCAAATAAAGCATTACTTAGAACGAAACACTTTGTTTAAATCTATATCTGCAAAACACTTCTTTGTATTCTAAAAATATACAAATTTACAGTTGCATATGTCTGAGAGAGAAGAAAAAGGGTTATCTGTACTTATTTCCTGGGGCCAATGTCCAGATTCACCACATTACCTTCAAAACTGAGAAAGAAACACTTTGGTGTAGTACAGAGAAATATTATTAATATTTTTTGTTTGTATTCCATTAATTTGGAGCTTTGTTCCCAGTTCAGACAGAAATATTGTTCACCTGCAAAACATACCAGGATTTTTTTCAAATTCTTTTCTTTTTTTGTGTGTGTTTCATTTAATTTCTTGCTTTACAGAAAAGGCATTGAAACTTTTACACTTTATTCTCAGTCTTGAAAAGATACTGTTTGGTTATTGGAAAAGCAGAATAAAAAGTTCCCTATTTAGGACATAATGTAAATTTTTAGAGGTCTGTTTTAGGAAAACAAATGTATAAGTATACAAGAATAAATGCTGACTTATGAGTTTGTTGCTTTTGGTTTTGTTATCAATTTTGAATCAATCACAGTATAACTAATGTCTCATGAGAGTGACAGAAATCTGATTTCATTCACGTCTCTAAATCTTCTTAAGAAATAGTATGATTTGTGAAATTTTATTTTTCATTTAGATATGCACATCTAAATAGCATGTAAAAGCAGCTTACCTGCATTTCCAGGGCCCACGTTGTGTCCTGGAACAGAGATGACTATGTAAACCAAGTAATTTTTCCAAAAGCTGGTGCCATTGATGAGAATTTAATTTTGATGGTGGAGGATGTTTGCTTTCCAGCACTAGTCACTTGTAAGATGATCCACCTTTGAAGTTGCAGTAAAACCTCTGAAACACTATATTTTTGAGTAGAGTGGTGATGAAATATGTATCCTGATGCAAATTTTGCTCTCACAACATTTCAAACTCATTGACTGTAGAAGAATTGCTAGTGTGATGTGAAGAAAACTGGATGCAGTAAATTAAAATTTTTCTTTATGCATAGGAAAACTAGATTAAAAAATACACTAATTTTTCTACTATGTCATGGATAATTTAAGACTGATATTGCAGTGGAGCTTTCTCATAAGTAGGCATTAATTTCCAATTGTGAATCTGCATTTTTGAAAAATACCAAAGGATTCTTGAATACAAAGCAATGTAGAATTCTGAGATGGTTTGCAAATTCAGAAAGCTTGTAGAGTTCAGTAAGTTATCAGTTCAATAAAAAAATATTTTGGCAAAACTTATCAGTGGAGTCATGCCCCATATTCTGCTCTTGATTACTGTGGTACATTCCACACAAAGTGGATGAACAACTCTAGAGAACAGAACACGCCCCTATGTTTTTCTCTCTTGCAGAGGAGTAAAATCTTGAGCTTCAGGACTGAACAGCTTCAAGCAAAGGATCAACATAATAAAACTGCAGAGGGAGAACTGTATTTTAGTTAAGCAGTGAGCTGTCACTGGAGCAAAAAGGAATAAAAGCCTATAGTGCATCACAGCAGAAAGAGGCACAAGCTGCTGAAAGCTGGATTTCAGCTGGATTTGGGGATATAGAGATGTCACTTCCTCCCTTAGCTGGGCTGTGAAATTTTTTGCAATTCCCACTGGTAAAGCTGCCAACACCAATGAAAGAAAAATTGGAACCTCCCACAGAAGTCCTTTGATGAGTAGAACTCATATATGAAAGGAACAAATTTATCAGCATGATGTTTGATATATGCTTTTTAAAAGCATTATGGGAAAAGGACAGAAATCTTACACAAATCAGGAAAGCATACAAGAAAAAAAATTTAAAAATATCTTTCTAAGTAATTATGTTAGTTGATAATACACACTTAACAAATGCTACTTGCCCAACAGTTACAGTGTCATCCATAACTTTGGGGGAAAGCTGTCTAAAATGCCATTTTTTTTCTGTGTGATACCAAAGGTTTTTGGTTTAACTATCCATTAGATTAAAAGATGAAGAGATGAGCAGTTAGTACAGTTTAGCAGTACTTGCAAAGTATCAGTTCTTTATTGGTGACTTTAAGTAGAAATGTAATTATACACAGAGCTATAAAACCTTTGTACTAAAAAAAAGTAATTATAGAATTATTTCATCCATATTTTTAAAGGGCATTTTAACAGAATGTACCATAATTGTCTGAGAATAACTGTTTCAAGTAAAGAACAAGTAACCTGGCTCAAGTAAACTAGGTATCTGAAAATCCATAACAAGAAATGGAGAAGCCTGGTAATTTTCTTTGCTAGAAAGAAGTGAGTCAGCCTTTCCTTAATTCCCGTGTCTCCTAAGTCAGAACTGAAACACCATCTTTTTCTGAATTCAAAAAACATTTCCCCTACCAGGTTTTGCTCCACACTCAAATAAACAGTGTGAGTCCTAGCCTTGTGCCCAGAAAGGTGAGGATCTGTTGCTGCTGCTCCTGCTTTTGTGAGTCCCAGCACAAGAAAAGTGCCTTGAAGTGGTTTGCATACCACAGCTTTGGAATCTCTCCTTTGTTTCGTGTTGGGCTTGATTATGCTCTAGCTTTTTGATGAGGAGTTCCCTGTTAATTATGGAGGTGGCAGTCAGCTTTCAAAATAAATAGTAAGTTAAAGCAAACTTTTTTAGTATGAAAAGTCTTTCATGGTATTCCTCAAGTCACCATTTCTTCATATGTACAATCAAATTGTCATGTGCGTATGGAGGGAGGGAGAAGAGAGAAGAGAACTGGGTCTGGCACAGAAGTAGAAGAAAAGCAGTAGAACAGGATTGTACCTCTCTGAAAAAATTAGATATAAATGAAGCGTGTTTTGTTTCCTCAGACTGGATGCTGGGTAGGATAGGAAGCTTAGCTAAGAGCAGGCTGATAGATACTCAAATGGTCTTACTGAGTGTCTTTGAACACACAGTGGTTAAAATGAATGAAAATGTTGATCAGAAGTTCAAGTCAGAAACTCCAAACACTTTGATCTCTTACTTCCCTGGCAGCTCTCAATATCTGTTTCAGAAATCTAAACTACTTTCCATCTTTCACATAGCTGTAGTTCTCTCCTGTACTTATTTAAATAAAATTTTTATTTCATCATAAAATAAACCCAGGAGATTATACTAGAGTTGAGTTTCTTGAGCCATAAGAAAAACTAGTTTTTAAGCTTTCATATTTGTAGCCAGCACTGAGCTCTGACGTGTTACTGGTCTTGATTGGAGCCCTAGAAAATGTGAGACTAAAACAATGTAAAAGTTAATGGGAGGAGCTTGAATTAATACTTAGGAAAAGTATTTTTACCTTGAATGCCTTTGAAAGATAAGGTGTTAAGTAATAACTTCGGGTGAGGAGAAATTACATGAAAACTTTCCTCTCTCTTTCTTTCTCTCTTTCTTTCTTTCTTTCTTTCTTTCTTTCTTTCTTTCTTTCTTTCTTTCTTTCTTTCTTTCTTTCTTTCTTTCTTTCTTTCTTTCTTTCTTTCTTTCTTTCTTTCTTTCTTTCTTTCTTTCTTTCTT
>VZTY01018297.1:200625-285094 GCA_013400935.1 Turnix velox
TCTCTCTCTCTCTCTTTCTCTCTTTCTCTCTTTCTCTCTTTCTCCCTTCCTCCCTTCCTCCCTTCCTCCCTTCCTTCCTTCCCTCCTTCCTTCCTTCCTTTCTTTCTCTCTCTTTCTCTCTCTCTCTTTCTTTCTCTCTCTCTTTCTCTCTTTCTCGCTTTCTCTAGTTTTCACCTTTTTTTCTTTTTTTTTTTAGATTTTGGTAACAGGTTCAATAATGAATAAGACTCCACTCTTCAAATTCAGCTAGGACCCAGTACTCTGATGTCATTGTCACTCTCTGTATCCAAGAAGAAACTTTACAGGGCTGAGGAAAATAAGGAGAAAAAGGTGATGGAGACTGTGATGAAACCGCAGACTTGTTGAATGGCTCAGGCAGAACATAACACATCATTCATTATTGGTGGCTGAAGAATCTAATAAATACAGTGTCTTCTCACAGTCTGTGAGATTGCCACAGGTACAAATCAGAGAAAGCAAGCAGACAAATCAAAAAATGCAAGGCAACAAAACCATCTTTGAGGGGCTTGTAAATTGGATTTTAATTTAAAAGCAGAGCAATTCGGATCTGAAATTTACTCTTTCTGAGTAGTTTGTGACTAAAAAGACTAACAAAAAAAGGTAGAGGTGGTTAAGCGGGTTAGTATTTTGACATAGCAAGGTTGACTGGAGGCACCGTTATGCCATTATCCATTATGTGGATGAAGGTTAATGCCCCCAGGCCCTTCTATGACCTGCCAGAGCTAGTCAACCACCAGGGAAACTCAAAGAGGCCCCCGCAGGAGAGTTAGGGGCTGGTGCAGCCTCCTTGATCAAAGTACCTTCAAACTCTTTTTGAATGCAAAATCAGAGTCCGCTGAAATATTTCTTTGACATTGAATTTGGTCTCCAGTTGTGAAACTCATGACAAACCCAGAATCTCACAGGCTGCCCTCTCTCCAAAAGTCTCATCACTTCTTAGACTTTTCTTTTTGCCAGTTTTATCTATGTATTGCTTAAAAAATTCTATTAACTCAAAATGTGGAGTGGTTGTGTTGGCATTCAGAACATCTTAGACATGGGTGCTTAGTAGCAACAAATCTGTTGCTACTGTGCATTCTTCCTTGTCTTTTCAGAGATGCTTCTTGTAATGTGCTGAAATTGGAAATAATAGTAAAAAAGTAGCTACTGCAAAAATAGATTCAAGGGAACTCTATGTTGCCATTAGTGTCTTAAAAAGAGATTACTGCTACTACAAGCTGAACATTTTGCTTCTCTATTTCTCCACACAGAGGGAAAGCTGGGAAAAAATCCTTTTATTAATTATTCATACCTCCACTACTGTTTTTGTTAGTCTGTAAATCTATAGCTGTAACTGTAGCTAAGGTGGTCCTGCACAGCTTGTTAGTTTGTAAGAACACTTAAATGTAAAGCCCTGCTGGTCTTTTGGGTTGGATGCCCTGTAGTGCCAGCAAACGGTGAACAGCAGGGTATGCAGAAAACTGTAGAACAGGAAAATTAGCAACTGAAGTAATTTTCTCTACAGTGGTCCTAAACCATACATCTTGGTTGCAGAACTAATTGAGAACATTATATTTTACATTTCATACTTTCATATTTTCTCAAAGGAGTACATTTTTGTTTGTGAATGTTTACTGTTTTCTGTTTCGTCACATTTGTGTCCTTTGTATGGTGGTATAAATAAAAAGCATGAAGAAAATTCTTATTTATTTGTACATAGCAAACATCCCCTCTTTGGTAATCTCAGTTTGCAGACAGAGCAGTTCACGAGTCACAGGGGTGCTGGGACAGAGGTTTCTCCTGTCAGTTTAAGGAAGGGTTATAATTGTAACAGTTATATCATCTCTTGACATAGCTGCTACCTACAGAATTATACTGTACACGTTTTTGCTGCTATTTGAAAAATTCAAAGAGTGTACTTAACCACTAGATGTCTAGGCTTCAGAAATTATAAATTCCTCTTCTTGTACTGAGGATAGAGGGAAGGCTGATGGTTATTTCTTTGGTTCTTGCATTTTTGGGAGGAGGGACATGACAGTCTATATGGCAGGAGTGGAGTGGAGCAGTGGTAGAGTGCTGGCTGGGACTGTCAAATGAGTCTGCTTTGTCTTTGGGCTGCTGACTGAAGACCTCCTGCATACAGTGATGTGCAAAGAGAGTGATGGCATACCCCTTTATTGCTTGGGGAGCCTAAAACCAGGCTAATTTTCCTCTACTTGAATGCCTGATAGAAAAAGACAAATTTTATTCCTTATCTGTTACTGTAAAGATGTTCTGCAGATCACTGAACAGCATCTAAAGATTTGAGCCTTAGAGCTCGGAGTTTATGTCCCATGGCGTTCAGTCTTCCATTGGCAGCATTTTCTGTGATAGTGTTTTCCTTTCTTTCCCTTTATTGGTGGTAAAAAAACTAATCGCTTGCAGGCAATCTTGCATTAGCCACCTTTCCCATCTGATGTATTTGTTGTTTTGGCAGTTAAGAATGAGGTTGTGCTTAATGCTAATGTCAAAAACGACATCTGAAAGCTGATTATGCTCTCCCTAGTACTTTATATATGGTCCAATGGGTTTTCATTGCAGACAACATCGGCCTTTATTGTGCCCCATAATGCAGTAAAAATGAAGATTTCAGTGCATGAGATAATAGCAGCTGACCGGAACCTGTTTAAGGTAGTATGTTGTATTCCTAAGCACAAGTATTTTGCAAAAATTAAACTCCATAAGTAGGTTTAAGTACAAAAAATCTGGGATGGATATAATTATTAGTGCCCCTTACAGTGCTCATAGTCCATTCTAGTAATAAAGTGTAGGACCTATGAAACGGTGACACAAATAGCCTAATGTGGACTGATGTGGCTTTCTTGCTCAGTTCATCAATCATGTTTTATTAGCTTTAACAGAGCCAAGCTGCTATCTGTCATTTTGATGCTGCAGTGGTGATAGAAACTGGTGCTGAAAATGTGCTGCAGGTGTAACTTTCACTCAAAGAACATTTCTGATGAGCAGTCAAGTTTGTGTTAGCACAGGGAGAGAGTGCCATCTTCAGTGTCACATCTCTGCAGGAAACAAGTATGAGTTTTTTAGTGCTGCCCAGTGGCTAAGAAGTGGAGGGAAAGTATCAGTAGAAATTTACAGACAGTTGTCAACTCTTGAGACTTTGGACTTGGAAGCAAAATGCCGAACATAATGTTCATGGTCCTTTTTTTAAGATGCAGTCAATTTAGGTATGTCTGTTGTCATAAGTAATTTCCATTAGAGTAAAAAGTAAGATTAGGCGTTGTCCTTTTGATTTGCAGGGCTATAGGAAGAAACTAACAATTGCCAGTTAGATCACAAACCCTTTGTAACCAGTAGCAGATTGTGTGCATAAAATGTGAGAGCTAGGAGCTGCTGCATCTTTCCTGTGTTTTGTGAGAGCCATTAATTCCATGTATTCTTTCAGCCCAGAGCTGACTTGGTGTTTGCACTGGGGTCCCTGGCACTTGACCCTTGTTTTTTTTTGGCTCTGTGTTTTGCAGCAGAGCTTAAGGATACTCCTCATCTCTTGTTTCCAGTATGTTAACATATTCAAGTAAATACTGTCTGGCACAGGCGCATGCATTATCCTTTGGGGGTGCATTTGTAGTTTTAAAGTACAGACCAAACAATAGCATCCATCTTCCTTCCTCTTGAATTTCTTTTGTTTGCAAGATGAGTGTTGCTGGCAAAATTCTTTCTTTGATCTTTGAAAAGAGTTTATTTTGTCAGTATTCACGGACAAGGTTCATCCCCATAAAAATCCACACTTGCAGAATATATGCTCAGGTACATCTTTTCTGTATGTTACAGAAGTTAATAGGACTTTACACAATCAGGAGCAGATGTGTCATAGCGACAGCAGGCGAGCAGGGACCAGAATGGTGGTTTCATTAAAAGAGTCTTGGGATAAATGCAGCACATAAGATACCCACTGAAAGACAGGAGCTGTTGATGGGGTGACCTCTGAATGCAAGTCATCCAACTATAAACAGAAGGGTGTGGAAAGCCATTGGACAGAACCAAGCTTGTTTACCATCCAGGATCTTCTCTCAGTTAACTGAAGTAACTGGGCTGTACAAAGCTTACTGTGACAGTTCAAAGAAGAACAAAGTGTCTTCAGTATTTGTGAGTTTAAGAAATACTAGCTGATGAGTACAAGAGTTTTTAGTCCTGAAAATCTATCTGGTCGCCATAGCTGCTGCACAGTGGAAATTAATTAGTGCTTAACAGAACAGATATTAATTTTTTTTTTTTTCCTGAAACGGACTTTGCATTTTTTGGAAATTAATTTCTTTTCTTCAGAGGTAACTGAGGTAAGGTTATGACAAATTTTAATTTGTGATATTGATGCAAATGCTGTTTAGTGATGGAAAGCTAAGTTGGTATTAATTGCACAGGGAGATTCTATTCTGAAAAGATTTTGCTTTCATTTCTGTAATAGCAGTTTCAAACTTGATTTCAGAAAAACATGTTTGTCCACAGGAGCTTTAGAGTACAGGAATTTAGGTAGGAATCTGTCATATTCTTTTAGGACCAACTTTTTCTTGAGAGAGGATGGTACTACTTGTGTGCTGCAAGAATTAAAATTAGTAATTTTGTAATATGCTATGAATGTTATATTTTTTTCATGTCTGTGAGCAATTCAGGGATATGTTATTCAATGAATTACTGTTAGAGACTCTTAAATGCCTGTATTCTGAGACAGGTGTCTGGACAAATTAATTAGCCCTAGGCTTTAAAGAAATATGGATACAAATAAAGTGAATTTAATTTTCTAATATTTCATTTGAATCCATTTAATCAGTTTCTAAGTTGAATAGCTTGGAACAAAAACTGCAAAAGCATCAGTCCTACCCCCTCAAAGTTCACTTTAATTTTCTCTGTAATGTTTTCTGTCACTTTGTGCTAAGAGTTTGTATTTGAGTCTTACTTCACCATGAGTTCATTTCAAACCGAGTACTACATTTTCCAATTGCATGGGTAATTTTTGAGAATAAATGCTGACTAAAACCTTAGTACTTCACAGTGTCAGTGTACGGGAGCTAGTTATGTGCTCAGATGCTTTTCTCTGTCATGGGGCCCATGTAGCCGGCGAATGCAGCCGTGCTGCTGTCGTGCTGACTTCATAGGGCTGTGATGAGAGCTGGCATAAGGATGACTCCTTAAATTCAGGGAAATGCAGGAAGGGTTTACTGTGGGAGCACTGCTTTCTTATCCTAGTGCAGCAAGCAAAGTCCCAAGGATGAAGTAACAACCATGGTTCATCTGTAAACAGCAATTTACGCCTCTAGGGAGCTGTAATATGTAGGGAACCTGCTTGGGAGAAAGGTATGATAAATTACTACATGCAACAAATTCTTTTATTTTGTGCCTGGCGTTTAGGGAACAGCAAGCAGTAGGATCCAGTTACATGTTTCTTTTCTTGGACTCTTCACTGTTTTCTGTAATGCATTCCCCTAAACAGCTTTTAACTGTCTCGCGCCCTCATGAGTTAGAATAATTTATCTTCTAAAGTAAACCAAATGTAAATTGCAAAAAGTGATACAAGGCAAAGAATGTCTTGAATTCCTAAATTAAAAATAAAGTTTTTGCCAAAAGATAATTTTAGGTTTTTATAAGTGTTTAGCATGGTTTATTAAAGACTACAGAGAATCAGGTAGCCTCACACTTAGATGAATGTGGGAAATAAGCAGAAGAACTTGAATTTGTTTTTGGGGAAATAGTCTGTATGTTGGTCTGGTCACACAAGCGTGCATACGCATGTTGGAGTGTGCATGCAAGGAAGGTAATTCAACTGTTAGAGAATACTGTAAAATAGTGGAAGCAAGTGAAAAACTACACTGTGTATTATTTGTCTCATTTGCATACTTGCTTGTATTTTTACTTTTTTCTGTTGTTTTCTTTGCAAGTAGTTTTACTTAGATTTTATTGATGTTGCACTTACTTTGGGAGAATATGAGAAATAAGTAGCGCTTTATTAAATTTTAATTTTAATTTAAACTTTAGATTTTAAAATTTATTTAGTAACAGTGGTGTTAAAATTTTACCATGATATGTCATTTCAGTACTTTTAAATAGAAGAGGAGCATGGCTGTAATACATTTATGTGTAAAAGGTATGAGTAGATCATAGAATTTAAGGCTTAGTTAATATGCTACTGACTTACTTGTTGTATTTCATGAACTCTATTTTCAATTATTCTGCTGGAAAAATAAGAATAACCAAAATTTTCTATACTAGATTAACAGAAAATGCAGCTTCTTAGTATCATATGTTTTATTTCTCTACTCTTAAATATTTAATCATTGCCATGAATTAATAAACAATTCAAGAGTAAGCAATTGTAAGTAGAGATCTGATCAAAGTGTGAAGATTTTTTAGAAAACTAATTTAAAAATTAATCCTATGTATTGAACAACCTGTACAGATTTTAAAACATAATTATTTCATTGTTTACATTGGATTGCACAGAAGATGGTAGGCAGTATACCAAAATAGTAGGATTTATGTATTGTTTTAGCTAGAGTTAATTGAAGGTTTGCTTCATAAATATTAAAGTAAATTCCTCTGTGTGTTCTCATACTAAATCTCACACTGGTCTTCAAAATTAATTTCAGGAATAGGTCATTAACTGAACTTTGTATAGTTGTGGCTGAGAATAACTGAGAATAAAAGCTTTGAAGGGTAAAATAATCTGAAGTGACTTCACATAAGCAGAGGCTTCTGTATGTATTATATATATTCATTTGCACACATGCAGGAAAACATTCTGGGGTGTTTCCATGAGTGTTTAAACAGGTTTTTTTATTGCCTTTTTTTCTAGGTAAAAATAATTGTCTCATTATTAGATTTTTGCTTTATTTAAAATATTTGTCCAGTGAGTTCTGCATTCAGTTAGAGTCACAATTAAGAACCAAATATACATGTTACTCTGAACATCCTGAACATTAGCTCCACTGAAGTACAGTTTAGCTTGATTGATACTTAGATTTTAAAGCAAATAAGGACTAATTTTTGCCTGTGGCAAGATATCTTTGAAATTTCATGCCTGTGCTGAGGCTGGATTAGTTAAGTGGTGAGACTGGGCTGGGACTGTCACAGGTTATGATAAATGGGGGAATCTTTCTTAACCTCCTGGCCAAAACATTCCAGGATCAAGTTGGGGAGACAGGAGAGAAGGGAGTGGGTTGAAAGATGCATGAGGAGATTGGGCATGTTAAAGCTGGAGACAAAGGACACTTGTTTGTTTGTCTGAAACAGGGTCTAATGCACAGGCTCTTTTGGGAGAAAGTACTGCAGATGCGTTGCAGTATACTGTTATTTCTGACCATTGACCTTGGCAGATGAAATTCACCCTTCACTGAGAAACTCTTTTTATTTTTGTTTCGAATGCTTTCAGAGTTTTGAGAGTCTCGACTGTTACATTTTCCTAAACTGAAGAGGCTTAGTGCTTGAGTTGTGTATGTTAAACCCATCCAAAATATATTGGAAGAAGTCTTTATTCCAAGTAATTGCCCGTTGGCTCAGGAATTTAGTGAAGGACTGTAAATATAAACAGAATACTATGAATTGAAAAAAAACCAAAATACCAGCCAACCCAATCCAACCACTTTAAGTTATTACTTCTGAAAAGCTTGTTCACCTTCTTTGTTAGAAGAAAATTTTTAAATGCAGAGCATACATCTAAATATGTATTTTTTAATATATTTTTTATATAGCATTATTTGAGTATAGTGATGTAGTATACAGGGATAAATCTGTATAACCAGATAAATTTACCAACCTGAAAAGAGGGAAAAAAATTAATGTATATATGAGTGAAAGATCTATCAAGATTTTCTTTCTTGTGACATTTTAAGAGCTCTCCTGCTTCTCATGTTGTCCCTATTGACTAATAACAAAAAATATATTACTAGATGGTAGTTTGAGGTTTATTTATATACCTTTCACTGTAAATACAGCCATTCTGGCTAGAGTTTAGAACTTTAGTGTAAAGCAAATGAAAAAAGGCAAATATTTTTAATGTGCTTTATCATTTTGACTGCTATCACCAGTATACAAGCAAGCATATGTTGTACTCTTTGCAGATGAAATTAATCATGTATCCTTTCATTATTAATTTCCCTGAATGACATTAATGAAATTTGTGTTATAAACATTCCTGGATTTTACCTGTTTGTTAAGTATTCAAATAATTAAATGTAAAACATATATATAAATAAAGTAGACTGACTATAAATAGGATTTTGCCTCTGTGCTGCTTACTAGCAAATATTAACCATGTGTATATTAAATATTTTGTATTTTCTTCTACATTTATTAGAAATACTGGATTTGCTTCTGATAATTTATAATTATTCTTTCCTGTGTTTAAAA
This sequence comes from Turnix velox, assembly GCA_013400935.1. Lineage (NCBI taxonomy): Eukaryota > Metazoa > Chordata > Aves > Charadriiformes > Turnicidae > Turnix > Turnix velox. Next base: position 209,020 of record VZTY01018297.1, read on the forward strand.
AATAAAGACATATCTTAGCAGCATTTTTTTTTCACTTTAATTGAAGTATTTGAGAGACATTAACCAGAAATTAACTAAATTTGGTTGCATGACAGTGCATATGAATAGGCCTTTAGATTATATCCATTTGATTGTGAGAATTTATACTGCAACATTTCGTGTCATTTTATCTTTCCTCTAACAGTTTTTGTTTTTCACAAGTTAGATAGTATATTGACTATAAAGAAGTGATTCTCTTATTTTGACTAGCAAGCTGTTTGAACATTTTTTGCATCCTTACTGTAATGGAAGTAGGTTGGCAAAATTTTAGGTTATCAGATGTAGTTTAATAGTGTTACTACGGCTGCTAGAAATTATTGCTACAATGCTAAACAAATTAGCTTCAGTAATGAGGAAGAACAGAAATGTATAAATCTGAAGACAAAAGACAGCTGTTCACTGTGAATGTGCAGGTGATTTACTTGTTAATTTTCAAGGTGAAGTATAATGGGCAATTGCTTTTAATCTTCTTCCACTTTCATTTCTGAATGAACTCACTTTGTGTTTCAATTTGCAACATAGCCATTGCATAACTTTTAATAAGTGGTTTTAATTAGAATAGTCTCAATGCATTGCACAAAAACCCCTGGTTTTGGACATGTAGCAGATGACTTCAGCTTGGGATATTTTCATAGACCAAAAGATTTCTTTGTGTTCCCAGGAGAAAAACTGGAATGGAATAGCAGGACAGGGAAGTTTGTTGTTGTTTATGTTTGTTGAGGGTTTCTTGTAAAAAAATTTTGGTTTAAAGTGGTCTCCATCTAATTCCCATCTTCCACTATGCCTACAGGACTCTACCAGCTGATGATGAGTAGGCAGGTGCTGAACTAAAATTGTGTTCATATTACCTGCTCGTATTACCTTGTTCATCCTCCCTACAACCTGTTTCCTTGTTCTGTCCACCTGTTGCATTCTGGCATTAATTGAGCCCCCCATCCCATAAAAGCATGTTCACACTCTTACCTTCTTTATTTTGGGTTGCTTCATTGAAGATAATGGGCCTAACCACCATGATCCTGTTTGGACTTGAGCTTAAATCTTCACAGGCTTGAGAGCTGTTAAGCTCAGGGAGTGTGTTCTGCTGAGGGACCACATACAACATAGCCTGAATTGGCCATTGCTGTTACGATCACAGCTATTAAATCAAGGTGAAGACACAAGAAAGGACTGATTTAATTTCTTGCAGTTACAGTATTTCATCATGAACAGCTTGTTTGTATTCCCAGCAATCAGTACATGCAGTTGACATGGAGGTGGTCCTGCCATTCAGGACTGTGACAGAGTGAAGTGAACACCTGCTACTGACCAAATGCTGTTGAACATTTTAGGCAGAAAGGCCAAATCTGTCCTGACAACATTAGAGAGAAATTTTCTTTTGTAATGTCAAATGAGCCATATTTCAACTAGAGCTGAAGAAGACATTGTTCTGGAGTAGTCCTTGCCTGCAACGACAGTCAGCCCTCCCCTTTTTTGAGCCTCATCACAGCGAAACTACCCAATGGCAAGCTGCAAGATCATTTAATTGAAGTTGATATTGTGGACTCTGACTGCAGGTCTGTCTGTGTAAATTAATTGCTTTAATAAAGAGGTCAGATGAAAATTTTTGATCAGTGAATTACATTTTCTCGTCAGTTTGGTGTTCTGTGTCACATAATGATGCTGAACAATGTCGCCTGTCCTCAGCGATGAAAGTGGATCCAGAAGGTGCAGAAGTTAATTGAGTCCTTTTTAATAAATATATGCTGAAATTTGTAGAGAAAAGCTGCATTATAGCACTGGGGTTTCTCCTTTTCTGAAGAACATCTACAATAACCAACATTTCTTATGATTCTGTGTGACATGTGCTAGGTTGGTCTGACAGCATGGATTGTGCTGTCAGACACGGCAGGTAATACACTGAATCTACTGCCATTACATATAGCTATGGTAGTGTATGCTTGGGGTAAGACCATCATTGAAGAGAAGCTAGCTTCCAGTGTATCTGCAAGAAAGTGAAATTGGTACTGATGAACAAATGGTTACATGAAGAAAAGCTTTTGTCTGCTATGCTGCCTTGAATAGTTCTAGTCGTAACTGAGGAACGTTCTTTGGATTGTTGATAAACCGATCTGTTGTGTAGCTGAATCCATGAAATTGGACTATGCCATCCCATCCCATTCTGTCAGACCATGATATGAATCATTCTGTATCCATTATTAAATGGGATAGACTTCTTTTAAGAGTTCCATGCTTGTAAATAAGTACAAAGCTCAAATCAAGTCAGGGTATTGTGAACATGTTAGAGGTGGGGATTTAGTCATTTAGTGAATGACATTTCCTGTACTTTTTGAATATAGTTCAAAACCACAGTCCTTTTTATTTTAGCCTCTTTAGCTCTGGGATGAAGGATGCAGCTGATGAATATACTAATCTAAGACAGAAATTACCAGTGAAGGTGGAGGTGTTAAAGATGTGGCTTCCTCTTTGAGAGCAAATTCTCAGTGGATCTAAGAAGCTGGACATTGTTAACCGAGTCTAAGGCATATTTTTTGGGGTTAAACTCCTTCAACCTTATCAATATTTACTTTAACGTAGCAATACTTAAAAAGACAAAAAACAAGCAAAATAGGACAGAGAGAAAAACAGAGCTTCTGTGCTAAACCAGAATATTACATATATGTGTTTTATCATCTATGGTGAGTACATGTGTTTAACAAATGTGTGATTGTGTTGTTTACTGTAGCTGAGTATAGTTGTGCTCCTAATTAGAAATCAGGGTAGTGAAGAGCAGAAAGGAAGAGATGATCGACAAGACCATTTGCTTCAATTTTCTCAAAGTGAGGGATGGAAAAGTGGTGGCAAGTGTTCTTTAATCTTAAGGGGGAAAGATAGATTATTTTCTGATGAGTTAAAAGACTTGTGAGAGAAGCTGGCCTTCGTTACTTGGGAGGTCAGCTTGTAAGTGCTTGAGTAAGCCTAGAAAAAACTATGTCCCAGTGAGGGACCAGCATCTTCAGAACCTTGTGGTAGAGGTACTAGACTTGTGGAAGAGATAACAGGATTAGCAGTAGAAATACACTGAATTGTTACTCATACAAAATGGTTTCCACATGAAAAGAAAACAGCATGTTTTATTCTGCTTTATGTCACAGTACTATATGCCTTTAATAAAATAGCTTGAAGTATTTGCACGATGTATTTGCAACATGGCCAAGTTAACACAGCCATTAACTTTTGAACTTCCTGACTTCCATTGCGTTAAATTTCAGTTTCAAAGTTTACTTTTTTTTTTTCTTTGCGTTTGTTGGCCCTGGTTAGTTTTGAAAAGCAGGAGGAAAGAAAATAAGTTGAGGTTTTCTGAGGGGACACTGAATCTTATCCTTATAATGGGAAGTGACTTACTATTTCTTTGAATATTAAACAATTACTCCAAAGCAGTTTTGATACACTTAGTTTGCATGTTATTTGTGTGAAGCTTGAGAATCATAGGATTAAATCTAGAAACGATTGCACAGTGTGGCCCTTTACCTCCATCTCAGTATGTTTTTCTCCTGAAAAGAGATCAATAGCATCTGGGAATGCTGAGATATGGGAGATTATGGGATCTTAAATAGTGTAAAAACAGGAAGCCTTTTTACATGCCTAGGTTATGAACAGTGTTTTTTGGCTGATTTCCAGTTTGACAATACCAGGGAGGCACCAAGATTCAACTGCAATGACATATACAACAATGATACACTTGAAAAGGCAAAAAAAAGGACACAAGATTCCCATTAGTGTTTTTTGGAGAGAGAGAGAGAGAGATAAAAAGTTAGGGAGAGTGAGAGAAAGAAAAGAAGAACATGTGAGAGAGGAAAAAATAATGGAGAATGGAAAATGAGGTTGTTTCCAATAGTAGGTCTTTTGCATGTCTTCATCAGTCTGACTTGGACAATAAATGATCTGCTTCCGGCTTGAGACTGGTGGAGCTCCCCTGTCTTTTCAACTGCTGAATGGGGAGCCAGCTCCTTCTCCTTCTCTTTCTTTCATTTTTTCTTTTTTTCCCTTTCTGGGAAGGGAGCCAGTCTGATGGCCCATCCTCCCAGAAGGGCAGGGAAAAGTGTTCTGTGAGCTCTGAACTATTAGTTACTGGTCTCAAACAAAAAGTGCCATTGTCATGTGGCATTTGCCCTGCCTGCCTCACCAGTTAAGGGAAGGCATATTTCCTCTTTCATCTCGTACAAACAAAAAGGAAAAAGAAAATGGCATTTTTTTCCCACAGTGCACGTATAAATGCCTGTAGAAGATAGTCCTTTATACATTGCAATCACTTAAATTATGACTTGACCATCACCCCCACTGATATTTTTGAAGTGTAATAATGCCAAAGGCAATTTAAAATGTGTTTTAGAAATGTTTTCAGGTATAAAAAAAACTTTAAAGGAGCTTAGTGCTCTGAACTGAGTGAACCCATTAATCAGGTTGCAAAAACAAACACTTAGGAAATCCTTCCACTAGTAAGAAAGTAGTGAGGAAGGGAAGTTTTGACCTCAAAGATAGCTTGTGAGTGAGAAAACTGAGGAGTTAAGGTTGTCTCAGATTTTCTCTATTTATGCTATGAATACACCTTAATGAGACCACCTTCTGTAAAACTTCAATTGCAGCTAACTCTTTGTGATTTATATCATAAAGGTTGTGACAGAGCTAAGGCTGTGCAGTGTTCCTGAAAGAAGTAATCATTATGGTCTCCTTGTAAGCACAAAAGTGACATTTACCTGAATTGATTAAATCCCAATTTACTTTATTTTCTATACACTGTGCATACCAGCAAGGGCTCTAGTGTGTCACTACGTATCATCTCAGCCTGGTGAAATAGAATCTGGGCAAAGTAGAGTGGCTTTGCTGCATCTCAGCCTGTCTGTAGACTGGTTTATGTAGAAGTTTCATCCACATTGATCTCAGCAGAGGTTTATACGGAAAAACTAAAATGTGACAGTGGTGAAGAGCTTTACTTTGTAAGTGATAGCTCCTTCTTAGAATTATTAGATTCAATGACTGGTTTAAAGAAGCCAAGGGTCTAAAATACGAAACTTTGGCAGAAGACATCTACCTTCATTGCTGTAGTCAGTGTTGCAGACAAAGAGTTTTGTGGAAGGTGTAATGAGACACACAAATTATGTGGGGTCAGTGGGCACTCCCTTGGTCCTGGACAGCACTGTTCCCTTTCTGTAATGTTTTCCCCACTGCCTGTCCTATTCACCAGTCAGTAGAGAGCAGCAACCATTATACACAATTAGTGAGCAGCAGCTGGTGACCTTTCACCACGGTAATTTCCTGTAGGGAAGCACCAAGGCAATAGAAGAGTGCTTGCTCTGCCCACACTTCAGACCAATGAGAAGTGCCATTAGCACAGCTGAGCTAGCACATACATATGCTGTGAGATGTCTTTGTGCCAGAAAAATACTTTTCCCTCCTTCATTCTTGATGTTAGAGCTTCCATAGCTCCACCATGCAGAGCTGCTCCAAAACCAAAGCATTGCAAGTGGTACTCAGCTCAGCTGCATACCTACCAATTTGAGGGGGATGCTTAAGTTCATATTTATACAATAGATGAGGGAGCTCAGCAGATTCATTGCCGTAATTACTTGCTGCTGATGTTGCAAGATTTTTCAGCTGTGCTTATTGTAAGTGTTACAAGGGATTTCTCATCTGTGTTGGTTTATGCATTCAATACCATGTGTATGTGTGCGAGAACACCTCATCGTGCAGGATCAGTTTATGGTTTAACATTAAGTGTAATGAGGTCCAATAAAGTAAAGTAAGGATGTGAATAGGAAAACATCAGAAGCAACAAAATGCTAGGATTGATATGGCCTGTGAAAATTAATGTTTAGTGTTAGTGTTTACTAACTGTTAGTGCTTACTAATCTCTGCTACTGTGCAAATGCATCTCCTTTTCATGGTGCCTTCATAGTATCAGGCAAGTCTGAACCAGGACAGAGATGAAGATAGAAGCTGCTTAAAGAAGTGACTGGAGTTTTTTTCTCCAGTTCAGGCCAAATTAGACCTTCATTTTTCTGGATAAACATAACATTTATAAACGATCTTGTAATTTTGAAATATAGCTTCCCAGCATGGATCAATAGTTAGGTCTGTGGTGAGGCTGGTATAGGAGAACAAATCAGCCTGTTACTCTGGGCAAACTGGTCCCTTTATTAGTGAGTTTCACAGCTATTTGATGCATGTTAAACCTGGTGTTTATAGTGTTAGTTCCAAATTTAATTAGGGGAAAAGAGAGCAAACTTTGCTGTCCACACTCCACTCCTACATCTGCCACAGTTTTTTCACCTGGCTTCTGACCTCCTCTGGTTACTCCTCTTGTGGATCCCATTCTCTGTTGTCGCACAGTTTCCATTCCCTCTCTCTTTTCCTGTTTTTCCTCAGTTCCTCCCTTATGGGGGCTCCTGGCATTCAGAAGTAATTCCAAGTCTTACTCAGATCTACCATCTTTGCGGTGAAGACTATTCAATGCAGATAGGGTCTTTGAAAACTCCACTAACAGTGTAAAAACAGAGCTTTTAGAAGCTAAGAAACTGAAACAACTTTGGGTACCATTTCATGTAGATGATTCCTGGGTATGGATATACCTTGGACGGCCCCATCTTTCCTGTTTTGGGATTCTACCTTGAAACTTGCAGGCACTAAAGCCACTCAGCAGCATACTGGCATGACTGAACATACAAACGGAAGAGCACATTTTCTAAAAATTTAGATAATAAAACTTCAATTTAAGCATTTTTAGCTGAAACAAACCAAACATTTTGTAGGAGACAGTCAGGGGAGGAGATTTCAGCACAACATGACAAAATTCAAATTCATCTGAAAATGGTATCTTACTACTCTTGTGAATGATTCTCAACATGAATATAACTGAAATGGTGGGGAAACCTGTGTGAACAGCTAGGGGGAAGAAAAGGGAAACAAATGAGGAGTAAAGAAAGGAATTTTTTTAATAGCATTTAGCTCATGAGAATATAAGTAAATGTGGTGTTCCTTAAAATTAATTATTTTGAAAACAGTCATCAAGACAGATTGAGAGGAAAAGCAGTGTAGGTGAAGACAAAGGAAATGATATTTAGTTTTTGTTCAGAAATTTTCACAGTGATTTTCTGTTCACCTTCAAGGGTGGCATAATTTTATGAATTACAAAATGTGTTTTGCTACTTGAGTAGCCCTAAAGAGAAAACCTTTGAAAATCACATTGAAAGAAAATCACATTGAAAGAAATTCCTGTTTCTCCATAAAGAAATAACATTTTTCTTTATTAAATCTTTTCTCTCAAAGAGGGAACCTCAAGGTACACAGTGAAGTTTACTTTTAGTCCCAAAGGAAAAGACAACTCTGTACTGTGTGCTTACACTGTACATCTCCTCAGGGAATGATCGTGTATCTGTATACCAAGCTCAAAACCTGAATTATTAAAAATTACTTAATTTTCATTGCAATATTCTGAGAGCATAAAATACTTTTTTCTTCCCAAGTTTGTTCTATCTCACAGGACGTAAACCTTTTTGACACAATTGGTTCACGGATTTTCTGCTACTCCCTTATAAGATGTATCAAAATTTGTCTTTTTTTTAATTCATCATGCAGAGCATAATCTTTCAGTTACTTCAATTACTTGATAATATTGGTCAAAGTGAGATGCAGTAGTACTTTTAGCAGGGGTAGAAGAACTCATCTGTGAGTACGCAGCTACTGCTTAACTGAGAGAAGAAACACTTCTTACCCCTGCTCAGGAAACCCAGGGCATATTGTTTATCTAAAAAGTTCTTGAATAGTGTTAGTGTATGGTTGAATTAGCCTTGGGCTTCTGTAGTTTCTTGCTGAAGGACCTGCCATCACTTTGTGAAATCAGGATGGTACTGGGGCCTGCTGGGTGACTGTCAGACACTCTGGCAACTGGTTACAGTCACTGGTTGAATTTTCCTGACCTTAGGGGTGAGGTCTGAGCCCCAGTCCAAATGTGACAGTGGCAATCAGATGAATGACGATAGAAATGGGAACAAATGTATAAATTCCTGTAAATTTAACATGAAGGAGGCAGCAAAAATGGCCTGCAGGTGAGCATATGATAAAGGAAAAAGACTTCATAAATCAGATGTGTTTATATTTGTGATTAATTTTAATTAAAACATATTTCTGCATTTTGTAACTACATTTTAAAGTTCTAATTACAGCATATTTTACATTATTCTTAATTGTATTTGATATGAATAATGAAAATATTCTTCTGGCCAAGTCCCTCTGAAATTCAGTTGCGACAATCTGCTTCTGAAAGTATAAACTTTTTCTCAATAGAGGACTTTTTTCAATTTTTGTGTCTTTGAATGTTTTTTAATTTATTTTTTGAGCAGTTACCTGTGATATTGACATTCAGGACACTAATTTGAGTTAGTATTTCTCATGTTTCTCTATCAATGCACACTACAGGCATTTTTCTTTGTACTCAATCATCTGCTCAAATCTCAAGAATTGTACGGCATTTCAAATCTAACGTTACTTTAGCAACCATGTAGTATACATAAAGCCATAGCAACTATGTTTGTGGCTGATTGTTTATGAGATAGTGCCCATGGGGTTTGCATTCATTGCCTCTCATGCTGAGCCACATTGCACCATCAGATGTCTCTGCTACTGTGCAACTCCCAACCCCAAGGAGTAGCATCATAGGAATAATGAACAAATAAACCAAGAGGACGAAAGCTAGTGGTAGTGAAACTGAATAGGTTGGAAAAGATTTTGTAGTAAAAATCAAGCAAAACATGACATTTTGATTCTTTGTGTTTGCTAAATTTTTTGTATTTCTGATAACACCTTTTACAGTAGTAAAGACAGTATTATGACAGTTTATGATCATGGGGATGTACTTATTGCTGCTGCTGCTGAAAGGTTATTTCACTGAGTTTGTATGCTACTCTATTCACTTTCCTGTATTTAGAACACAAATGTATTTGGAACAAAAATTACCATCTATAGAACCATATTTGTACTTTGGTACCTGTGACAGATGTTGCATAGCATAGGTATTTAAACAAAATACTTAGCATTATCCTAATTTTTTTTCTGTTGTAACTGATTATTATTTTACCAATGGCTTCAATATAAGTGAATCATATCCATATTCTTTTCTCTGAAATGCTTTTAAAGCATCAAGAAAGTTCAGAAGAATCTCTTAATGGAAGGTATTCTGAAAACTGTATTGGAAAACTTGCTAGTTGTATTAGAAACATTCTTTGTATTTTATCAGTCAAATCAAGTGGGTCTGAGTGACCATGGAGATTGTAGATGGCTTTAAAAATGGAGTTTTGAAACCTCCCACATAGCTCTGGATCCTGCATTAGCACACAAGTGAGCAAAATGGGGTTTTTTCTCTGCTGAAAGTACAATAAGTTTAGATTACCAAAATGTTCATTAAATGTTTACAGGAAAATCAGAACATTCCAAGGAGATACAAAAGAACAATTTTATATTTTACTTAAAAGTGGTGAAATTTTTTGCTTTTAATTAGCTAACAGCAATGTAGCATTGCAGAGATTAAAATGAATGTTAAAATACCTTCTATGTAGTTATGTTTCAAATATGTGTGCAAATAATGTGTTCTTTGATGTATTAGGAAAACACGGTTAACATATAGTTCGCATATTCACAAAATAAAAATTAGTATATGAATTATTAAGCTAACACTGTGCTTTGTGTCAGAATCTGGTATTCATGATTGTGAACTTTAGCAGGAAACAGAAGCAGTATCATTTGGGAAAACTTCTTTTCACTGAGCTGAGGACAGAATGGCTTTCTCGTTGCAGAGTGGGCAACCTGGTTCTTTGCTTTCTTTGTTCCTACTTAGACTACTCCCAAGCTATTTTAGCTGAACATTTTACATACCAATGGAGCCTAGGGAGGTGCAGTTGGCAGCTGTTCATGGGACAATAATGAAACACACTGTTTAGTGCTGCATACTGCTGCTGTAAAATGCGGGAAGTATTTTATAGTGATCATGGTGAGCAGAGCTGGGTCCGCTTTGAGCGCTGTTACTGTGTGGACTGTGGATGAGGAAGATGTGTTTCACATGAGAGTAACTGAAACCCATTTGCTTTTGCAGGTAAAGAAACCGTGTACAGAGTCAGATGGTTCAGAGCCACAGAATCCCAGGTATGGTACCAGAGGGCAAACACCAACTTGCCCACAGCGTGGTTGTGGGATGCAAAATGAAGCTGAGCTGGTGATGTGTCAGAATGCACTAGACCTGTTTTGCAAAGAAAAAATGGTTTTCACTCTGGAAGACTGCTTTTCCCTTTTCCTGTTTAAAGTGCAAGTTGTGTCTAGGTTGTTGAGCTTATGCGGTGCTATAACATAATTGCCATTGTCATCCTCAATTGCCATAATTTTCATCCTCAATTAAAATAAAACAAAACATACTATTAGAGAATAAGGAAATCTACGTAAACAAATGTTACTTTCATTATCCTTTTTCTGCATACCTGAGTCTGAGACTTAATTGGGAAAATTCACCTTTATAAAAACCACTTTGTTTTCAATTATATAAAATATGCCACTATGGTCTTAAGTCTTTGCCAATTTCATGTACGTGGAAAAATGTACTCAATTTTCCTGTTTTTCACTTATATGTAAATCTGTGTAATTTTGCACAGGTGAAGTAGTAATGTACCATCAAGTGTGCACCTTCTTGTTGAGTAATCTGTTGGAACAGCAGTGCATAATTTTCTTCAAGCTTTGTAGCTTGAAATGCTTTTCTCTTTGTCTTGCTTCTGTTTAGAAGAGCTGTTTCAGTTTACTGGAACCTCAGGAGCTGTATTTGGGAGGGGAGAACCACAAAACAACCCTGACATCACACTGATACTGTGATTGATACTCAGAAAAGTGAAGTAATTTAAGATTTGTCCCCCCCAAATCCCATCTGTAACTATGTCTTTGTGCCATTGTTGCAGTAAGATCCTCTGGGGGTAACCTACAGTATTGAAGGCAAATATAATACTTGAGCTGGGCTGTGCACCCCGTGAATTTCCTCATTTAATGATTTTTAAATGAAAAATGTATCTACTGTACAGATGCTTTGAGTGAAATTCGTTATAAATGTCAAGCTCTATAGAAGTACTTTGATAGTGTGGAGAAAATCTATTTAGCAAAAAACTTAATGTATGTGTACAGTTTAAATATCCAAATGAGGCTGTTACATCTGAAGTCTTTAAAAATTATTAAGAATTCCAAATTCTGATGTGTCAAAACTAAGAACCCTGAATAGGGTGTAAAATAATTATTCTCTAGTTAAATCACTGTTACGGGGGTTGGAAGGGACCTTTAGAGATCATCTAGTCCAACCCCCAAATGTGAGGGTTGGATAGTAAGTTGCATGGGATCATGTCCAAAAAAGTTTTGAACGTTTAGATTCTTCGTACAAACTCTGAGGAATAAGTACTTCTTTTCTCCCATCTGCAAAAGGGAACCCATGTCATGAGCAGTCAAACTGCAGGCTGAATCTGGTAGTTTATTTTTTTTAAGGTTGTAGTTTTATCTCTTAAGGTGCATTCTCAAAAAATTTCATTTTAATTTTGAGCTCTCTGGTCTCAGATATAATGTTCCTGACCTGATAACCTGCAATACTGTGCATCCAACCTGAAGCAGGATTTTTTTGTCAGATCTCGATTTGCAATGCTATTTAGGTCTTGCTGAGGAGTCTCTGAAAACCCTCTGGCTGGAGCGGCGCTAGAGGGCACAGCGCTGCACATTAAACTTCAGAGCTTGGAGCAAGGTAATTCTCTAAACAAGGCTTAAGTGAAAACATTACACATAAAATGAAACATCAGCATAAAAATGAATGTTGGAGACACGGCCTTACAGAGTAGTTCCTGGCTTGGGACCTAAGGCCAATATCATTCATTTATTTAGCTAGCTTTATAGTCTGTTGGTTTTGGATTTGAAACTATTACAATAAATGAAGATGAAAAGTGTTTTTACAGTAGGGAAGTAATTAAATTGGGTGTGGGAACTTTGTCAGGAGAATTCTTGGAGTGACATATGTGTATCAGCAGATTCTTTGTCTTGCTTGGCCTTGGTTTGTCTTTCAGAAAGAAACATTCAAACTGCAGATGTGACTAGTAAATTTTTGAAGTTAATTTACTAACCTATGCAGCATACCAAAAAAACCCCAACTTTCCATAAGTATTTAGCTATACATCCAGTAAAAATCAACCATTGCTAATATTTTTTTAAAGAAAATAGTTGTTATTTTGATAGGTAAATTGCACAGATAGAGAGGGACCTGTAGTTGAGAATTGAAATTGTGGTGGATGAGAAAGTAAACACAAAAGGAAACATGCAGAGCTTCAGTTTGTCACAATTTTTGCAGACACACCAAGTTAGGTGGGAGTGGTTCTGTATCAAATTCAGTAGCAGGGTTATGAAGAGAATTTCCTCTGTTCAGAGCCTATAAACATAAATTCCTCCTAATTTTCCCTATGTGGAGTGTTTACTTTAAAAGAGTATCAATCATGACTATGCTGAACTACTCTTACATAAAATTTAATACTATGTATTAAATGGCATTTATGCTGAAGTCTGGTGCATGGAAGTTAACTTGTTTGCAGTTATTAATGAGTTCCCTTATTACATAGATAACCAAATAAAACTTTATCAGATGCTGTAAGAAGTCTGTAATCTGAGGCAGTTATAGCTATTGTATTCATACCAGATAGAGTTTCTTCATCTGTATTACTGAAGGGCAAATCCACTGATTATTAGTACTGGTAAATACCAAATCATATGTACAGATACAATTGCCAGATAAAAGGGCTGTCCAATAAAGCACAGAGATATTTTTTTATGTTTTAAAAATGTCGGTATTTCAATGTAATATGGTTTTCAGTGTAGCTCTTACTACAGATAGCAGCTGTTCATCTGATAATTGCTATGCTGTTTTTCCACACGGACACTGTTCTACAGTGCAGCACATAGTAAGAATTAAAAGATACTAATTGCTTTTTCTATTTCTTCTTCTTCCATGTCTGTCTAAAGCTTCTGAAAGAGAAATGGGCTTTCACATTTTGTCACTGGTCTAATTTTATGACCTACTCATAGTTTTTCATTGATCAGGATGCAGTGCGTGTACATGTCCAGAGACAGTTACTAGTCATTATTAAATTTTCAAGTTAATAAATGGCATTGAATGCCAGTGAGAGCTGCCTCAGTTTTCACCTTCAAGTCACTCGACCAAGGTTTTTTTCCTCTGCAATTTGGGGGCACTGTTGAGTATACAATGTTTGCTAGACTTACTATACCTGATTGAGAAACCCCGGGAGGGGGTCAGAATTTGGGGGGGGACACACATATATCCCCTTAAACCCCAGGGAGTTGATAAAATCAGGCTGGATGAGGCATTGTACAGCCTTATCTAGTGGGAGGTGTCCCTGCCCATGGCAGGGGGGTTGGAAGTAGATGATCTTGAAGGTCCCTTCCAATGCAAACCACTCTATGATTCTGTCAGTTATGCTAATATTGCATGAGTGTTACTACAAACATCTCAATATTTAACAAAACAGAAAGGGAAAACAAGGTGCATCTTCTATGTCTTATTCTGAACAACCAGATCATCAAAAGTTTTTCATTCTCAGCAGTTTAGACTGTTTAAAATACATCTGAGATTTTGTTTTCACTGACTCATTCCCTCAAGATCTTCTTTCAGCTGGGTACTGGCTTTATTTTAGTACCATGTAATTGTCAATATTTATCAGAAGTTACATTGTAACTCATCAACTCAAATCCAAGGTTTTCAGGTCATTTGACAGATTCTGTGATGAAGCTGTCATGCCTGTCTCATGACTGTTAAAAACACATCTGACCCTCTGCATATAAATTCCTAGGAGAGTGAGAACATCAGTATATTATTCATTTGCAGTTTAAGTAATTAACAACAAATGTCTATTATTATACAGAGAAGAGGAGCTTCCAAGCAAGAAAAGCCAGCAATGGCTATGGAAATAATCCTTAAAGTTACAACAATTATAATAGAGAAAAAAAAAATTATTGTGCAGTAAAAATGGGCAGGCTCAGCCTCCCAGACTTTCATGTGTTGTTTAGCTACATTATACTCATTCATTTTGTTTCATCCATATCTTAAAAGCTTTTTAGAAGGTAAGAGGGTTTTTTCTGTAAACCAGAAGTTGCTTATCTTGGCTAGAGGGCAATTTAAATGCTTTTCCGAGTCAGGAGTAATGTGGCTTGACTGTATCTCGCTTTGAATAATCTGCAGATCATAATGGAATGATGAATGGGCGTCATAAGAGGAAATGAGATATTGAGAGGATTTTGATTCTGCATCTCACCCTGAAGTAGATGTTCAAGGTAGACACTTCCGAGATGCCATTTATCTGATCTATGGTCTATCATCTCTGAAGGCAGCTCATGTATCCCTCTTCTCCTGAGCAACCATGCAGACTCCACTAGCAATCACCCATTGCAATACTGACTTACAACAAGAAGGTCAGCTAAATAAATAATATGAGCAAAGCAAGGGAAGCATTTATTTCACAGATTCTTTTCGGCAAAACTAAGCTTCAGAGGGGAATACTTGGAATGATAAAATTATTCTTTAAGCAAAACCAAACATTTTGTAACTAGATGCTAGTACTTCTTGTGTTTAAGGCAAAATGTAAAAAGGAACAGATATAGCAACATAAGTTTGAAATAGAAGTAAATTTGAAATTGAGATCGTCATGATTTTTGGAACTGGAAGGAAAAATCCAGTCAACAGCAGGGACAGTATGTTCCCTTCAGAATAGAGCATTCATGTCAGTGAGGCCACTAAAGCTTTAAACACCTCACTTAGAAGTATATTGGCAGAATGAATCCCAACTTCTCAGTCAAGGCAGTGGCTGGCAAAAAAACATGACAGTTTTCCTTTTAGAGTGACTACACTGTGAAATAAAATTTCTCATAAAAGCTACAATCTGGGACACCCAGGCTTAGATTGAATTTGAAAGAATGCTCTACACGAATCTGTTAGCTCTTAAGAGTTTGATGCATGTCTTTAGTCTGCATCTCACTTAGGTGGTTTGAATAATTCAAAATAATAGAGTTAGTGAGATGACTATGCAGATCTTTGCAACTGAATGACATAGAGCATCCAGATACATCTTGCTAAGCCATGTATATTGTCTTTGATTCAGATGTGTAGTTTTCAGACAGCACAAGTCTTTCCTATTTTTAGAACACTCTGTGTGGTATCTCTCTGCCTGCTCTGTGCTGACATACTCATTCATTAACTTTAGAAATTCAGTCTTCTGATTACTTGAGGTGATTTTTGTTGGCTCTGGATCAAGCCACCACAGCATTCTAAAAATATATTTGATATGTTTACAGAAATTGCAGTAATCTATTTAGAATGCAAACACATGGTCACTGATGACATCACAAGGAAGTACTGGAATTGTTTATATTAACAGATCCCTGTGGCTGTAACAATAATGTGGAGTTTTTTATATTACAGGTCTGTTACATATTCCCAATTGGGTTTTATTTGTTTTGTTGTTTGTTTTTTAATCAGGCATAAAGTATCTTCTATTGTATTTTGCAATAATTCTCAAGCCAGTATCAAGACTTCCATTAACCTTAATCAGTGGTGTATCAGACTTTGGAAAAAATGAAAGCAAGAAGTTTTGAACACTTTTTGGAAATTTATATCATCTTACTGAAAAAAAAAAGGGATAAACAAGATTTAACAGAGGTTCTAGTAGAAGTAATTTGGAGATTTTGGAGTTCCCCTTAAGTGCAAATATGTAGTCTTTCTGACTAACATCACATACTATGAAAGATAAGAGTTTTCTAGTATGAATCTATGCTACAGGAGTGCAAGAACAAACCCCTGTTAATGTTGTAAAACCTATTTTAAAGGCACAAAAAATCTAGTACACCTGGAAGACAGAGGTCTCTGAGAAAGAGAGAAACATGCTATTCTGACGTGTTTATTGTTATCTGTTGATTGGAATATATCCAGTTTATGAAATAAATGAGATAATACAAAATACTGTGCAAATGCATGCTACAATGTACAAACTTAAATTGAAAGGTTTTATTTTATTTTCTATCTCCTTAGAACTCTGCTGTCATTCCTATTTGCTTAAGATTATTTTGAAAATTATTAAAACCTATTGAAGAATTGAGTGCACCACCTATTCCTAAAATATTTCATGACTACTTATTTTTTGACAGTTTTCTTTCAACAAATAAATATATGCATTATAAAGCAGTTGAGATTTTATATAGATCTATTAATTGCATATGACTTTATGTCTTACACATCTTAAGTAAACATCCAAAACATCAGGCTGTTATGGAAATCATTCCGCTTGGTACAAGTATTGCACATTTTTTGGAGTGGGGCTTGAACCAATCTATCCTGTAACCAGCACTCATAAATGTAGTCCCTTTTGGTATCCCAGATCAATCTGCAAGGAGAATTTCTTGAGTAGTCTTGAGTAATTCCTAGTTTACACACTGCTATATCATGAACAGTGGTGGTAACTCTCCAGATAGTACTGTGTGCCACATCTCTGTTTTAAGCTCTTCTCATTGTTCTTTCTTCCACATGGCCTTCTTCAGAGAAAGGATTTTTTTTATGTGAAAGTTTGTGGTTAACTAATAGGACTGCAATCACCCTATATATTTGTATAATGAATATTATGAAACCACCCTCACACATACTGAACTATCATTATCTGTGTTTTGCCATTGTAGGAAATGGGATGGTGAAGTGCCTTCAACCTAAGTAAATGTTTGTGCTCTTTGTAAGATCTGGGAGAAGCTGGCAAAAATTAAGCTCTGGAACTCTGTCAATAACTAAGTATTAATAGCAATTAAGTACTAAGAAACCCTACCACCCACCACTAAAACCCGAAAAGGGACTACTGAAGAACCCAAAAGAGGGTAGCAAAAATTTCCAAAATTTTCCCATATAAGAAGCATACCAAAAGTGACCTTCTGAAAGTCAAACCTTTCAGTCGGGAATGACAGCCTGTAAATAAAAGCATACACAGACAATGTTGTTATCAAAAATTCTTGAAAGGAGGTTGAAATAATTAATGTGATCTGTTAGTTGCCATTTTAGAATGACTTGTTAGGAGCTATATTTACACCAGGCAGAAATTCTAACAGTGTATTTCTACCCTTTGCAACTGGATAAACAGGTGGTGCAGTGTAACATATGTGCTGACAGCAGCAGTTAAATGCAGTTTTGAGTCCATTTGCAAGGCCATTGTCACTCTGCTCCATCCACTTTATCTAGCT
The DNA here is from genome assembly GCA_013400935.1 of Turnix velox. NCBI lineage: Eukaryota > Metazoa > Chordata > Aves > Charadriiformes > Turnicidae > Turnix > Turnix velox. Next base: position 226,375 of record VZTY01018297.1, read on the forward strand.
GGAGCTGCAGGTGGATGGAGGGAGCAGGACCAAAGCCATCCCAGGGGCTTAGCATGCACCTGAATGTTACTTACCCATTTTGGATGGATCAGATTCCAGTGCAGATGAGTGGGCTAGCAGCCTCCCCTCCTGTCTGCAATGCAGCATGCTTCTGTTAGGTGATGGTGTGGGCTCTGCTAGCCCAGCATACAGCTTGAGCTGCAGCCAGTTGTGTATTTAAGATCATTAAGATCATTGGTATTTAAGTTCATTTTTATGCATATTCTTCACCCTGCATTATAGACCAGCCAGCATTCATGCAGAATGCTCTTAGATTGCCAGCAGTTCTGAGATGTCAGTCTGTCAATCAGTGGCCTGGCTGGAATGAATTTCTAATTAAGATGAGTGTATTGCTGCTCTGTGAAGACGGTGAGCAGGGACCAAGTGATTTGCCTTTAATTGACTCTCTGAGCACTCATACTTCCCTCTCCCTGTCTGTTCTTCCCTACCCACCCCCACATTTTTGCTAGTTTGTATAGAATCTGTTGATCGGTTAAGCCGTGGTACTTTTTGGTGTACCTAGTCTTCTTGGATTTCAAAGAGAGGGAGAAGGAGTGCCTGTATTTCCGTACCAATACTGTAATTAGAATTTAACAATTTTGAACCTTCAGGATTGTCTTAGGATAGGGTATTCTTGAGTGGAAGAAGAAAACCAAAGGATTATACATGCGGGTACTTTTACTGATTCCAGAAGTTTCTTAGGACTTTATCCTAAAATTGAGCTGAATTTGAGCATAAAATGACAGTGTTGGTTCTTCAAGTGCAGCACATCCAGTCACAATGAGAAGGAGCTCTGTTTCTTTCTTTTTTCCTTGTTCTATTTTTTGCTCTCTCATATCGCATTACAGCGGTATGCAGGAGAACTAATTCAGAATCTTTTCCAGCTTCTTTGACCTCTTGGGTACGCCAAATATATTTTACCGTTGGCAAGTCTGAGCAGCAGTATTTGGTTCCACCTACTTTGCACTTCAAATCCAGTTGAATAGATTCCTACAAGAATGCAGACATTAAAAAAATTAGACAGAACTGCTTTGAGATTGCTGTGGGTTACTTTTTAAAGGAATTGCTGTTTTTCTCAGACATTTTTAGGTGTAAATTCTTGGTTAGGTGGTTCACAGCCAGTTTAGACACAGTATAAGTACCATCAGTCAGTCTATGTACTCAATAAGCACTTAACTAATACTGTGCAGTTAGTAAGCTGTGTTAGTATTTAGCATGCCAAAAATAATTTCTTTCCCATCCTACTAGATGCTGATCAAAAGGAAAAAAAAAAAAAACCTGAAATAAAATGAAAAAAAAATCCACATAAAGATAGTCTACATTCAAATAAACTAATTGCAAGTTTTCTTTCTGTTTTATGACATACATGCATTTTTCACACATGACTCGTATACCTGTTCAAGCTGTTTTCATTTTAGTATGTCAGACTTGATGTCCCCCTTTTTATGAGGGAGCGATTCTATGCCTTAGCTCTCTACAATCTGGTCTGATTCTGAGCACTGGTCATCCTTGTCCTCCTCTGGGAACAGAAGTCAGAGGATGCAGATGACAAGTAGGGAGAGAGAGACTCCTTCTCAAGCAGCATCTGGCTCTTTGGCAGATTTGTCAAGCACTTCTGCTAATGGCTTGGATTTGCTCAGGCATCTTTTATGTGGTTACATTGCAGATGGTCTGTCTGTTCTGTCTTCTCTTTCTGAGTGCTTTTAGTTGAAAAAAAAAAAAAGGCAAAAAACTTTCATTTGATCCTCAGAATTTATACACTCCTTTCCAGCTGATAAGCTTCTTTATGAGTCTCATAAGATGGCTGTGCAGACTCCTTTCTGCTAAAAATCGCAAAGCTTTCCATATATTGAAATGTGTGTCTTGAGTTTTGTTGGCAATTCTGGACTTCATTCTCCAGTTTAGCTGCCAAGTGATATAAGTTACTGTGATTTGAGTCTGTATTATCAGATTTCTTTGGGAATTATTTTATTTCAATTGTAGAGCAGAGGTAACTTTACCTCCCCTCGAGGCATGAAATATACTTGCCTTCCACTAGCCTTCCACCTTTGAAAACCTGTGTTCAAATCTGGATTTGTTTAAATGTGAAAATTAGTATGATGGTCTCAATGTAATACACAAGGGATTCTTGTCTGTCAATTAAGAGAGGCCCAGGACTGAAGCAGAAAATCTGTGGGAAGGTATGTTTGGCAGATTTGGTATACCCAGTGCCCAAATAAATAAAGCAATTCTGTGGATTGACTTTTCAGCATAATTATTTATTGTGTGGCCATGGGTGCAAAAGAGGGAAGAGATGGAGAGCATCCTACTTGGAGGATTTAATTTTTTGTTCTGTTTCAATTTACAGCTGAATTGCTGTCACTTTATTTTTAAGGTGTTTGAGGATTTTATTTGCTTTTCATCATAGAAGTAATTGGCAGGTGACAAGACATAAGATCATGTTTTCTTCCTGTGTTATTTTGGGCTTATTTCTTATTTTCCTTCTAATTAGGTAAATTAAACAGAAAGAAAATCCCTGCACTCTGAAAGATGGAGTGCTTTTCAAAATAGAACTAGGGAAGCCTTTCATCCCCCTTAGTACTTAATTATTATCATAGAATCATAGATTAGGGTTGGGTTTGAGTTGGAAAGGGACCTCAAAGAACATCTGGTTCCAATCGTCCTGCCCTCACTAGACAAGATTGCTCAAAGCCCCATCTAGCCTGGCCTTGAACACTTTCAGGGATGGAGCATCCACAAGCTTTCCAGCCAACCCATACCAGTGTCTCACCACCCTTACCGTAAGGAATTTCTTCCTAATATCTAATTGAAATCTGCCCTCTTTCAGTTTTACACTGTTCCTCCTCATCCTACTACTAAACACACCTGCAGTCTTTCTCCATCTTCCCTGTAGGCCCCCTTCAGGTACTGGTAGGCAGCTACAATGTCGCCCAGTGGCCTTCGTTTTGCTGGCTGAACAGCCCCTACTCTCTCAGCCTGTTTTCACAGGAGGGATGCTACAGGCCTTAGATCATCTCTGTGGCCCTCCTCCGGATCTGCTCCAACAGGTCTCTCTCCCTCCTGTATTTGGGGCTCCGGAACTGTTTCCCATCAGTAGTATTTTAAAACTTGCTGAGAAACAAAAGTAATTGAAATATAAAAAGGAATCATGTTACTCGCATGTCCTGCTGTAATGCCAATGCAATAAAGTTGCAGTCTTAAGGCTGCAGTTAAAAACCAACAGCACTGCAGGGTTGGGTTTTTTTATTCATGCCCTGCTTTTTCCTCAGGTCTTTGACAGAAGTGGCTATTTAATGATTTTATAGGATAGGCAGTCTGTCAGAAGTTACATCGAGGTCAAACCATTTAGTGCAAGCCAAGCTGTTAGCAGAGTGCTGTAAAGGGTTTCCACCAGGCAGGCTGGTGTCTGGTACTTCCATGTGGGGAATGTAAATGGCTCTACCAATTTCCTCTTCCCACATCCCTGCCCAGGCAGGCAGATGTCCCTCCACCTGGCTAGGATGTCAGTATGCATACAGAGCTTGGACTGGAGTTACAGATTTGCAACCAGTCCCTGCTTCTTCTTGTGGCTCAAGGGGGTCATTCAGGTGATGACTGTGCCCTCAGTAACTCATCTTTATTGACTCTTAGATAAATTATCTACTTCACCCCAAATTGAAAAGGTGCTTAATGGCTTGTATGGTTTAAGTTGCAAATTATAAGAGGACTTCAAACCGCAAAGCAAAATGAAATGTAATAATCTGGTATCACTAGTGCATGGGCACATTTACCATAGCATCATTTTCTCACTTGATCAGAATAATAGAATTTATTTTGAATGTGCTTATTTATTAAAAGTAAATGCAATTATGTCCCTGTTTCTTTTAAGTGTGGAGGTGATAAGATATCCTGGACAAAACAAAAAGGGATGTGTGCAGCACATACAATGTACCTTGCCATCTAGAATTATTATTATGTTCAGCTACACCCTGTTACTTAAGAAGAATGATCAGATGCTGAAGCAGTTAAAGCATCAGGCAGTGAGGAAGTTGCATATATTTATTTCATATTTCATATTCTAAACCTAACCAATTTTTGTGACTGCGATTAGAGAACAGAAATTACTGATTTTGACACAAACTGTTTCAGAGCCAAGCATAATGTGCTCCACATGAGGTAAACTACAGAATATTTGTTATGGGAGCCAGGGTTCAGATCAGGTTTAACTTTTAAGGGGAACTTCACTGTTAAAAGTGTGATTTGTTAATGTTTCCCATGTTAAAACTGCTTGCCAATAACTCTGTATTTTACCTTAACAAAAAAAAGAACAAAAAAAACCCCCAAAACCAAAAAGAGAAGATTCATAATGTTTGCATTAAAATGTGAAGTTTGAATAGATCATGAAAACTACAGGTCTTTGGCAGCTCCTGTATTCTGCCAGTCTGTCATCACAACTCATCCTTTCTGGAGATGGATGAAGTTCTTGTAGGCCCCTGTGCTTGTGGCTAAAGAACTAACATTGAAATGAGGTATGATCACTCTAATACAGCACACTTGATAGACAAAGAAGCACCATGTTTCAATAACTAGTCTGAAATTTAACTGATATTTCCATTCAGGGAACGTCAGACACAATACACACACTAGTCTTGTGTTATGCAAATGGGAATTCATACTTAGATCATGCAGTTCAGGCTCCTTTCAAGCCAACAGCAAAATTTCCAACCTTTTATGCTGGATTTTCTGATTTTCAATTTTCTTAAGTATTGTGTTACAAGAAAAAAGTTGCCATTATTATATTGAAATTATCATAGAATCATAGAATAGTTTGGGTTGGAAGGGACCTAAAAGATCATCGAGTTCCAACCCCCCTGCCACAGGCAGGGACACCTCCCACTAGATCAGGCTGCTCAGTGCCTCATCCAGCCTGGTCTTGAACACCTCCAGAGAGGGGGCATCCAAAGCCTCTCTGGGCAACCTGTTCCAGTGCCTCACCACCGTCACTGTAAAGAATTTCTTTCTTATGTCAAGTCTAAATCTACCCCCCTCCAATTTACAACCATTGTTTCTAGTCCTCCCATCTGATATCATATTAAAAAGTCCTTCCCCTGCCTTTCTGTAGGACCCCCTCAGGTACTGATAAGTTACTATGAGGTCCCCTCTGAGCCTTCTCTTGCAAGTAATAATTGCATTATTACTTGCAGTTAATAAATGCACATATGGATCAGTCCCCAACATTTGCACTCAGATATTCCAGCTTTTCCCATCTCTGATGATAGTAGTGTTTATGTGGCAGGTCAAGGGGATGAAGTGCATTTCACTTTGCTGAAAGCGTACCTCCACCTACTGCAGAGAAAAGGCCACACTGAAGGGTACTAGAGAAGTATATCAGACCTAAAGAGAAGAGCTACCCCATTGCAAAGGAAGATAAAAAGTACACTGTCAAAGGAGTTAGAAAATAAGATAGCAGTGTATTTATTGCTAGAAGTTCCTCCTTCTTAGGTGTGAGTGTGTACCTTCTGTGCTTTGATGCTTCTTTCCATCTCAGTCTGCCAATGAGACGTGGCTTAGAGGGCATTTCCTCCCATTCAAGATTGAAGGTGCTAGGGCACTGCTATAGTCATTGTCCCAAGGAAATCAAGACTTCTTTTTGAAAACAGCCCTGTCAAAAGTCCTCTCATTGTTCCACTTACAATCAGACTGTCATGCTATTAGGAACACTGTTCCTTACCTCCAACAAGGTCACCTTGCAGAAATTACTCTGAAATTCAAATTTTTCAGATAGAACTCTGAACAGTTGTTCTGCAGGAGTTGCGGTGGAGGAGGGAAGGCCACAGGCTCGCTATTGTATTTCAGCCTTCTCTACAGAAGTGTTTGTTATTTGTTTATGGCACAGTTCATCATGTTGTAAGAACCACAGAATTTGAAAGTGCTGTTCACATCTGGAAGTGATCAGAAGTGGAAAAGGAAGCTGTTGGGTGAACTGCTCTGTGAAAATACAGTCCTGTGATCCAAAAACATACATTTAGATCTTATGTATCTGTAAGCCAGTAGCCTGTATTTCATGTAAATTGGATATTTGACAACTCCTCATGGTACTGCAGTATTATTATTGCTTTTGATTTATTTAAATGCTCATTTAATGATCTCAAAACATACTTTCCTCACCTTTTTGTTAGTAACAGGATAAACATGAGTTCGACCTCCAGTGTACCTTTATGTATTATCTTTTCATACTGGGGCTAGTAACTGCTTAACGCAGCCCGTGGGCTGCACAGCCCAGCTGGTGGCAGAGTGTGAAAGATGCCCCTGCCCAAGCCTGAGTTGTGGCAGGGGTCATTGGTGCTGTTGGGCTCATGCTGGGCACTGCTTTGGTGTAAGCCAGCTGGTGCTAAAATGTGCTCATCTACCTCCCAGGTTCAGGAAGGGCTAACCTGTATGTGGATTAAGACAACTGAGCTCCCTGCTCTTCTCCCTGCTGTTCCATCAGTCTCCTGTCTTCACTCTTTACTAGTTTAGATGTTTTATGTCTGACTTCTGACTTTTTCTGACTTTTTCTTTGAGAAAATGGGAAATAACCTATTCAGACAACACATTACGTCCTGCCAGATACTTCCACCAGTGCATGGAGGATAGACCCTGAGCCAAAACTGTACTGCATCAAACCTGTGGTTGTGATGTTTGGACAAGCCCAGAAAAGAGATCTCAACAACTGAGATCCACATGGCCAAGGGGCACTGCTCTGCATACCTTTGCTTTGTGTGTGTGTATTTATTACATCAGAATATAATAATTTCTCATATAAACGTATCATTTGCCTTCATCAAATCAAACCAGTCCCAAACTGCAGGATGGAGAGCTGAGCCATACAGGAAAAAAAGGTTTCCCATTATCTACCTTTTTAATGACTGTCTTCCATTTTGCTAGTGCAGATCTGTATTTTGTAATTGAAGAAATCTCTTGAGCATAGCAAGGGTGACCTGTAAGTTTATCCTGAAGTAAGTTGCTTAATCAGTTTCCTCCCCGATCCGAGTTTGTCTTGATTTTTATCTATTAATTTTAATACTTGTTGGGTTTTGCATAAATGGACTCTATGTCTAACTATATATGTCTAACAGGAGAATCCAGAAATGATTCTCAGAATTATGCTGTGTGTTACCCACAAGTGTGGAAATCCAAATTAATTTTATGTTGTCTTTAAATTGTGTCAGAGTGATTATACTCATTCCCAATAAAAGTCAAAAAGCACTGAAAAAATAATTGAATGTTGATTTGTGGCCAACTGAACTTCACTAGAATAGACAGTTTTCTGTGGTTTTCTGGAAACCACATTAAATGATGTTAAACAGAAATAAAATGTCTCAGTCAATCAGAAGCCAGGGAAAACATAATGGTACTGACTTTTAAGCAAATAACAGTTTTCAACAATTATGTGGCATGACAGTCTAAGCCTTCCAAATTCATTACTGTGTTTGGTCATTGCCAGAGCAAATCTAGCCTTTTCAGCATCATTTTATTCCTCAGATAGAAGAAGAAAATGTCAGTTTTTCTTTTCTGACAAAAATAAACTTGAATTTGTAATCAGTTGTTTTTCACAGTGCTTAGTTATATTTCTCACTAGACTGCTAGTGAAGAAATGTATGTATCCCTTTCAGTGAAGCTATATCTGTATATTACTATAGCAGTATCCATATTCTGCGTTTATAAAAACTATGGCCTTTGACATTTGCTCATGTGATGACAAAAGAGGCAGGCACGGATCTAATGGAGACAAAAAATGCCTTACTCTCATCAGGAAGCACAGAGAATCTCAAGGTGGCACAGGTTCAAAAAGGGAGGGTGACAGCAAAAGCTTAACTGGGGAAATGCGGAGGGGTGCTGGGGATGAAGCTGCAGTGCTGTTAAAAGAAACATCCTTTTTCTCTATCTGTGAATGGCATAAGGAAGCACACCACAATGCTGGCCTTTGTCACTAAGCCTGCCTGCCCACGTTCTCAGCTGAGCTCTCTGCACCAAGTGCAGCCCCAGCACTGACACTGGATGCCTATCAGACAGCTCCTGTAAAGTAATACTGTCTGCATGAGGTTTTTTTTTTTTCCTCCTGGAACTGGAGCTTGAGTAGCAGAGAGAAAGACAATAGGCATGAAGGCAAACCTGAGATACAATCGCAATCTTTCGACCTAGGCAATTCTATGATTCTACAGCCAGTGCCAATTTATACCACAAAGAATCAACTTTGATCCTTTGGGATTAGCCCCAAAGGATCCCATCCTCTGTAAGATAAGCAGTATTTTTAAGGTCAAAAAGGCTATTAAACAAAATTAGGCAGTTTTGAATTTTCCTCAAATTATTTTTACTTTGTGCTAGAAGGATCTTCTTTGAGCTTATTGCAGCCCGGGGTAGAGAGGATTTCTCTGTGAGCTCCAACTCATGCCCTGAGAAGCTGCCTAATTATATTCAAGCTTACAATCAATCATCTGTGTTCATTAAAATTCTGCTGCAGTCCTTATTGTTCACTTAAAATTCTACAAAGCTGAGCCTCATGATATTTTTATTATTTATTACCTACTAAGTATTTTTTATCATGGTAGAAAACCTCTGATATTTTAATTCTTTGTTACACTAAGGTTTTCTCCCTTTGAGAGAATTGTTTCATTGTAGACTGACATAGAAATGTTTTTTTTTTATCTTAATATGGCACTATTTTGCTTCTTTCTCGTGAATGCTTACACATTCATGAGAAATAAAAATTATACAGTTAGAATCCCAGCTATCATCTCCAAATAATTGCAAAAGTTTTGTCACTTGGTTTTGAATTATTAAAAAAAACCTGTACAGCTAGTGGTATCCCTAAAACATAACATTTTTTTACTGCTTCTTAGCACTGTATCAGATCACTTTACAAGTTAAGAAATGAGGCCTCAAGGAGAGTGGAAAGGAGATCTTGCTAGTGTCCAGCAAGATTATTGGTTTTTAACTCTCTGGCAAGCTCCCAGGACTTGCACGTTGGAGGGCCTTGCTTATGGGAGACTGCCTAGAATAGCAAAAGTTCTGTTATTTTGTCCATCAATTAAGCTTGCGAAGATACACAGCAGGAGGGTATAAGCCTGGGAAAACAAGAAAGGCTAGCATCTCAATAGAGAAAGTGTGTCTCATTGGTTTCACCATTTCTTCGTTACCTCTTATAGTGGTAAAAAATGGCGAAAGCTGCTATAGTCAGCATAAAGGCATTTAGAATAGAAAACATTATCAACCTGAATTTTGGGATTAATTTAGGGAAATATTTGAAAATGTTACTCATTTGAGGAACATTCTCAGGCTATATATTGTTTTTGAAGTCTTTGGTAGAAAGATATTGGAATGATTTTTGTTGGGTATTTATACACTTATGCGTGTCCAAAGAATTTTAAAAAGCTTGCATATAGATGTATATCAGTGTACAGGTATTTGTACACATCCATACATTCTCTGGAAACCTGCCCATCACTACTTTCCACCTTCTTTCTTACTGCCCACTGTGGTACTATAATAGGGCTATTAAAGGGTTTGTGTAACTTCTTCATTCCCTTTTTTACAGTTTGTGTAAGTGCAAGTAAATGCTGGTCTATCTGTGAATGCAATATGTAAACTAGAGTTATTTGAAAAAAAGAAATTGGAAAAAACCTCTGCAAATAAGATGTTGCTGCCGTTATTATTACTTTAGACATTTTAGCATTTGGTTTGGAGCAGTAGGAAACAGATTTAGCTGAGTCTGAACAGCTCTGTTACCCAACTTCCCTATTGCTCCAGAAGTTAGTTTTACATAAAGGGAAATTCCCTTTTTTTTTTTCAGAAGTGCCAAAGTAGCTGACATATTAATCAGGTAAGGCTGCAGGTGTGAGAAAGTTTGGGGTATTCAAGAGAAATTTAAGAAAAGGAGGGGGCAAACTAACCAAAAAACCACAGAGAATGTGTATTTTTGCCATAGTAAAGTTCAGGAAAGGTTCTAGTAAAGAAAGTTATGTGGTAACTGGTAAAGGATTTTGAAAAATCCTGTAAAAACCTTGCAAAATATTTGTTCTGCTTAATTTATAAACAAAATTATTCGATATTAACTAGTACTTTGTTAGTCCATCTTTAGTTCTATTTTATTTTGTATTTGTTGCAAATTTTGTACAGTGGAGAATCAGTATTTTCTAAATGGTCAGATCATACTAGGATTAGAAGCACTTTGCATTATGATATTTATTCTTTCATGAATCTTTGATAAATTCAGTGCATTCAAACTTGTTACTAAAAAACTGAACCACAGTAAAAGTAGATTATGTAGCAAATAGATTACACTTTAAAACATAATCTCTTCAAAGAAGAAAATTATCTAAATGCGATCTACTTGTAGAATTCAGGAGTAATCAATATAGTTTTGAGTTATGGAAGGACTTAGTCTGTGTTTATAGTAGTTTAATTTGGAATGCAAATGGATAGTAGTGTTAAAACAACCCAGGTTTTCTGGAAATTTAATTCTGCCAAAGAAAAGCAGTGTTCAAATGGGTATGTGGTTGCAATAAGAGGGGAAAAAATGCAGGATGTTCAGAAATCCCACCCTAAAATCAAAGGCTTGAACTTTCTACCTTTAAAACAATGCAAGCAAAAACTGTACAGTAATGCAGCTGTTAAATTGGGCAGTACTTAAACCTTCCTATCCAAAGTTGGATTATGCTGATGGGCTGTGCGCTCTGGTGGTCTGGACTATAGTACTGTTTGGCTCCCCTTGTAAAGACAGAGACTGGGAGAAACTTCAGTCTTCAGGTATTTCTCCTTAAGCAGATTCTGAATATAGGTTAACTCTTGAGATGTCCCTTCAAGCCAGGGAACAAGACGTGGACGGCCCAGGACTGCTTTGATTTGTTGAGGTTGTCAATGTCCAGATTGGAGTTAGAGCCTGCAAAGATCTGAGAAGCTGTTCTGTGCAAATGGGATCTTTTAGGGAATTTCCCAGTAAAATGACCTTCAAAGCATGTGCAAATACTGATTTTCAAAGACTTAAAGTGTAGCCAAAGCAGAATAAAAGACAATTCCATCAAGCCAGATTTCAGGTTTTTGCTCAGGAGCTTGGAATCACACTAATGTTCTTCAAACAAACAGTCAAAACATCTTACCAAGTAATACTTTTCTTTTGATAGAGTTTCACATTTTGCTCATTTACTCTAAAAAGAAGTCTGAGAAAATGCAAAAGGGGCAACCTAGAGCTCAGTTACATACCTGGCAGAGAAACAAAAAGTGAAAACCAAAGTTATACGATGTATTTCTTTTAGCAGCTTTAACAATAGGCTTTCTTCTGTCTCAGTTGAAACATACAGAATTTTCTGGAAAGCAGTATTTAATAAATTACTGCATAAACTTAGAAGTATTAATTGGTTATGCAGAGATCACTCCTTTTAACACTTTTTAATGCAGGAAAACACATACTGAAGCTGAACCTGCTTCTGATTAAGTCAGTGAAAGCAGGACTCTGATAAACATTTAGTTTGATAAAATGAATTCAAGATGTTGGAATTAATTCATCCATTTTATTAAGCATTTTTCCTGAATTCCTCCATTCACTGAATTGTAAGATTTTAGTAGGTCTGCTACATCTTTCTGAAGTTTTTTAGGCTAAAATTAAACTAAACACGTCCATAAAGGTGAATTGAATGACATCTGTTACACAGAAGGTAACATGAACTTGAATTTATGTATCAGACACAGATATATTAAAATTATCTTTTTATATCTTTTATTCATCAAGAGAAAACATCTATTTGTTAAAGTACTTGCTGTGTCTGTGGACCACAATGCCTCTTGCTATAGAGAAGAAATATAAGGCAAATATAATTCAGTTTTGTACAAGAAAGTTTCATACTGTCATGGAACAAAAACTCCTCCTTTTACAAAGTCGAATTGATAATGTTCTTTGACAAGCAGAGAAAAAAGAAAAATCAGTGGGCTTAGTTTTCTGATTAAGAAAATTTTATTCATATAAGTGTGATAATTGCTTAAGATGCATAATTCTTAAATACACTAGGTCAGTAAACCAGTCGTTTTGCAGATGAAGCATTGCTGGAGCATTTAAATGTGTGGCCACGCTATATGACTGTCTGAAAAGAAGTTATTATGTTTATGCTAAACAAGCAGAAAAGCACGTGAGCTGTCTAAGCTAGCACTACCTTTTAGACAACTCTGGGCTAATCACAATTGAACAGGAAATCATGACAAATTGCAAAGTGAACACGTGGGGGTTATTACACTGTATATGCGATGAAACATACATTGTTTATTTTGTGTAACATTCTCTTGCCCCCTTAAATACATACAAGATGGAAACTCACAGACTTTTTTTAACCTTTAGCTGCTTATACAGAAACTACAAAACAAAAGCCAATGAACTAGTAAACCACTTGAGTTCATTTTATTTCATCTAATGCTGATCACATTCAGAGTAGACACTAAATACAATGCACAGCTGACAGATGTGTAGAAATGCATGTACCCTCAGATGAAGAAATCTGGGTCAGGGCAGTTCAAATCTCAGTTCATGGCTCTGCATTCTCTTGAATTTGGCTATAAAATTTTTACCTGCTGATGCACAGCCTCCTGCTGCAACATTAGCTTTCCACTGCTCACCCAGACATACTGCTGGGGAGGCTGCCCTGATAGTAGAGTGTCAGTGTATCTCAGGCTTGATTTGAGCATTTAACGAAACAAATGAGATTCTTTCTTTCATTTGCTCTTGCGTGAGGCCTTGGTGCATTTTCCCAATAGAGGTGTAGTATGTCCTATACTTACTGGAAGATATTACCGACATGATAACTCACGGTCTGTGTCTTGGGTTGAATGAATGCAATGAGTGGCAAGTTGCAGCTGGAGTGCAATGGAATTAGGGGCAGGAAATAGTAGAGTTTTTTTCTGTGGAGTTTTTTTGTTTTATTTGTCTTGCAGGAAAAAAAATTAGGTTCCAGCAGCAAACCCATATTTGATGAAAACATGGTGGAGTTCCCTTTGTATTTTTTTTTCTTCAAAGGCGGATGTGTGGACCACAAAAAACAGGCAATTTCAAAGTGAAACTTGAAATAAATACTTAAGATGCTGGGTGTTGCCGTAATGGTTTGCCACTTATTTTCCTGGTCAGAATATGAATATATAGGAAAAATTATTCCTACTGAATTATTCCAACCATTCATCTGTTTCCTTGCCATTTCAGTCTTTTCCAATGTAACTGGGCCATAACGTAAGACATTCTTTCTTTGGGCCTTTGTGGTATACATATGGTAAAGGGTTCTCTCGTTGCAGGTGGGCTGGCAGCTTTTCTCATACATAGCTAAAATGTTTCTTTAGGGAAAATATCTGTGTAATCAATTTATAGATGAAGCAAGGAATAATCGAGCACACACTGCAAATTGGATTGCAATTACTGGTCTAACAAGAAATGTTCCATTTCTGCTTTGTATGAGAAAGGCAGATTTGTCATCATTCAGTAAAAGCCATCCATAGTCCCCAAATCTAGCTGTGATGCTGAAATCCACTGTGGTCTAAGTTGACATAAACTTCTGAAAATTTCCTAGAAACTTCTCAGGAGAAATAAAGTATCAAGTGAGCTAGTAACAATTTACGCATTTGTAAGAGTGAATTTCTTTTCAGTCACTGGCATGGTCTGTTCCTATGATTTAATATGGATGCAGTGTCTGATGGTGGCTGGAATACAGAGAATGGGACTTTTGGTGTAATGACCAACTTTTCTCTTATTTTCTCTGTTTTCTTATAAGAAATACTTACATGTGCATTTGTCAAGTTACCCCTCTGTCTGTCTACCCATTCACTCCCTCATGCACTTCTTTTAGAAGCTCTTTGAGCTTTCAGAAGTTAATTTACTTCATTATTTCCAAAAGTGAAAGTGAAAATTACTGGCATTGTTGGTTACATCAATCTATTAGCTGCTTTGGAAAAAAGCAAAGAAAATCTTAAAGGATCCTTTATTGATATGTTAATCTGGCTTCATTACCAGTTGTCCAGGTTAAAAAAACAGATTATTCCTGATAGTATCAAATTGCATTTAAATACTGTCACTTTCTTCCTTAACAGGTCTATGGAAATGCAAGATCTAGCAAGTCCGCATAATCTTGTTGGGAGTGCTGATGCACCAGGTAGTTCCAAACTGGATAAACCTAATCTCAGTAGCACATCAGTTACAACAAATGGAACAGGAGGTAAGTATATGACACTGCTGGCATGTAGAAAGTTTTATCTAGTTTTCAGCCTTATGCAGTTTTGAATGCAATTTCAAAGATAAGCATAAACCTAGCAAGATTTATGAGAAAATGAGTCATACCAGTGTAAAGTTACTGATTCCAGCAGCACTTCTTTGATTTACACCCACTGAAGTAAGAGACAGAACTGTGCAAAGGTGGAACAAGGAAAATCTTGGAGTGGTTGATTTGAATGAAAATTAAAATGTTTTGATGTAACACTTTAAAAAATTGTTAAAGACTGGTTGATAACTTGAAATAGATGGCATTTTCTGCATTTTCACTAATGAGTATTTGTATAACCCAATTTAAAAGTTCTGTATAAAGAAGAGGATCAAAATTAGACTAAGTTGTTTGGGTTTTTTTTACATTTCTTGGCAGTTAATACAAGCTTTTTATAAAGAGATTTTTGTAATGTCTTCAGAACTTCCATGCAGCTACTACACCGATTTTCTAGTAGTTTCACTTAACAGATTTTGCCTTAGCTGAATGGAACAGTGGGAGACAGGATACCATGTTCTCAGATGGTGTCCTGACCCATTAGCATCCATGAGAGTGACTGTGTGGATATGAGTCAAGCTAGAGTTTCAGCTCAGCTGTCTGTTTTAAAAGCTGGCATCAAGAATTTTTTTTTTTAGCTTTTTTTTTTTCTTCTATATAATATAATGCATTTTATTCACTTACCCTTGTTTTTTAAAAAAATATGTCAATCAATAAATGTGTGAGGCCTGTGAGGGTAACAGAGCTCTGCAGCGGTGAACCGCTTGTGCTCAACCTATTTATATTTTAATATAGAATCCTTATTTTGCCATAAAGAGAAGGAAAAATTTCAAGCATGCCATTAAAGGAACACTAATAATTATATGACTCTGTATTATACCTGCATAAATAAACCAATTAATACTCAGAAAAACAATAGTTAAGAGACTTGGCTCAAAGTGCAAAAACACTTACTTGCCTTGAAGACTATTCAGGTACACTAAACAGATGTTGGGAGAATGAACTACTGTACCATTCCTGTTCTCAGGAGACAACATGACTGTGTTAAATACTGCAGACTGGTTGCTGAGTTGCAGTACTCCCTCCTCTGCAACAAGTATGAGATACCCTGGTACAGTGCATGTGTGTGGTGGTGTGTCTCTATGACTGCTGTGTAGCATCTCTTTCAGTTCCCTGGTTCTTTTGTTTTGCAGTTTGAACATTTTTGTTGTGTACTTCCTCCCTCCTTTTCCCACCCACAGCCAGAAAACTGTTAGAAAGTTGTAATAAGTAGTTATCTTACAAACCAAAATCATTTGATGAACAAGGAGAATTTAAACCACTTCAAGTTAGCTTTACCATCTACACACTCTGAGAGACTAAGAGACCCCTGTGTTGATCAGCATTGCTGGGAACTGCTGGTAGTCAGCACTGCTGGAACTGAGACCAGTGGATTTTCCACAGACTGCTCATTTGTTTATTTTTTTTATTTTTAGGTACAACATTGCATGATTACCTGAGCACAAATCAAGGTTGACATTATTGTTACTACTCTTACTACCACTTGCATTATTAATTAATTAAAGCCTATGACTAAAGCTATGTTTAACTTGCCAATTTACAGAAATTTGGACAAATTTTCTAAGGTGTCATTTTCATTTATGAGTTTTCTCTGACATAGTAATGTTATGAGTAATAATATGAGTTAATAATAATTACATATGTGACACTGTTGCAGTACATATGGGATTAATCGTAGGTGTAAACATGCATCACCATGACACTCTACAAGCCATTACACAGGTGCTTAAGATGTGCAGTTTTGATAAAAAGTTAGGAAAACTTCAAAAACTTTCCTTTAAAAGAAACCGGCCAGAATTTACTTCCCATTAGTGAGACATATATCCAGAGAGTTCAGACTTTGAAACTAAAGATAATTTGTACTAGAATTACTGATTCCACATGAATGTTCCTGCTCAGTTACAAGAATTTAAGTTTAAAGAAGCTGAGCTAACTTCATCTGTTACGTCAGTTAACTCTTCAGCATGTTCAGATTAGTGTGGAAAGTAAGAATTTAAGTATTAATTATCAGTAGTGAAGAAATGTAATGTGAAAGTCCTTGCATTAATTGGATTAAATCTAATTTTGTGTAGGCGGTGGAACATTTGAATCTGTGCTACTAGCTGAGAATGTTTTGTGGAAAGCCCTTAAAACTTGCTAAAAGAAAGAGAAAAATTTTTCCTGTGGCAATTTGTGTGTCTTACTGTTTTATGTGAGCTTTTAGTCAGATTTATTTGCTCTAATACCTGTTGCGTTTTCTTGCCCTACTACATGCAGAGTAATAGCATCTCTTGACCTTAAAACTTTGTGTTCATTACTAAAACAGATCATTTCTCTGGGGAAAAAAAAGGTTGGCAGAGTAGAAGTCATCTTGGTTTCCTAAATCCTTTTGTCAAGCACAGAACTTATGCTGCAGAATCTGTTGCCTGTTGGGAGCTGTATTCTGAGTTCATAGAAGTAAATTTGAATGAGATCCCTGGAGATTAGCTGGACCAGCCCCAACTCAGAGCTGAGCCAAATTTGCTCTTAGATCACATTGCTCAAGACAATGTCTACTTGAGTGTGGAATGTCTCCAAGGTGGAGGTGCCACAGCCTCTCTGGGCATCTCGCTCTCTCAGGGCCTGATAACTTTCACATTTAAGAATTTTCCTCTTGCATATAGTTGGATTTTTCCCTTGCATTAGCCCAGGGCACCCTTTGAGACAAGTGTGCTTTTGTTCTTTGTCATCTTTTCTCCTTCCCTTTAGATGACTGCAGACAGCAATTAGCTAGCCCCACAGCCTTCTCTTCAATACAACAGAAAGAACCCTGTTTCTTCTGTGCCTCTTTGAACATATCCCAGCCCCAGACTATCGTGGTAGCCCTATTCTGTTAGCATGTGTAGTCTTCACTGTTAGCAATACTCAGATGTTTATTTCTAGCTTGAGATTGCTTTTAATTTCATTTATTTTTACTCCTTTGTAGAAGGAGAAAAAAAAATCCATACTTTAAAAAAACAGCATATTATATATATAGTATTTAAAGCATTAATCCAAAATGCTAGTTCAGACTTAATCTTTCCATTATGTCTAAAGCAATTGCCACAGCATCAGAATCACTCTTTATCTCACATGTGGGAAACATAGGGATGTTTCTGTGTTTTTAATTTTATTTCAGCTTTACATATTCCTGTATTTTTAATCTGATGTTAGAATTCCTTTTTTAAGCTAGCTTTGTGCTTTTCTCCCTCTTAGTTTATTGACATGAAACATAAAGAAAGGCAATAATCCAAATGTCTATCTACACTGATGAAAGACCTTAATGAATTCCCTACCATGACAAAAACTGAACCTAATGTAGTAGAGCTGTTCAAAATCAAGAATATGTAAAAATACTTCATGTATTTTTCAACAAAATTGAGTTTTTCCTCAAACTAAGTACATGAGAGAGTTTCTTTAGTTTTAGATCCTTTTCTGCTTGACAGGGAGACCATAAGATGGTGACTATTGGTGGTGATGGAAGTGCACTGCAGCTGACATTAACCAGAACTAGACACAACTCTGAAGTAAACATTTCAATTCATAACTGAAGTTTTTCTTAAATAAACCAGTTAGGCTGGATTAAAACTGGAATGTTTTTCTGGATGCAGAGCTGAACACTGGCTTGTAACTTGGTAAGGGACTTGATACTGGACTAAAAAGTAGGGTTTTCAAGTAGGTAAATGTAGATATTCTGCAGAGAAGAGTGACACGCATCTTATAAAGTAAAATATGAGCAAAGATCTTCAGAGGGGAAAATACTAGTCTTTCCAATTTAGTATGATATTCCAATCTCCTGGTGAAGTACATGCAGATGTAATAATCAGAAAGCAAATTAATTTAGTTACTTTCAGTTCTTCAGGCAAAACTACATATTCCATGTGATTGAGAAGCCCAAGGTTCCATGGAAGTGATTGTTTAGTGACAAATGACCCTGACGCTTTTCCTTTATGTATACTTTATTGATCTGCTGAAAACAAAATCACATCTTTCTCACCTAAATAGAGAAATAGGAATAATAGATTACTTTTATGAATGCCTTTATTTATTTTGTGTGATTTTTGTCACAGATTTTTTTTTTCTTTTAAAATCAGAGGATGAAAGCCTGCAAAATGATGACAAGTGCATAGCTGGAAAAAAATTTGGCTAATATGCTTTGCTGGAGATTTCATATTGAATTAATACCTTGCTGTTTGCAAGGAGAATATTTAATGTGGCAATTTTACTAAAGATAAACAATAATGAAGAGCAGTTAAAAGATGTTTAGAAGAGACAAATATTTTTCAGTCTCACAAATACAATGGAAAGTTACAGCTGTATAGCTTCTCTAAGAAAGTGCTGCTTGATTTCCTTAGCACAGGGACACTGCGGCACTGCTGCAAGCAGTAAGGCATCCTGATTGCAGATATCATCTGCTTGTCAAGAAGTTTCTTTGAATTTAGCATAAGTCACTTGTACAATTGTAGACATTTGCAGCATCCAGTATGACTTACCAAACTAAGAATACTTTAACTGTGTGACTGGAAATGGGATGTGTTATCACTGGAGAAGAGACTCCCACAGGGCCCATCACAGGCAGCTGTACTGATAGCGATGCAGCTCCCAGTGAGCTCCTCATGGTGCTCACATAGAAAGGGATAGCAGTAGGATTCTGTGGGTGATGTTTCCCATGAGAAAATCAAATGCCTTATTTTGCTCATCCAATGCCTTCTGAACTACAGACCATAAGCTGCATGATGAACTCAAGGGCAGCTCAAGCTGTATTTGGTCTGAATTGCCTTCTGGAAGTACCTGTCTTCCAGATTAGTATGCATCTAATTCATACACTTAGGTGATTGAATCTGAGCCATAGTTTGTACATACATCCCAAATCGGAACGTGAGACAGCCCCCTACTCCTTGTTATTGCCATTGAAGTCAAACATGGATGTGGTGATGTTAACCGATCTGAGACTTGGTTAGCTTGAATGATGTCCCTCTGAGGCAACTGATGTCCCTTCAGGCAACTAGCTGGCTGACCATGCTTTTACTTGTTGTATGTAACATCTGTTTTGAGTGCTCCACAAATCCCAGGCTGTGTCCTTGGAACTTCCATACTTGGAGTGCAACCATGATAGTGACCCATGCGGGTCCTGAATTGCCACTTTGCTCTGCACCCCCAGGCAGCAGCAGGTCCTATGGCTGCTGATATGTATGTAATAAATATATGTATGTAATAAATGCTCACAAAAACCCATAAATGACCTTCACAAAGCAATTGTGATAATATGTTGATAATGGTTTCCACATTTACCAGTCATGCATTAATAAAAGCTGTAGTGTATTCTACATTGCTTGTTCTTACCATTTCAATTAGAAAGAGTAATTCCAAAACTCCATTACAATAGTCCATGCAAATGGTCTGTTTACATGACATAAACGGTAAAATCTAGATTGCCTCTGTGGTACTTTCAGTTTCAGCTTGAATGGTATGAGTGCATGATAATCTGTAGGAAGTAATTTGAGCTGAGACTGCACCTAAGTGTTTGGTAACCTCTGAGTTAGAAGCTGACTTCATGTGGCTGTCTTTTTTGTTCTAATCCAGTTATTTTGATTTTGTTTTTTCCTTTTAAACTTCTCTCTTCATTTGTGGAAAATTGTTTGGTGGTGACCTAGCTCAAAAAGGTCCCCACAGACTCTGTAAAAACAAAAGAGGCAGAATGCTGGCAATGTGAAAGTAATTTGCTTCTATATGAGCAAGAAACCATATTGTTATTATTTTTTCACTTGTCAGGCAAAACTATTTTTGTTATGTGCTATGTCCCTTGGCAGCTAATGTTTCCTTCCTCTCTGTTACTCTTAGGAAATTGTTAGAATCAATTAGATTTAGGATGAAATCTCTCCAGTAGATATTCCAGTTGCTAAAACCCATAAATTGGGGAATCATAGAATAGTTTGGGTTGGAAGGGACCTAAAAGATCATTGAGTTCCAACCCCTATGCCATAGGCAGGGACACCTCCCACTAGATCAGGCTGCTCAGTGCCTTGTCCAGCCTCGTCTTGAACACCTCAAGAGAGGGGGCGTCCACAACCTTTCTGGGCAACCTGTTCCAGTGTTTCACTACCCTCACTGTAAAGAATTTTTTTCTTATGTCGAGTATAAATCTACCCCCTTCCAATTTACATCCATTGTTTCTGGTCCTCCCACCCGATATCTTATTAAAAAGTCCTTCCCCTGCCTTTCTGTAGGACCCCCTCACGTACTGATAAGTTACTATGAGGTCCCCCCTGAGCCTTCTCTTCTCCAGGCTGAACAACCCCAACTCCTTCAGCCTGTCCTCATAGGGCAGTTGCTCCAGCCCTTTGACCATCTTCGTGGCCCTCCTCTGGACCTGCTCCAATAGCTCAGTGTCCTTCCTGTGTTGAGGGCTCCAGAACTGGACACAATAACTCCAGGTGGGGTCTCACCAGTGCTGAGTAGAGGGGTAAAATCACCTCTCTGGACCTGCTGGTCACACTCCTCTTGATGCAACCCAGGATTTGGTTGGCCTTCTTGGCTGCGAGTGCACACTGCTGGCTCATGTTGAGTTTGTCATCAACTGACACACCCAAGTCTTTCTCTTCAGAGCTGCACTCAAGCCACTCTCCACCCAGCCTGTATCTGTGCTTGGGATTGCTTTGACCCAGGTGCAGGACCTTGCACTTGGCCTTGTTGAACTTCATGAGGTTGACTTGGGCCTGCCTCTCAAGCCTGCCAAGGTCCCTCTGGATGGCATCCCTTCCTTCAGGTGTATCAACTGCACCACACAGCTTGGTGTCATCTGCAAATTTGCTGAGGGTGCACTCAATCCCACTGTACATATCTCCTACGAAGATGTTAAATACCACTGGTCCCAGTACTGATCCTTGAGGAACACCACTCGTCACTGGTTTCCACTTGGATCCACTTGGACAATGAGCCATTGACTGCAACTCTTTGAGTGCAGCCATTCAACCAGCTCCTTATCCAGCGAGTGGTCCGTCCATCAAACCCATTCTTTTCCAGTTTGGTGACCACGCATGGATAAAAACTGTGTAGATGCATGGTGACTCCAGATGGAGCAAGTGTGTGTTGTCTCAGTATGGTGCTAGAGCAAAGATAGAAACTACTGCATTGCATGCTTATTCTAGCTGCACTACCACTAGTGAGACTGGCATGAAGACCTCAGTGTAAATTTAGAAATAAAACCTCATTTCTACTTATTCTTCTATGTAGTGTCTCTTCTTGCAGTCAAAACGGAACCAATGAACAGCAGTGAAACAGCAACAACAACTGGAGATGGATCACTTGACACCTTTACTGGGTCAGGTAAAGCCATAATAAGATCTCATATTGCTAGATGCACATTGATATAGCATTTAATAGCTTTCACTAACAACCATCACTGCAATCCTTAAAAAATTACGAATAAGTAACATTTTAATACATAATAATGATATCTTTTTCATCTTTGCAAATTAAAATCTACAATTTTCATAAGCCATGGTATTAATGAAACTTTAATGATGCTTAGACATACAGGTCACTGGCAAGGGTATCACCTACTCTGTCTTGTACAAGCACAGGTCAGAAGGACTCCAGAATTCTCTGTTGAGTAGGCAAGTATGTAGGTGCATTATTAAATATTTTTTGAAGTAAGACATGGGCAAAAAAAGAACTCTTAGTGCTGAGATGCCTTTGAGAGTGTACTACACAAAAATGCTCTCCTTCAAATATTCCACCAGTTAAAATTGATTTCTGTGCTCCAAGGGCAAATCAGTGCATGCTGGAGCTGAGCAGAAGGCTGACCAAGCCCCATGGGGTGTCAGGTAGCCAGCTCTGTTCCTAATGACCAGCTGTAACAGTGCTGTCAGACACAAGAGAGACAGGTTAGGCATCACTGGGAACTCTGATGAACCACCGTCTTTGATTGAAAAGTTGTAAAGTAAAGCACATAGATCTCTTGGATTTAGAGTGGCAGTTGCCACATGTGCCTTATCCAGGCCATTGGGCAAGCTGCAGCTCATGTGTTGCAGCTCAGCCTCAGGGCTCTGGTTCCTCTGTCCTGCAGAGCTGCCCCTGGGAGAAACTGTGCCTTTTAGCAAGTGTTAGGTAGATGGAGAGTCACGTTGCACGCTCTTCTTCCTCCTTCTTTCTTTTCTTCAAAGAATGACAGTTGGTAATTAATATCAGCATAGTCCATCTGAGGCTTTGTGGTCCTGCAGCAGACTCCCTTGGGGTTGGGTATTCACAGTGTGTGGGGAGCTGCCCTGCAGTCTTGAGCAGGGCATTTTCATTCTCTGCCAAGTTGCTGCAACTCATGTACAGTGGCTGTGGTGAGTTTTTGTATTTGTATTGCTTACATACTGGATTAATTTGAGAACTGTTCAATCATTTTAATGGAGCAGAGATAGACATTTGACAGTCTCATTATTCTTTTTTTACTTAGTATTTATGACACACAAAAAGGATATAGGAAAAAATTTCTGAAGGTTGTAAAGGTGAAGCTAGAAAACATCACTATTGTATAACCTATATTTGGTTGCCTTGTGAGTAGACATTGTGATTTTTTTTTAAATGAAATATTTTTAACCTAACCTCTTTGCACAGACTTTTCCAGATGCATAATGAAAAATACAAAATTCTAAATTGTGTTCATATTCTGAACCCAGCACATGCTCTCAGGACAGTTTATGCTCATTCAAGTTCTCCACGGCCACTTTGGCCAGTTGAGCTAACAGTGTAGCTGTTAAGAGCTGCCTGCCAAATTCTTATGCTCTCTGTGAATTAACATTACCACTGGAATATGCCCTCAGCACCGTAGTGATACTTGAGAAATCAAAGGTCTTATACTTGCTCTGAAGAGCATTCTTCTGGCATATTCAAGTCGTGAAGTCTTCGAAGTACTTGGTTTTTTCAGAGAAGAAACTGGTTTTGGTTTGGTTAGGATTTTGTGTTTTTTTAATATAAGCAACATAAAACAGTGTTTAATCACATTAATATAAGTTATAATATACAGCAACAAACTGTATCAGCCTGCCTCTTCCATCTCTTCATTGATTACAGTCCTCGGAAAGTAGGGCTAGGAGGATGTCCATCGGTGAAAGCTGTCTAAGTTTGATATAACTTGGAATTACCAAAGTGACTTATGACGCACTGTCACAGTACAGTCCATAGTCAGCCATGAAGTTCTCTTATGGTAGGTCCTCCACCCCATTCTCAAACATTTCACAGTCTAAGCACAGATCAAAGCTACCAAAGAAGAAGCAAAAAGAACAGACTGTTTTGTTTGGAAGGCACACAATCTAAAGTTGCTCCTTTTCTCTCTTCCTTACAATTTATTAAATAAGTTATATGCAGAAGTAATAGAAAAGCAGACAGGACAGTTTTTGCTGAAAAACATTAGGGTTGTATAGCTTGAGTGATTTAAATGAACAGTCAGTCATTTTTTGTAGTTTACATTGGGTGTGATGGAGTAGTAAATGTGCTTTAACCAAACTGATTCATCAGGTGAGCTGTCATCCAGCAAATGATCAGACAAAAAGTGGGGGTGTAAAGGCTAAAAAGATCTGAAAACAGATCAGTGAGATTTCTTGCCCTGAGAATCCCGAAGGTCACTCTGTCAGCTGTCTTTAGAAAGGTTGTAAGGATATGGCAGGGAACTCTAATTACTCTTCAAGGCTTAAGTAGCTGTGAGCAACCTGTAAAGTTCCATGGCCTGATAATGTTGGTACATGTCACTATAGTTCCATTTAACTTTTGGAATAGCTGTATATACAACTAGTGGATAACTGCAGATTGAACTTAAACCACAGAAAGGAATTCTCAACAAAAAGGATTTTAAAAAATCCGTAGAAAATTAAATTAATCAGATTTCTCTCACAGACAAACCCTTAGTTTCTTTTCAGTCAGAAGCTCTATTATAAAATCTGGTGGCACATGTTCCAAAATTATGCAATTCTTCTTTATTTTCAAGCCATATTCAACCACACATTTACAAAAGCAACTAATTGTTTTTCTTCTACTATATTTTCATTTCCAGTCTTGCACGTTCTAAATGCATTTAAACTGGCTTTAAAAATATGAAGTTCTGCATATGATCAAAGCGATAGATCTCAAAGATGTTAATTAGGCCTGGTTGTAGAAATGTATCATGTTTCATTGAATAGTTGGGAACCTAAACCTATTTGTCACTTACATAATTCTGAAAGTTCATTCCTCCTACCATTACGAACAACTCAGGAAAAGGGTAGACTTTGAAGTACAACTATGATTGATTAGACTAAAGAAATTCCAGTGATTCGTTGTGTACTACTTTAATCTTTTGAAAAGTGAATGAACAGCAGATGGCCAAATAAAGACACTCTGTATGTTTTCCTGGTATGGATTTGCTCTGAAGGGATTGGTTCAACACTTTAGAGTACGTATATTTGGAATACATCTGTCTTAGTCAAGACAGATGGCTAAAGGAAAAAGAAACTTCCAAGCACTTGGAATTAATCCAGTGTGAGCACCGCTTCTGAATGAAATTTTAATGGGATATGACTATTGTTCTGTCAGTTTTCTTGGAAGAATCCAGCTGTGAATTGTACAGGCATACCCAATTTTGATGGCTGCTGGACAGGGCTGTTTATCCTTCCTTTGCAAAAAAAATAATCGTGCTAGTGGCCTTGTTCTAATTGGCCTGTTGATAAATAGTGGTATTCATTTTCTAGTAGTCAGCCTGCTGTCTTCTATCATGGAAACTAACAGAAATTAACGACCCCTGTATTTTCCTCTACCCAGTATTAAAATTTAACTTCTTAATATGAGACATAAATAGTATTTCATGTTATTGCAATTCCGTGCAATACCACATGTTAAATCATGAGATTTTTTTGAATAAACAATTTTAATACAACTTGCAAATTTGAACCATTTGCAAGTTTGAAAGATGCTGTGTGGACCACAGATAATATGTGAAATACATGCCTGTGCAATATACGTAGAGACACATCAGTCAATCTGAAAATGCATGACCCACTTATACCACTTCAAGAGTTCTTTACAATGACAAATGATTTGTGAGTCTTTTAATTTTTGTATTAATATATTGTAATTCAGGTGTCAACTACTTTGCCAAAAAGCTGTCTTTCAATAAGCTTATCTGCTAATGTTGCTTCCATAGTAGGCAGACTGTTTGGTTCTATTGGTCTCATGATGATTCTGACTTCTCTACTTTTGTTTTCTGTTTTGCAGTAATAACAAGTAGTGGCTACAGTCCAAGATCAGCGCACCAGTACTCTCCGCAGATATATCCCTCCAAGTTAGTGTCTGCACCTCTTCTAGTCTTTTTTAGGGAATTGACCTTGGCTGTAGGCAGTTCTGTAGTTCGTTGCAAACAAGGATTCATCAGCAGAGGAGGCAGAGAGAAGGGAAAATACCTAAGCCTCATGCTGACTCCCTTACAGCTTCCTTTACAACTTTTTTTTCCCCTCATATGGCTGCAGAGTACAATCCTGCTCTGTGCAGTGTTGTTGTACAAGAAATACCCCAGAATATCTGCACACAACAGAAAGAAAAACGGACGTTATTGGGCTATTCTCAGACATCAGCACTTTAACAGTGGTGGCACTGCATACAGACATATTTTGATGAAGACAGTTTATATTTAGAAATCACAATTGCATGTGCAAAATGCATACTGAAGGGTATTCCAATCACAGACCCTCCCAGCACCAGCATTGCTAAATGTTTCCAAACATTCCACAGTAATGAACCACTCTTTCCTTCTTCTCCACTATCATAAAATTTAAAAATCAAACAGTTTGGATTAGATTTTAATGTCATATTTTTAAGCCAATGGGCTTTAACTCTTTTTTTGAGGAAAGCAGACTGTTGGGTAGTCACAAGTCCAGTGAAACAATCCAGTGGAAACTTTAGGAAAAAACACAGAAGATGTTACATGAAACTGTTTCAGCTGGCAAGATATTTAGTCTGCTTGTGTTACAATCGGTAGTGTGCATGAGAATGCTTGATTCCAGTATGCCATCGTTTTGTTTCCGTGTGTTTGGTACAGTGACCTATGTGACTTTGATATGGGGAAAACATTGAAACTGTAGGGGATAAGGCTTTTTCAGGTTTCATTTACAAATTTACATTTGTGTCATGATAGTCAGTATTTGTTGATGCAGAAAGTAGTTACTAAGAACAGCCCTCATTCTGCTTAATACAGGTTTTGGCAAAATATGTTAAAAGGTTTAGTAGAATTTTTAATCTACTGGTATAAATTGCTGGCATCTACATTAATGAGCAGTCCTTTTCTGATACTAAATGCTGCCAATTGTACTGAACTAATTAGGAAGCAAAAAAGACTAAATCTGAAATTTAGTCATGGCTTTTAATGGACAGGTTTCAGTTAGTGTAATTCTGCAGAGTGTGTTTATTCAGCTCTTGTTCCATAAAGTCTTCTTTGACTTATAAAACAATCCAAGACAAACATTTCTCTGTACATTTTTGCAACTCTGGAGGGTAAAAATTTTATACTTGATTTTATTTAATCTCTCTATGAAACCCCAGTATTCATAAATAAAAGATCACTTTTATTTCCATTCTATTTCTCTAGTCTGTGTTTTCCAAATGCTTAAAGCCCATCTGGTTGCAAAACTATTTCTGTCAGTATTTTTCATGGTGCTCTCAATGGGAAAGATCCAGGAGGCTGGATGTCTTTCGAGAATGGTGCACAGAGGACATAATGTTGTAGCTTTAATGATCACCTCTGTTATTACCTTTATTCTTTTCGTCCCGAGGTTGCCTCCACTGGATTGAAAAATATGAAGTCTTTATTTAAGCAGGCTGATCTTTGCTCAAAAGGGATGAAAGTCAGATAAAGCTCTGTAGCAGTGGCACGGTCCACCTAGAGTTGGGCACAGTCCACCTAGAGTTGGGCACAGTAGCTTGCAAAGCAAATTGTAGTGAAGTAGTGATGGGACAGCACAAAATATAAACTGTGCCTTGGGGAGTATGAGACAGAGTGGTTTTCAGTGGGGGTGGAATAGATCTCAGAAGAGGAACAGTCAGCAGAATAATGAACTGCCTTTGGACATCTTTAAACCTTTTTCTTTATTTTATTGCTTGAATCAACATGCAAAGTATTTGTTGCCACAGTAATGCTATTTTTCCTGATATTTAGGCCCTATCCACACATTCTTTCTACACCAGCAGCTCAAACAATGTCTGCCTATGCCGGACAAACCCAGTATTCAGGAATGCAGCAACCTGCGGTCTATACAGCCTACTCACAGACAGGACAGCCATACAGCTTACCTACTTACGGTATTTGACCTCTCATTACTGCACCTATTGTAGAAGTTAGAGCAATGCTTCTTTTTGCTTTCTTTTTTTATTTTCCCAATTGTACGAAAATACTTTAAAGAATCAGTTGAAAATTAATTTCTTACACAGATTTGGGTGTAATGTTGCCAGGCATCAAGACAGAAAGTGGGCTCTCGCAGACTCAATCCCCATTGCAGAGCGGGTGCCTCAGTTACAGCCCAGGGTTTTCCACCCCACAGCCAGGCCAAACACCATACTCTTACCAGATGCCAGGTGAGTAGCTACCACCATCAAGGCTCATCCTGTCCCACTGGTACCAATAGCCTTCTCCTCCCTCGTATTTATGTTACGTTTTCCATTAACTTTTGTGGATTTCTGCAAGCATGGTCATCATTGTCAGCTACTTTTACCCCTAAAATTTAATGCTAAGTATTGTTTTCCAGTACTGATATGCATGTATGTATTCATTTTTGTAATCTTTTAATTTAGATCTGGCCATACAATGCAGTCTCTTATTTATAACTCCTTTATTTTATGAGGTGAAGTCATATGGCAGAACTGGAAGCATTTGTTGTACTTGCTAAAGGATGCAGGTCTCTGTTCCTTTTTTACATGTTTCTGAGTATGGCATTGTTTGGTACTTGTTTCTTTTCAAACTAACAAAACTTATTAGAATTTCTCCTTAATTCTTATTTATTCCTTCATTTATTATTCAGATATTAGTTCATGTATTAACACTTGAATCATTAATAATCTGTTTTATTTGGTTAAATTTTAAGCTTCTTATGCAATGGTAAATATATCAAATATTACAAATTATGACAGGGATAACTGACTTTGAAAACAAGGATGTGCCTCATTACAGATCAATTAAGAATGGATTATTAAAATACCCTTTGAAACATACACTAAAATGTTAGAAATGAAGGCAAAAGAAAAGTAAGTTGTGAGCTAAGACACAGCAAAAAATTGAAAAATGGTTTCTAATAACTTACTGCCAATACCTTCCTTGCGTGGTTTGAAGAAGAACATACGCCTGTATGCATGGAAGTAGCATTTAATTTCTTCTAGAGTTTCATTCCAATTTTTTATTGTTGAAATGTGTAATTAAAGTTTGTTTCTGATTCATCTATATCTTAACATAGAATATTGTATTTAGGATTTCATTTTGATTCACAAGTTATTTCTTATGGTAAATTTTATTTTTTTATTTTAGGTTCTAGTTTTACACCATCATCCACTATTTATGCAAACAATTCTGTTTCAAATTCTACAAATTTCAGTAGTTCACAACAGGTATGAATATTGGACATTATAGTTTGTCAATTACAATTTATATAACTAAAATGGTAGCATGTTATTTTAATATGTTTTATTGTTGTTCAGTCCTGTTTTCTGCATAATGTGATCAGAGTTCCATTGGCAGCCTGGTTGCATCTTTTGTCACTTGGATGCTTCAGCAACCTCCTTTAGTAGAATTTCTTAAATTAAAAAATGTTAAATATCTCAAAATTTAAAAAAATCAACTAAATCTCCAAAACTTTTGAAAAAGTCATATGACTGCATACATAGAAATAAGTAATGGAAAAATCACCTATTAGTCTCATTAATTAAGTGCTCTAATATATTTACTGTTTTAGGATTATCCATCATACACAGCTTTTGGCCAAAACCAATATGCACAATATTACTCAGCATCAACATATGGTGCATATATGACCTCGAACAACACAGCTGATGGCACTTCATCATCATCAACCTACCAGTTACAGGACTCTCTCCCTGGCCTGACTAGTCAACCAGGTACAGATCTACATTCAGGTGAAAACAAGTTTTGTATTTTATTCTATACTTGTATAAAAACAAGATTTCCATAGGCACCTTCTTTGAATATTGACGTGTTTTAGCCCATATCATTCAGAAAGTTATACCATGCAAACCAGGCAAAGTAAGCTTTGTTAGTTAAATAACTATTTTTGGCAGACTGAGGTGGTTTTCTGTGGAAGGAGAGGAATGAAGTTTAAAAAGTTTGATAGGGATCTGTTAGTACGGAAAACAACCATATGGAAACAAATATCTAGTAAATTTTGAAATAAAAATTCAGTGAGCTCTCCTATTACTGACAGTGGAACATTCCTTTACCCATCTGCACATTCTGAAGTATTACTGAAAATAATCTAAAACAAGAAACTGTTGTTCATTTAATTATAGCCAAATTACAGTAGCTGGAGTACGGGGGCTTTATTCAAATATATACAAATCATACTTGATAATTCACTAGTTTTGGTAACTAAAGATAGAGCAATTTGTGACTAGCACAACTCTCTTTAAAAAAAAAACAGCGCTGAAGTAGTTAAGAACATTCTTATGAGCCATCAAGAGACTGAATTAGCCTGCCCAAATCTGCCCCCTTGTGCACATCCACTACACAACAATATTTTCTTACACAGAGGTATTCCTAGGGCAATGGCAGCTCTTTATTTCTTTTCTTTGTCCTTAAAACACAGTTCACAGTCATTTATCTGCTCCATTCTATATATTCTGCAGACACAAATGTTAATACGGATTTTTTTTTTCCATGACAGTTTTCTAATTTCCTGAACAGCACACGGATTTATTTTCCCCCCTTGAATATAAGTGGGACTAAAGTGAAGTTTAAATTTTCTATTTGAAATTGTGTACAGAAGAGTGCAGAACTATGAAGACTTGGTGAGCGAGTTTAGAAATTCACAGCCCTGTTTGGAGACATGTGGTGTCCTTACTGGGTGAACAGAACCAGCTTTTTCATAGTCCCTTTCCTGTATTGTTTCTATTATATAAAAGTTCTTAAAGATCTAGTGTTAATTTCATATATTCATAACCTCAGTAGCATACTTAGGCTGTGTGGAACATATATGGGACAGATTATCAGTTGCCAGCTGCCTGCTTCAGTGCTCTTAGAGCAATTGCTTCCAGGGATAGGGGTGTCACTCCTGCCGTCCGGGCAGCATCTGCCTTACAGGCTGTGAGCAGTTATAATGGGACAAGCAAATTTGGTTTTGTATTGGCTCTTAATAGGGGGGAAATGTGCTTTAAACACGAAATCAACCCATCGCATGAATCTTTCTAACTCTCATTCTAACTTCACTGAAAAGTATAACTAATATATTACAACAATAGCTGTACGAAGTATAAGTAATACTCTGTAGAAAAGTGTAAGGAAGGCTTCATGCTTCACACATGCTGCTTAAATTTGCTAAAAATGTTGGAATTCTACTTGGATGAGTTTATAGTTTTCCTTGCTAACTGTTTTCATCTGGCTGATTTTTAAATGGTGCGTGCACTTGCACATGCATTTCTATGTGTGCATACATGTATTGTGGTATGAAATGGAAAGGAGATGGGAGATACACATTCCCTTGGTTTCTGATGAAAGCGTAAAAAGTTATGCAGTAGTCTTAGAATGCAAATGCAGGGGAAAAAAGGCTAAGAGAAAACTTGAAACTAGGTCAAATTTCAGCATCTTCAAGACATCCATAAAAGGCACAAATAATATGTGAAATATTTTTAATAGTGTTTGAAGAGCACTGACAAGTGTTATTTAGATGATTGTGCATGTCCTGTGTACTTTTTGCCTTGTTCCTTTGTTATTCTGCCATATTCTAGTTTGAGAAAATCAGACTGTATTTCCCATATTGTTTCTCCTAGTGTTTCTGTGCTTCCTGAAAATGCTGTATAAATTTATCCTGTCTTAAAATAGCATTGGCAAATAAAAAGGTTCTTACACAACTTGAACAGGTTGAAAAAATATTTGGAGGCTTCACAGCTGTGAAACAGTAAGGATTTTTCTTGTTCGTGGATTGTTTAAGCGTATGAACTTGTTCTTCTGTTAAGTAGGTTGTGCATCCAAGCATATAAATACTCCCACGTACTCCTTATTTCTGCAAAGTGTTGCACGGATCATGCGACTCCCTGCTGAGAGTGCAACACCCACTTTGGGAATACATGACATGCCTTCTGTGTCACTGTAAAAATAAATTTGCATTGGTGAGGTGCAGAATCTCAGAGATCGCTTGAGAAACTGTTGATTGTACTGCAGAGTGCTCACTTGCTGTCTATCAGGCCTTTATCACTTGGTCCTTAAGACTAACTCTACCTCAATCCTAAGAAAGCATTTCATTTTTATGGCATCTCTGCTACCTATTCATTCAAATAACCAATCAAGGCACTTAGACACTCCCCCCATAGAGGATTTTTCTTGTTTTCATAATAAAGTCCAATCAGATCAAGGGCTAATATTAATTACATTTTTATTTATTGACCAAATAAGGAAAATGAGGTTAAAATTGAAATCACCTTTACTCTTTCTGCTGCTCATGACAAGCACTAATAGGTTACAGGCTAGAAAAAAGAAGAGGTTAAAGATGTTAAAGACATCTTCTGGCTGTTCTTTCTGATGAAAATATGTGACAGAATCACTCCATCAGGAGGGCATAGAGGGACTCAAAAGTTTTTCCATCCCACATCGATTTGAGGCTCAGTTCCTTATCATCCCATGAACTTCTGTGTCTGTATTATGCCTGCTCTACATTAAGGCTTTTCAAATGCACTTGCTGCCTCAAAGTATCTGTGAAAAAAAAGGTATCCCCTCCATCTCATATTGTGATAAGACTGGAGAATCTTTAAGGGATTCAGCTTAGGAGATGAGTACATTTGAGTATATTCAGTAAGTACATGGGTACTTTTAATCTAGGGTGGATAAAATTCTTAGAGAGCTTTCATGTAAAAGCTTCATGGCACGTGTTGAATATTGGAAAAGCTAAAAAGTTTCAAACATTGCAATAAAAATTTCAATCTAATATGCGCTGCATAGGAACTCGTGCATGAAGGAACTTTTAATGAAGGTAAAGTTTTCAGCAGTCTTTGGAACTAGAATTTCTCACTTCTGTGAGAAATATTTTACAGGCTGAATTTTTAGTGAGTTTTCCTTTTTTCAGCATTGCATTGACCTCATTTCTAAAGCAACTGGAGTATAATAAAGTACAGTTGCTCTTTTACCAGCAGCCTGCTGTTGGTAAAAAGTAAATAAGTAATTAAGCCTACAGTTGTTCAAAAAAAAACCACACACTACTGACTTCTGGAGTTCTAAAATAGATGCATACCTTGCGTTCAAGTTAGAGACAGCTGCTCATTCTGATTTGGAGATTAGTGTAATGAAATAAAGATGTCTTTAAATACCCAGAAGTTACAAGGTATAGTGATTAGTTATGGTACCGATTAACAGATGATTGTGACACTGTGTACAGCAGTGACCCAAGCAGAAGCCTGGAGCAACTGGTAATGTCTAATGCAAAAAGAAAATTGAAATTATTTACTCCAGTCATTGGATACTTTCAAGGAAGATTTAGAACAGTGTTTTTTTGGTCGATTATGGTAAACACAATCATTGAGAACAGATGTTTTAATATATTAGCATAGAAATTAGTCTTGATTTTGTTGTAAAATGTTGAAATATTATAAGAAGGAAGACTTTTGTGGTATGATTTGGAACATTCAACTTCACTTACTTAATTTTTACCTTTTCATTTCTGGGATTTTTTTTCTTTTGGGGTTAATTTTTCCACTCTGTCAGAAAAATTGAGGAAATTATATTTTTGGAGAGAATTCTTGCATAGTCAGAGCTTCCTTTGAAGCCTCTGTAGGTTTTTGCTGCATGAGAATTCTGGCTGTCAAGCATCTTTTTGTACATTTGAACATTTACCAAAGTATATTTTGCTATCCTTCTTATGGGGAAAGAACTATGAAAATATTATCTTACTGATTTCTCAACTGCCTACAGTGTCCTTACTGACATCAGCCCCATGCTGGGAATAGAAATGATTAGTCAACAAGAACTCTCTGTTCTGAAGGGACAAAGTAAAAAGAACATAGGAATATTATTCATTAGGTATTATTATTACTGCTCCAGTTTTCTGTCATTTTTCAGCAAATAAGTTTTAGCCAAAACTATTATAGATCACATACAATCCTGTGAGCAGCTCAGTTGAGAGAACATCAGACTCCTAATCTGAGGGTCAAGGGTTCAAGTCCCTGACCAGGTATGAGGCTTGTCACAGTTGGGCTTAATGGTTGGACTCGATGATCTGAAAGGTCCCTTCCAACTTACAAGATTATGATCTTACCCAAATCAGGAGACACCTATCCAAAACGGTATCTGGAATAAATTCTTAAATTGCAGTTCTGAAAATCTCCTCTTAGCTGCTGCCTGAAATTTCCTCTCTGTACTGTACATGCAAACAAGCACACTGGTTTTGTGACATTGACATAGTCACCACCTAGTTTGGAAAAAAAATAGCGCACCTGGGTTGAGAAAAAAAATAGCATTATCTTCTTCCAGACAGAATAAGTTAAGTCATTTCTCAGGAAGTGAGAGAGGCAGATTTTATTTCCTCCCTTTTCAGGGAAAATTCATTACCTTCCATTTGAGGGTACAGGGATGTGGATTCTGCATTATGGAAATATATCTTTGTACTTCATACATATATCAGTCATCAGACAAGCCAGTGTTCCCTGGAGAAGGCAATGGAACCTAGATATTTCCTTCTTCAGGTAAATGTCCTAACCAACTGACCTGGGAACTGTATTCTTGTTCTTCATTTTCCTTTTCCTTGAATCTTGAATTATTTCCTCACAATGTTTGGAGCTCCCATTCAGGAATGTGACATTATGGGCTTAAATCTTACTCTTCGGAGAAATACAACAGTATTTTTCCAGTCAAGATGTATAAATGTGTCTTCCCAGTGTATTTATTTTAATAATCTTCTGTATGTAGTTCACTGGAAGGTAAAAATAAATGATGGAAGAGAGTAAGAATTTAACTGTTGTGTTGCATAATGCACACTCTTAATTGAGCCTGCAAACTCTGTTTTCTTCTGCTAGATCTGTTAGATCCTCTTAGACTAGATTTGCTTTCTTCTTTGTTGTGGAGGAAGACTGAGGTGAATCACTTGGGGAAGACTGCAGAAATACTCAATCATTCACATTGGAAAGGACCTCTGGCTGCTTTTTTCATCCAACCTATCATGGACAAGCCAGCTTAGATCATGCTGCTCAAGGGCTCTGTCCAGTTGAGTTTTCTGTATTTCCAAGAATGGAGAATGCTCAGCCTCTCTTGGCACCTGTCCCATGATCTGACCTGTCTCAGAGTGAAGGATTTTTATCTTTTATTTAAGAGGAATATGGCTTGCTGTTATTTGTGTCTGTTGCTTCTTGTCCTTACTCCATCTATCCCTCATCTTTTCATTTTGTTTGCTCAGCCCCTCAATTGTATTGATGACCTTCACCTGGACTAATTCTAGTTTGTGGATATATTTCTTGTATCTAGGAATGCAAAACTAGACCTTTTTTTTCCCTTCTTTTCTCGCAAATTCAAAACAGAGCAAAAAAAAACATTCTCCTTGGTCTGCTGGACAGTTTCCTTATCACCTAGTGGACTTTGGTGGCCTTAGTGATGCTCCTTTGTACAAACTAATAATGTTCATATTCCAGCTCAAAGTCAGATGCATCATAGATGATTCTTGTGAAATGTTTGTACCAAGTGTTGATTTCTTCAGTACATGTGCCACTACCAAATATTTTACCAAATATTATCAAAGCAGAACAGAAACATATAATTACTTGCAGCACCAGGACTCTTGAATCAAACTCTGTAGTAAATTTCAGACCTAAGCTTTTTTAATGGAGATGAATCAATTAATTAATCTGAAAGATGGTGAAGAAGAATTTATGTCACTTAGCACTCAGAAATCATAGAATAATAGAATCATAGAATAGTTGACTGCAACTCTTTGAGTGTGACCCT
The DNA here is from genome assembly GCA_013400935.1 of Turnix velox. Classification (NCBI taxonomy): domain Eukaryota; kingdom Metazoa; phylum Chordata; class Aves; order Charadriiformes; family Turnicidae; genus Turnix; species Turnix velox. The sequence goes on from VZTY01018297.1 coordinate 261,862, forward strand.
TCAACAAGCTCTTTATCCAGCGAGTGGTCCATCCGTCAAACCCATTCTTTTCCAGTTTGGTGACCAGGATGTCATGCGGGACAGTGTCAAATGCCTTGCACAAGTCCAGGTAGATGATGTCAGTTGCCCTTCCTTTGTCCACCGATGATGTGACTCCGTCATAGAAGGCCACCAAATTGGTCAGGCATGATTTGCCCCTGGTGAAGCCATGTTGGTTGCCTCCAATCACCTCTGTGTCATCCTCCATGTGTTTTTGCAACACTTTTAGGAGGATCTGCTCCATGACTTTGCCAGGCACAGAGGTGAGACTGACTGGCCTGTAGTTTCCTGGGTCTTCTTTCTTTCCCTTTTTAAATATGGGGATTATGTTCCCCTTTCTCAGGTGTTCACGAACCTGCTCTTCACACACAGTGGGTGGATCCTGCTTCCCCTGGTATACGGCCTCATTTTTCAAGACTTGAGTTGTGGAATCAGAGGCCGTACCAAACTAAACACAGCCAAACTGTGTTTATTGCTAGCAGTCTTGAAAGGACACTGAAAGTACTGTGTTCCAAAGAACAGGGTATTTTCTCAGTTTACTTAGCTGTGGCATAAAAGCACTTTGTAAAAGGAACTTCCACACCATCCTTCCTGGAGGTACTTCCTTCACTCTGTCTTACATACCTACTGGGTTTTGATAACCTCTAAAGCCCTTGGTTACCAGCCAAGGCAAATTATAGGCCTGGATGCTGGGAGCAACTGTGCCATGCCAGACCAAAGGTCTTTCTAGTACATCTCCTCTCTGATAGCAGACAATAGCTGAACCATGGAGAATGATCAGAATATAACAGGTATGACTTATGTCTGTGATCATAACTGGAATATAGCATTAAATATAATGCCTTCCCTCTGACAGTTTATGGGCAGAAGTAAGGTTAAAGAAAAAAAAGAAAGTGACCTGGGAGAAGGAGATGAAGCAGGAAGCTGACCAGTTCTCCTGTTGTATGGAGAAGTGCCAGAGAGTGTTCTGGTAAAAATAATGCAGGACTTGGAAATAAGCCTAGTTGAATTCCAAACATGAACTGCTTAACTAAAAGGCACTTCATGGTTTGAGAAGTCATGAGTATGACTTCTAAAATATGTCTTCCTTGGATATGAGAATATTTTGCATATGCTTGTGTGTATTTGCACATGCCTATGTGTCTTTTGAATTGGTCTCTTAATACTCTAAGTTTTGTAACATTTCCTTGTCAACATCAAAAGTGTATGTGTCATCTGCAGAGTCCATTTACATAAGACAAAACATTATCACACATTTTATGCAATTTATTTAGGATCATCTTGTGACTGACTTTGCATAGAAATGTCTGTGAGGAAAAAGTAAGCCTTTTTATTTCAAAATCCAGCACTAATTTTGCCACGAATGGTTGACTTTACAGGGGAATTTGACACAGTGCAGAGCCCCTCCACACCAATCAAAGATCTTGATGAGAGAACATGTAGGAGTTCTGGGTCAAAGTCTCGGGGCAGAGGGCGGAAGAATAATCCATCACCCCCTCCGGACAGTGACTTGGAGGTATGCCTGCAATAGCTGATGAATGGGAATGCGAAGGTTACTTCTGATTAAAATTAAATGCTGCAAACTACAGCTGTTGAAACAGCTTAAAGCATTTTAGAAAACATCATGGACTTGGTCTCACTAACAGAATATAACAGATATTGTTTGCTATTTTAATATATGCACATAATGAGACATTTCTGTATCTCAGAATAGGAAATCTCAAATATATTACTCAGCTTAATTACATGTATTTATGAATGCAATGTAAATATGAGAGATCATCTGGCTATAGGCTTTCAAATACTTATGCCCAGGTTTGTCTTTGTGCTTATAAATAATCAGTGGATTTCAGTAAGGCAGCTTACATCAGTGAAGTTATGGCTATACTTAAGCATGTGCAAGATCAGTGCCCTACTGAAGAAATGTATCTGCCTAATATATGGGGTGACAATTTAAAACAGAGGTATCTCCTAGCAACAGAGTATTTATAGTCATAGTACTCCCATATTAGTAACGCACTGCCTTGCAGTGACAAAGAGGAAGAGGAGAAGGAAGTGTGTCTAACACTCCAGCTCTGGCATCAGCCTGCTTGTGTTGTGTGTCCCCTGCTACCACCAGACCAGCCCCAGGACTGAGCAGCCGTGGTCAACCCCACTGCTTTTCCATCACTGACCCATTCTGGGGGCAGGAAAAGACCAGACTGTTACTAGGACTTGACCAGCCATCCACACAATTCCTACTAGAGTGTCAGGGTGGTATGCAGTGCCAGGCACTGTACAGAAAATGTCACACTTTTTTTGCCTCTCAAAAGACTGAATTTTTCCAGTAAAATTATTCTTGAGATTTACATTTCAATTTTCCCTTTTTTCTTATTGTTTGACAGTGAAAACAATGACAAGCCCCTTATCAATTAAAGAGTTTTGGGGTGGGTTTTTGAGTCAGGATTATCCATTTTATCTTATAATATTACATAATTTATGTGTGATATTCTATGTGGCATATAGCTCTTTTACCCAAGACTTATTTTGAGCTATACAGGAGAAACAAAGAAACTTGAATCAGTAAGTCCTACAGAGAAGTATTTGAAGGTGCTGTCTGTTCTTATAAATTATGTTTGATCTCCATAACATTTCTGAAATGTGCATTATGTAGCTATTCTAAAAAACTTTTTAAGGGAAAAATAAGAAATGTTTGAAGAACTTAAGAACCTGTCCTTAACTGTTTTTCAGAGGAAGCCTGATTGGTTACGCAGTAAGTTGAACTTTAGAGGTGACTTGAGCATTTAGCCTGCTAGGTGGGATGTCTATGATACTTCAATGTTATTTAACAGTACTGTCCCCACTTCTTTTTTCAGCGTGTATTTGTTTGGGATTTGGATGAAACAATCATAGTTTTTCATTCGCTGCTCACAGGATCCTATGCACAGAAGTATGGCAAGGTATGTGAGCCATCAATTCCTCCTCCTTTCACTGTTATCAGAGCTATCTGGCCTGCACATGTATGCTTTTTTAGCCTTCTGTGTTCATGCCATGTGTGGAGGTAGGGGAAAAACATACAGTAAACCCCATTTTCAGAGAGTTAATGAGAAAAAGTCAAGCAGAGAAATGAGATACAGACCCTAAGCATGATATATGGGGCAGGGCTGAAGCAGATACTGCAAATGAGGGAACCCTATATAGAGGAATGAGGATGAGTTCCTGAGGGGTTTGAAAGAGGCATTGCAGGGAGGTAATAGAGGTAATGGGCAAATGAAAATAACTGACTAATCAGATGCATGAAGGAAGAAACTGAGAAATAAACTGGAGCAATGGGTGAATTTACAGGGAAGCTGATGAATCAGAATTAGCAAGTAAGAGACAGATCTGCTGCAGTTCCAGCTGCAGATGTTATTCTTCAACTCCCCAGCTTTTCCACTGAATCTCTTGGCTGGCTCTGGGATGAGTAATGCTGGGGAGTGAATCCCTCTCTCAAGCCGACAGTTGTACACATCCTCTCCCTTCCAGTGAGACCCAAAAGGAATTCAAGTCACAGAGCAACAAGCAGGAAATCAGAAGGAAGAATAAGGGAGGCAGAGAGAAGCAGTTGCAGACTGCGGGAGCAGGAACGCCCCTGGGAGCTCAGCCATGAGTCCTTCTGATGGAAACCCAGGGAATAGTGCTCAGCCAAGGGGAAAAAGAACTGGTGGGAAGACCAGTGTGTAGCAGCAGGACAGGGTAATATTGGTATGTACGTACCCTATTCATACCATGTACACTCACCAAGTAGGTTTTCTTGTATTGTGCTACTCTGGTATAATTAATGTGAAGGTGTTTCTTTTTCTGATCGTAGCCATTTCTATACTACATCACACAAAGGGCTTGTTTAGCATAAGTTTCCTGCCTCTTTCCTCCATCAGCAGATTATAGAAATTATTTCCACACAGACCTCATCAGCCAATGAGTTAGAAATGTCCAAACCTGTATATTATAACCAGTGATGGACCAGTCCTCTGTGTTTCGAGGCAGCTGTTTGTGGTTATTAAATGAGAAAGGTAATATGGAAACTCAAAAAGACAGACAAAAATCATAATTTTTGGTATGCTGTTACATGAGTAGTTACTATTGTCTTGTGAAAAACAGCCTTGCTTTTTTTGCAGCTTCATAGTACCAAATAAGCACACATTTCAGTATTCTGTCATAAAACTCCTTTGCTGCTGTTTTTCAAACACTATAATTACAGTGACTTTGACAGAAAGTCACTTTGACTGTTTCTCATTTTTAACTATCAAAACAAGAGAGAAACCTCGTTGAACATGAACATTTATGTCAATTCTGAGCATAGTCTATAGACTGCCACAGAACTTGCTGAATTGCTATGGTGATGTAGTTATTCATTTCACTTTTCTCGTGGTGCCCTTTAATACAAATTTTTAAAAATCAGAGCACATTTTTTTGCTTACAGACATCAATTAATAACTTCTTACAATGTCTCAGGGAAGGTAACAGAAATGCAATTCCTCTTGGTTCTCACTTTGTTGTAAGGATATTTGAAAAAAATCCCAGTTCCATTGTTTTAAAAGAGACTATTTGCTGCTGTGATTGACTCTCTGTATTGAGACCTTAGAAACAGTATTAGCATATTAACAGCCAATATACTGACAGCAGATAAAGTTGTCTTCCATAAACTAGGAATATCTCTGCAGTACTGTACCGCATAAGTAAAAAAACACCTTGAACAATCATGATGCAAAAGGAGAGGAATTCTAAAGTACTTTGTACTGGTATGTGGCATTCTTATAAATAGGGAAATGTGTTCCGTGTTGAACTGTAAAATAAAAGTGGTAAACTTTTTCCTTCCTGCAGTGACTACCATACTTTTAGAGAACTCTCTAGGAAAGAGTAAATGCCAATAAAATTGAAGTATGAATGCTCAAGTATATGTATTTGTTGACTACAAGGAGGGTAGAGCAGTAGGAAAGGGAATTCAAGGAGCACGAATCATGAGTAGGCTTTAACTTTTACATGTCATGGAAGTGTTGCCTAACTTTAAGACGGAATGTATCTGAGCCTAAGTACCTCAAAGGTTAGCCATGGAGGAAGGGAAAGATAGCAAAGCTGGACCTCTGGTGCATAACCTCTTCAGCAGATATGGCCCTTATCTTTTCTGCACATGATTCTCATCTGTAAACAAGGCCTTAATCCAGGCTGAAGTCTGGATTGTTTTGAGAATTGAATTGCTATGAGAATAAATAGTCCAGGAATTGTGAGGTTCTCAGCTGAAGTTCTTGTGAGCACATAGGTCTTTCAAAAGTGTTGAGAGCTGCTTATTCCAGAAAAGTTATATAAAATTGCTAGTTCACAATGAAAAAAATTCAGGGCAATGTAAAATAATGGTGACAATAAATTACTTCATTAAAGTGATCTGTATTGGCTTTATTTTGGTTTATTGTATTTTTTTTAAAGGCGTTTAAATATTCTAAATGGGATCAGTGAACCTTTAATGTTTCCATTGCTTTAAAGGAGGGAAGATTCTTACAGCAACTGTCCTCACTTGATACTTTCAAGAGGTGTTACACTGGGTTTAGAGCAACTGTGAATAGCGAACTAGTGTGAATAGACAGGGAAGGGTATGAAAATACAGTTCTCCTGGACATGTAAACTTCCATTCTTCCTTTCCATTAATTCTTTACCTTATTTCATACAGTATGCCATCAAAACAAAAGCATACAGAAATATGTCTTTTTATATCTCTGTTCTGCTGTAATTGAGATATGCATGGAATGCATTGAGGGGAGGCAAAGGATGTGGAGATGGCCATCGAACTCTTACAGCCAGATGGAGGGACCTGTGTATAAGTAGAGAAACACTTGAGAGCTACAGTGTCACCAGGAGACAGTTTCTAAAGATTTCTGTAGTTTATCAAGTGATTGGAGTAGTGTAGAATGAAGGAGAAGCAAGCCAACATCACCAGAGGCAGTGGAGATACTTACTGGCAGCGATCATGTGGAAACCAGTAAGCAAGTTTTGGATTACATGTTTGTCAAAAGATCAACAGATTACAGATGCCTTTGAATTTCTGACATTGAGCATGGACACTGTCCTTGGTAGATGCTTGTTCAGCACTTTGCATTGTGTTATAATTATTTTATTTTAGAGTTCTATAGGGTCATTATAATAACCGTGTCAAAAACAATACTAGTGATTTGCTGAAAGATTCAACTTGTTGGATGCAGCTGTAAGCATCTCATTTAAAACAAAGAGCAATGCTGCTTCTTACACTGCACCAGTACAGTGTAACCTTAAGCATGAAAACTGCAGAGGTTTAGCCAGGGGCTGGCTGATGCTTCATTTACCTGGAGAAGTATTCTGTGCCTTGCTGTTTTGTACCCGTGGATGTTTCTATCTGAATTTTGGTGTTGTGTTTTTTATTGAACTAGTCTGAGCTACCATAAAAAGAGAATACACTACACCTCTGTTAGGTTTCAGGGAAACTGCTGCTTGTCAGCAGTACAAGTACCTCTTGTTCAGTTTCTTCGCTCATCTGCTTTGTACTTCACAAATTGAATACATTTCTATTTTTAATTATTTACTACAGTAGCAAATTACAGCATCTGAGCTGTTACATAGTGACTTGTGTGGCTGATGATCGTTTTTGCAGCTGAGCACCACTTGGCAGATACAGTTTTCTACAATGCTGAGCTCTTAAGTGAGGATTTGTTGATGTGACAGGACATGTGTTAGGAGATGTCATCGTCTGTTAAAAGTTCATGAGGTACATTCTTATTCCTTGTGAACACTGTGTATTCTTTGTTCCATTGCATTCCAATTGTCCTCACTGATTTAAGGCTCATTACTATAGAGTTTTATCTACCCCTGAGCATTTATATTTCATTAATTTCTCCCATGTCATTTCAGAAAAATGCTCAGGGTGCAACTGGTTAAAAAAGACTGAAGGTCTCTTGTGATGATTCTGTGACTTCAGAAGGGGGAGCATGTGATTTCTATGTGCAAACCTCAAAACAAATCTACACTATATGGTCACATTTGGATACTTTTTTACAACATTGCCAATGACAGAAAGTTGTCAGGGAGGCAACATTAACCTTGTAGACTTCTCTGGAAATGGCTCAGAAGCTTTTTATTGTTCATTCTCTGCTTGTCCAGGAATTAAACAGGAAAACTTTGTCACCATTAGCACTCATGACAACATTCCCAGATTCACTCAGAAATACTGTTTTGTCCACTTGTGTTAACAGCATTTCTCTCATGACCTCCAGTTGTCTTCTCCATTCATTCCCTTATTGTCTGCCGAGTCCATTTTCCTACCACATTATAGAGAGCATGGCACAGAAACTCCCTATGAGTTTTCCTTCATCAGCCACTAGATACATTTTTATGAAGAGATACATTGTCTTTTTGCACTGATGCCCACATGAAGCTGTCATGGAGAGAAATGTTTTTCAGCTAAAAATATTAGTACTGTACTTAAGCATATCCACTTTTTCCAGAGGGCACTTTTGTGTAAGGCTTTTCAGTACAGCCACCCACTCAAAATCTGTCTTACAGTATTATCCATGAATTTGGTTTGTTTTCTTCCTTATTTTTGAGGCCTCGTGCATACAAATGTCACAATGAATCTAAATAACATTCTATTTTTCTATTTGTTTTATGAGATTTTGTAAAAAAATTCAGTGTGTTTGCATTATTTTTCAATTAAAATAGATTATTTTCAACATCTTCTAATGAAACCTGGCCGTCCAAGACAATATTAAGTGATTTTCTTACACTAATGGGCTTTGGAGGCTTTATTCCAGTCACTTTCCACTTGGTCTAGACATTTGAATATTGGTCCTCTCATGATGTTTTTACCTAGTCTTTCAGGAGACATTCCAGTGGATGGACCAGTCTAGGACAGGAGTCCCACAGACAGTCTGGCTCCAGTTTAGTGCCTTCATACTAACACAACTATAGTAATTTGTATTTTGGTATACAGAAGTGCTGTAGCTAGTCTTGACCCTGGCTAAAATCAGTTGTGCTTCTTCGTTCTGCAAATTATCTGAGGAAAACTTCCATATGTTTGTGGGGTTTTTTGTATCCTCTTTTGTGTATGCTTGTGTAGAATAGCACCAAATACCATTTTGGCAGACGTTCAGTCTGCCTTTTATTCAGTTTCTTATCTGCTGTGCTTAAATCTGCATCACCTGCATGTGTTTCTTGCTTGCTTTTCAACATGGGTTTTTGTGCCACTTGAGTCAGTCTGCAACTTCTGCTTCAAGTTAAAAGACAGTAAAACAATGTATGAGATGTTCCTCCACATTGTACAAATATTATAAAACCACAAGAAATACTGGAAATACTGCTTTTTTATGTGAAGAAATTAACAACATGGCAAGAACTGAAGTGTGATGTTTGATTCTTGTTAAATAGTTGTAGTGCAAGTTTTGGCCAATTTATGAAAGGAACAGTTATTCATATCCTGAGAATTCCAATTATTCTTCTTAGCAGAATTTGTTATGGGGAGATCCCAGGCTGATTACATGCTAAGCCAAAATGAATTTTCTTTGCTTTACTTTATTTTATGTATATTATTTAGCAATATCCCACATGTGCCTTTGTCAAAACAGGAACATAGGAAATCTCATTTTAACAACAATAAAGTCAGGCATAGTTTGTTATGAAAATGCTACTAATAAGAAAACCATAAAAGCTTTGTCATATTTATGTCTTTTAACTATAATCAGCAAGGCAGGAAATTGTGATACATAGTTGGTAGTTTCTGTAAAAATAAATTGGATTATAATGGAATATGTTATAGTAGATTTCCACATTTAAGTCTGCTTCTACCCAGGAAGCGGAAAAAAGAGGCTGAGAATCAGAAGTCTGCGATTTCAGTCTTGGAAGCATTCCAGTGAATAGCTTAATTCACATAAATAATAATGAGTTACCACCTGTGCATAAAGTTATGCACATGCCTTAGAGTTCATAGGATTGAGGTTAAAAAGCATATTGGAAGTAATCTTTATTATATTGTATCTAGGAAGAAGAATTTCTAATTTAGTGTGCATGAAAAAGCACCAGAGAAAGGGAGAGAAACACATGTTTAAATGTGATGACGTTTTGGTAAAAGCGTTGTGACTTGTCAAGGGATCTCATTAATCCAGACTACTTTGATGATTTGTGTTCTAAGCATCGTACATAAATTTCTGGGAATCTGTTAATGTGAGTTCCTCGATCATCCTCTTGGAAAACTGATGCTTGCAGTATCTGCTGCCTTAAATCATGTGAATCTGAGATCCAGTAAATCTGACTACAGAAGGTACAGGGAACGAAGTGAAGTTACCAACTACTGCATTTGGTTTTCACTTCTAAAATGTAGTCTAGACCAGTTCAAGGGTCAGCATACAAAATCTCCTCTCACTACCAGATAATTGGACATAACTTGGGATCATTACAAGTTCTTGTACACTATGTTCCCCTTCAAGTCTGACTTCCTTATGAGCAAGGGTCAAAATATGTCTGTGTTTCAGATTTTACTATTAGTTTTTGAGTGCTTGAGGGCAGAAGCCATCTTTTATTCTGTCATTGCAAAACCCCGGAGCAGCAAACATCTGATCATGGTTGGGAAGTCTTTGATCTTGACTAACAAATGATCATTTGAGGTTTTGTGTGATTTGTTGCCAGATGCTAGTAAACATTTAGACTTCTAATCTCAAGGTATTTTTTAAAAATTTCTGAAAACTTGCTAGTGTCAGTGAGAGTTTAAATGATGATACAAAGATTTTTTTTTCTTATTATAGTGACAGGAGGACCTCATCTGTTTTAAAAGTCCATTGCAGTAGGTTAAGCATTAAAAAAGTTAACTGAACCCCACAGTCTTAGGGAGATGACTAAGACAATAATAAAATTAGTTACCAAGTATCAGCTGAGGATCAACGGCTCTCCATCTGCAGTCTTATTCTAAAATAAATGTGAGATATTGTAATTGTCTGAACATCTTTCCTAGCAATCCCAGAAATTTAAATTCACTATCTCACCTTTACCATACACAAATTGCTCTGAGACAAATTGTTACTGAACATCAGTAGATTTGTAGTATCTTGCTGTGACTGTGTACAAGGTACAAGCAGATGCTATATTTTGAATGAATCTCATCCAGGGACAGAATTCCTGTATTTCATCAGAAATTAAGATATGTGCTCTAGCAAACAAACAAAATTTACTTATGTTTTCCTATTCCTGTGGACCACCTGAAGAATTGTGCCTTGGATTGTAAGCATGCTGAAAAACAATTAAAAGAACACTTACAGGGCAATTGAAACTGTAAAGGATAACTTGGAAATTCATCAGTGAGTGAAGAAGGGTAAAGACAGACAGAAAGGGACTAAGCACAGGGCTTGAGGATGCATACTGGAGCAGCAGAAAGTGTGGGAAGTGTGATAGTCCTTAACATAAGCAAGGCAGGGATTTTTAATCCACAGTGGAACTCAATTTGGGAAGTGGGCATAGGTTCAGACTAATTTTTGTAATTTTATAAAGCAGAGACACTAGAAATTGAAAAGGCCTCTTAAATCACACCTTCTTATCACTATGAAGGATAATGACCACTTTTCCTAATCCAGTTTAACATGACCTCGATGAGGACTTCTGTGGACCTAAAAGTTGGGAAGAAAAACTAAGAGATCAGAGGAATTGTTTGGTGGATGGGTATCACATGGAGTAGTTTTGTTCCTGCCTCTTCTGCTGATTCAGTGCATTGGATCAGAAAAATTCATTACTGCTCCATGAATCAGTGGGCTTTTTTCTGCCCATGAATTGACATGCATTACTTAGATATTTTTATAAAAGACTCAGGGATAAAAAACACATATTCTTATTATAATAAATACTAGTTTTCTTACATGTGTCTTTAGTGAAAAGTTCTTTCTCTGTATATAGTCTTCTTATCCAGGTTTACATATGACCATTAGGTCTTCTCTGGTCAATTTAGCCAGGTTACAAATTCCATGATTTTTTAAAAAAACATGTTTTGACATCCCCAGCTCCCCAGATGCTCTCACACCAGTTCAGCAGTTTCTTCTTGTAGCATGATATTAAAATAGCTTAATATTCAATGTTTCATAGAAAAAATTCTTATAGCATTAGTTTTTTCAGAACACTTTTGTATACAGCAATTTTTAAAGTAATTCTGATAATTAAGTAGTTAACTTTGCTTTCTGTTCTTTAAGGATCCTCCAATGGCAGTGACCCTTGGACTGCGAATGGAAGAAATGATTTTCAATCTTGCTGACACTCATTTATTTTTTAATGATTTAGAGGTAAGAATCAAAGGATCATAAACACCATTACACCTGGGTTTTTAACATAGTGAGTTTGCTGGGCATGTGTGTCTGTTCTGTGTCACATTTTCTTTGTGTATGTCATACTCAAATAATGGAGGAGTTAGCCAGGTGGTAGTGCCTTCCCATGGCACCAAAGGCTTTCCATGAGACTGTGTGAGAGAGGGCATTTCCTCTCTTTGTAATACGGCCACCTTTTCTTTTTCCATTAATTTAGACCTGTCTGCAGTCATTTCCAGTAGAGAGACACACGTACCTCCCATTCTTTCTCTTGGAGTCCTCAATGGTCAGAGAGTGCCATCACCTGACCACAAGAGACCATGTTCTTGTCTTCATATGCCATAAGCTTTTGGACACAGACCTCTTTTATGCTCAGAGGTAGAATATTCCTCATTTACCTCAAAGGCTGCAGCATCAGAAAGCTGTGACTATGATAGATGTACTTGTCAGTCATGTCTCTTCCTGAGGTAATCAGGAAACCTCATGTTCTGTCATGATGTGCCCACAGTGTGTAACTTGGCATCTGGTCAGAGACCTCTTCCTAGAGAGTGGACCACTAACCTGTCAGAAGCACACAGATGGACTGCTGCAGGCTTGTCAGCTGAGCTTCACAGGTTTTTCATTTCACTCCAGGAGTCTGGATCTGTTAATGTGGAAAATGACAGTCTTACGACCATGTGTGTTGAGAGACAGGGAATGAAAAGCAGTTCTTGAATTAAATTATGATCCTATGATCTTTTCAGACCTTTACCTGGTCTAAAACAATTGTTTTCATACTCTGAATCTATTCCAGCGTTCCCTCTGTGGACACATATTTTGCCACTAATGGCATTTGGAAGACTTTGAGGTTTTGTTTCAAATGTCAGAGAATGGTCTCCGGTGAGTGAATAGAAAAAAAATTAGAATAAATTAATTTTTTCCATTCACCAGGACATTGATTTTTCCAGTGTACACTTCTTTTGGTCCTTCATTGACTGTAGGCAGCAAGAAAAGCAGAAGATACCACGCTGTGAGTGTCTCTGTTGTCCCTTGCAGACTTCATTTATAATTAGATCTTTTTAAGTCAGGAAACTGGAATCTACTTCGCCCTATAAATGGGCTGCACTTCCTCCTTCCAGCAGCAGAAACTTAAGAAAACCCTGGACATGCCTTCACCAGTTGATGTTTCACTGCTGTCCTAATAAGTCATGACTTGACAATGCAAATGCATTTGATGAACACTCTCCATCTGGTGCCTTGCTTTGGAGATACTTCCCAAATATTTTTTTCAAAGCATTGCTTAAATTTCTTTTCAGCAGACCTTTGCCTGTCTGTGTTCAGATTGCACATGGCACCCAGTGAACTTTAAGATGTTCAGTAGCATTTGCCCAGAGTTCTTCTATCTTGTGCTGAATTCAAGTGGAAGATTTCAGTAAATGAGATTTTCCTCTTTCCATGCCTCTTTATTCTCACTTATTGACATAGAAACTTCTTTTTTTTTTTCTTTGTCATCTCAAGTTCAGCTGCCATAGGTTTATAAACACATTTGGCATTTTCTTAATATCCTGTCCAAAAATTTACACTCCATCTCCTCCTAGTTTTTAGTTTTAGATAAATCAAAAAATGCTACTTGGGACCTCTCTTGGAGAATCTGATAACTCAATGCATTTACTTGAATTAAACCAATTTCAATATGCAATTAAGTACTTTCTATCCTACACTGTACCTTTATTTCAGATCCAACTCTCCTAAAAGACAATGAAAATTCCAAACTTCTTATTCTGAAATGATGTGTAAGGACACATTCTGTCTTCTTTGCAAATAAGATACAATTGCATGGCATCACATGCCAAAAGACATTGAGGCATCCTTTGATATGCAAATGAATAAATTTATCTGTTTAAATATGTTTGCAGAGTGCAGGGCCATTACTGGATTTAGAGTGCATGTGCAAAATGACTGTGTAATTAATTCTGGGAATTTCCCAGTCCTATCTTGATGTCTGTGCCTCTCCGTCTGTCTTCCTCTGTCCATCCTCCCGCAGGAGAGAGGAGAAGAGTGCTGAGCAGCTGGCCATCAAGACACAAGACCTTCAGTTCTTACTGGAGGAAGTGGGATAAGCCTTTATTCACTAGACAGATTACTTACCCTTTCATCATCTCACTTTATTAATGCTGAGATGTGAGATCCCATACCTTTTGTATTACTTTCATCTTCATCCTCCAGTAAACCCTGTGCCTCTGCACTTGACAGCTAAAATGTACTACTGAGCCTATATTCCTTGTAATGTTCCTTGCAGTCTGTGTCCTCTCAGCTCTTTTTGTCTTTCTTGCTTGCTATCACCACATACCAGAATCTTGTAGTAATAACCAAATTATTGAAAGGTGTCATATACAAAAATAAAGTCTTCCTTCCTCTATGCAAATCTGCCTCACTACAATGACTGCTGATGCAGAAATTCCGATCTGCTGAGACATTCCCTACTGACCCAGTAACCCACATTCTAATGAGCCAAGCTGCACTTTTATTTCAGGCTAGGCTGTTCTCCAGCTATTTCATTCTCAGTGCATAAATTTTAGTTAGCTTGAGAAGTATTGCTTGGGAGGGCAGTTGGTGTTTTGCCACGAAAACAGGAGTCTGGTGCTGTAGAAAGTTCATATGCCTAAGCAGTGCTTAGAGATGGGACTCAGTTCTGTAATAATGTCCAAACCAATGCATTCTAATCTCAATCAGATAAGGAGTAACTTAAAGTTTTCCTTCCAGTTTCAGTATTATTAACAAATGTTGGCATAATACAGCTTTTGGAAATACTGGTAGTTCATACTACAGATGAAGAAAAACTCAGTTTCTACAAAGAGCAGGGAAGAATTTGGACTTGAACCACCCAAATTCATTATCTCCCCCCACTCCCAGGACAATAAAGAGAGTGTTTAAGAGTATTTATTATATTAATTTGTCAAATTACATTTCTTTTTTTACAGTAAACCTACTGGATTTTAAATAAGATTTTGTCATAATTCCTTCCTCGTTCGAAATTGAAATTATAAATAAAAACCAAGATTTCAATAATCCTCAGAATATGGGAGTCAGGTTAAACTGGTTTTAACTGAACTAGTTTAACTGAAACGTACACAGAAAAAGCTGTGTTCTGTGTAGTCTAAGAAAGCCTAGTTCTGAATACCCCCTTAGTAATAACATTTTTTGTGTTCAGTGTGGTGAGTCAGTGTTTTTACTGGATAATGAAATTACTGACCATTCCAGGAAGGTATTTTTTCTAGATGCTTCTTTACTCTCAAACTATCAGGCTCTAAAAAATGCTGCAGAAAATTGACTGTGCTCAGATATGATTTGAATCAGTATTGCTTCAAGCAAATGCCAGTTATTGTCCTGAATTTCTTCTTCTGTTCTCTCGATAATAGAAAAATACATATTCTATTTCTTACTTTTGACTTTGCACTGACAATGAGCCACTATGACTTGAGCATAGCCAGTACTGTAGCTGATGTCAAAAGTATTTTTACCTTAATATTTAAAGTGACAGAGAGCTTGCATTCCTTCCTTCCTGCAACCATCTGATCTCCTTCACAAGGAAAGTCAGATTTAGTGATGTGGCACCAGTTTCAAATCTCAAATCTGAAATTTTTTTTCCAGAAAATTTTTCACACCATCTAATTGAATTTTTAATGTGTAAATATTTCAGTTTAATTAGGCAAATGAACAAGAAAGCAAAATATAATTAAGCAAGGGGTGGTGGGTGGGTGCATAATTTCTCTTGGTCAGCAAGTGGGTATTGTCCTTGGGGTGAGGAGGTGAGCTGCAGGTCTGACAGGAGAAGAGGAAGGGAGAAAAGGGGGAGACTGGAATACACTGTTGGGTTTGATCCTCTTCAGTGGCTGAATACTTAACAAATTTCTTGTAGGCACCTATGGGACAAATAATCAGTGAATGATGTGTTCCCCTTGTTTCTTGTTGCTGGAGTCAGTGAACAAACTGTGAGATGTAACCGTAAACAGCTGAGGATTTGTTACTCTCTCATATTTGAATTAATCATTGAATTATCAATCTAACAGTTATCTAGAGTTTTCAAGGCTGTATCTGACAGGCTTAACAGAACTCAAACAGCGGCACTCTTCCTTATCCATTCAGGCTTCTGTGTGCACTCCATTTAATTAGTATACCTACAAATCATTGGGACTGATTTTTAAATTTTTTTTATAATCTTACACTTGGATCAGTTTCAGGGAAATCTCTCGTGACTAAGAAGTGAGATATTGCTCAGGAATTGTAATAAATAGAGTTAGGATTTGTCCCAGTGAGGCTTTTTGTCTTAATTTTGGAGTTTCTGTCCTACACTAAGTGGGGTATAGTTGCAATTTCTTTCTGGAATGTAAATGATAAATAAAGAAAATAAACTCTTACTTCAGCTGCCACTTTTCAACTGATTCTTATACCCAAAAGCAGCTTCTTAAAAATTCTCACTATAATTCCCTCAGACAGATACAAAAATATTTATTTATCCAGTGGGGAGAAGACTACTTAATTTCTGTTCCTGGAATTAGGTTGTTTCATGCCTCTCTTAATGGATTGAGCCAGATGAGCAGAGTTGGGCCACTCATTCTTTTAGTTTTGACATTAAAATTTAAATTGAAATTATTTAAATTTAAATTTCCTTGTATATTACAATGAAATTATGTATTTGAAAATCGAATAGAATGTATTTAACTTTAAAAAAATAACTTTCTTTTAACAAGCTGCTTCATGTGAGTCTGTTAAGTTTTCATTCAGTGCAAAGCAAAGCCCACAGAAAGAAGAAATGTTAATTCCCCAAATTCACACTCTAGGAACTTGTGGCATACACATTAGGAAATCACTCCCCTGGCCAGATTTATCCTTCATCTGGAAAACTTAACACTGGTATGAGACTTGGAAACTCAGATCTGTGTAGTCCTGCATGTAATAGAGAGTCCAAATTAAGTGCTACTTGTCAGCAACTTTATTTGGAGGAGATAACTCAGTCAGCTCTTTATTTGAGGCACAGAAAGTGCATTTTGAATGTTCAGCCACGTTTTCTCTTAGTGTTAAGATTAGATTACCTGAAAACCTTAGTTGAGGAGTAATTGTTAAATAGTCTTTGATCTTTTTCATGAATTATATTAGAATTATATTTAAAAGGGCTATTTTAAATATTAAAGAAATACTGACAGAGAGGAAAGTAAGATCTCCAGACACTGAATTTCAGAAGCATTTTGGGGTTATGAATTTAATTATAGTAACTAAATACTATGCCTGTTAAATAATCACTGCTACATATTGGTTTGAGGTATTTTTTGTGCTTTTTTCACATTTTCCTGTCTTTCTGCTGTAACCACTGTGCAAGAAAGAATACATGATTGATATCCAGTTATAAAACCAGATAGGAGAGGAGTTCAGTTTTCCAGTGTTCCTCAGGTCTCTGAATAACTCCCTGGCGTTACTTCCATTCCTTCCGTAACCAAAAAACTACTGAATTCTCTAGGACTGGTTGATTATCCTGCCAGTGCTTTTCCAGCCAAAGGCATTTGGATAAATCAAGAAAAGAAACTGATAAGCATCCCAAATCCTAGAGACTTAACAGAGGTTACAGAATCCTGGAGGTTCATCACTAGCTTTTAGAAAATAGGGAAGTAAATTTTAGGTTATTTTTGAGTATCGGTGTGCTAGAGACAGACTATAAATGAGACTTGTAATTGTTGGTTTTTTTCTGTTAAAATTATTTTAATTTAAAATCACATGTGCTCTTCTGAAGGCCTATTTTAATTAATAATTTATACAGTATAGAAGGAGTTTAGTGTCGTGTTATTTTAAGGATATTGTTGGTAGTAGGAAGCTGTACATGTACATATGCTGCCATCTTCTGGTGCACTTAGTGGCCTGCACCAGTAATTTCTCCAACATTTGTACTAATCATGTGAACATACTCTTATAATTTGTCATTCAATTGCTTTTTTAACAGGAGTGTGATCAAGTTCATATAGATGATGTTTCTTCTGATGATAATGGACAAGACCTAAGGTAAGATAGAGCACTTGTTTGTTTTTATTTTCTTCAAAGATTAAATAAATTGAGCATTTACAGGAATACATTGTATTTATTTTTACTGTATTTTGGGTGTTTGCAGTACCTACAGTTTTGCAACTGATGGCTTCCATGCAGCTGCAAGTAGTGCAAACCTTTGTCTGCCAACAGGTGTAAGAGGAGGGGTTGACTGGATGAGGAAGCTGGCTTTCCGTTACAGAAGAGTAAAAGAGTTGTATAATACTTACAAGAACAACATAGGAGGTGAGTTTGATTGCCCAAAACAATTTAGAATGCTGATCAGGTTAAAATATGTGGCAGTGAGCTCCCACTTTGGGAGCCACTGACTGAATGGAAAGTGATGTGCCTTGAATTTGAGTGACTGAAAGCTACTGACTGTAATGGCAGAGCCAACATTTTGCTGATAGGCAGGCAAAGCAGAGGTAGGGCTTCTGTTTAGCTTCCAATAGAGCCCGTTTTTCTCCTTCAAACCCAGCTTAGCTATACCTGTCTTATCAATTGGTTGAGTCCCTTATTCTATGTCAGATAATCCATTATTCTAGGAAAGAGGTTGTACAATTAGTTGTGGTTGGACTGTTCCATCCCACATTTCCATTATCTACTCGGTTAAAACATGCTATCTGCTCAAATCTTTGCTGTGTAACAGCTAGTAAATTTTCACCAGTGGATGCAAAAAAAAAAAAACTAGCGCTGCCTTACTGCCAGCCCCTCTGGGCTTTCTGTTTTCATGGGTGGACTCATTCATATCTGTGCCATCAGACTTGTAGGAAACAAAGCAGCAGAACTGAAAGAATATGTTTTGGAGAGCGCTGTGTTATTTGCAGAGGCAGATAGCCCTCTTCTGAGAAGGGGAGTAAGTAAAATGAATTCTTCAAGAAGAGCTTGCTAGAATATGGAAACTTGCAAGTCTTCAAGCATTGCTGCAGCCACATTTGAGGATAAGATAAGGGCAATCCAACCAGGAAGGAGTCTTAAGTGAACACTCTTCCATACTAAAGTATGGGCTTTTTCAATTGAACTGAAATTTGTTTCAAAGAAATGCGAAACTCAAAGGAGCTAAGTCAGACAGTTAATTTCCTGCAGTCTCTCAAAAATGAGTAATAGTACTATAAAGATGAACAGTGAATTAGTCATTACCATAATAATTTGCTGAACTATGTAAACCTGAAATATATATTCTCCTTTAGAAGTTCAGAGCCTTTACTATCCACAAGCTCAAGCAAGAGTAGTAAAGGGTGATAGCAAGTTATTAGATTTCACTTACCCTGACTTGCCTTTCATTGGTGTCATGAATTGAGTTTTTAAATATTAGGAATACTTGGAAAAGTATTATCCAAAATTTTGTTCTTTCTTATATCTCCTCATGCGTTAAAGATTCTGAAGCTGTTGCATTTCCTAGAAGCTTTCACATTAGTAAGAGCTTAAGGGTGGCTTTATAAGGAAACACACTGAGAGAAACAGTCGTTGCAAAAGCAGAGTGCTGATAAATGAAGCATCTTTTTTAATTCTTTCCTGAAAATCCTTCTTCTGAAATACATTCTGTCCATAATGGGCATGCATGCTCCTCTCAGCTTTTTAAAGAAACTCATTTACACACATGTATCTGTTTATTTCAAAACAGATGTTAAAAGGCACCGAAATGCTAGATCAAATTCAGTATTTTTAGGCTGCTTCATTTCAGATTTTTGAAGATAGACATCACCGTGGGGTGTGAAAGAGGGATACTGAAAGTCATAAAATCTGCTTCCCTGATCTCACAGCACCAAATCTAAATTTAATTTAGCTTGGTTCCAAAGAACTTCAGTCTTAACATTCAATAGGCTGGGTATTTTTAAAAATCTAACCATCCATAACCAAAAAGAGATGCTAAGGTGCTTTTAAGGAACTGGTTGAAATATGAAAACATAAGATATACAGCCATTCAGAGGCTGTAGATGCTACAAAAGGAGTTATCATTACTAGCTACAACAGGCCATCTGCTAACAAATATATTTCCATATATTTCCTGAGGTTAACCTGTATGAAGAGTCATAAGCAGGGCAGTTTTAAACATATGCAGATACTGCAAAGGCAAGTTTATTCTGAAGCCTCTTCTTTTGTGAGTATCTCCTTGTAAAACCAATGTCATGGATCCTCTTGCCACCATCTCTGGTAACACATGAGATGTATGTGAAGAGTTAGCTTTAAAAATATTTATTTCTGATAGGCATACTTAAAAATAAAGTAAAGTATCCTGAATAGATTAAAAAACCCCAGATGACTAGTAGTATCAACAATACCCTCCAACATCACTTGACATAATGGAGTGAAAATAAAAACAGAGAGCAATTTACTGAACCTGGAAGACAATGCATTTTCTCTTTGATGTTTTTTCAAGTTCTAGAGAAATTTCAAACAGAAAAAATAACCCTAAAATCTATACATTCAAACTAATATAGTGATTAATTTTTCTTGTCTTTTTTTGCTTTTTCACATGAAAGGACTTCTAGGTCCCGCTAAAAGAGATGCATGGTTACAATTAAGAGCAGAGATTGAAGCTCTGACAGACTCTTGGCTAACAAATGCACTTAAATCATTATCAATCATCAGCACAAGGTAAGTATTTGAGTGTACTATAAAAAAGGTTATTGTTTTGGACTTTAAATGGCTATTTTTTTGCATTTAAGGTTAAAATTAATTAGTGCCTGTAAAGAACAGAACAAGCCTAATGTCAATCTTGAATAGGACATAGGAAAAATTGCATGGAAATTGATTTAATTTTCAGAAGTTCCATCACTTACTGTATGTAGTATGCAATGTCTTCTAAAATGTGATGTGTCCAGGCAGCTGAATATGCCCTGAATATTACTGACAGGAAACTGAGATTCATTAAGGCAGAAACAGCAGCCTAGGATCTTCCTTGGAATTTCTGGAAGAACCAGGAGGAAAAAATCACAACGATTTGCCCTCAGCTTCATGTTCTCAGCTCCATGCTCATGCTGTGCTCATGCCCACGTTCCAGCCTTACAGAGCCCAAAGTAGCCTGGCTCTGATTTCTCTGTTCTAGAACTGCTAGTAGGACTTCTCCATTCAAGTTTTCCTGCTCACCATTCAGTCCCAGCATATTAATAAGATTAATCTTATCTCTTGAAACATGAAGAAAGTGATCCCATTGTGCAAAAATGTGAATTGTCTTTTTATTTCTCCTCATGAAAGGAGGGAGAATTATATTTCTACAGTCTTCTAATTCTTTTATTGGCTGGCAGCAACTGCCAGGTAATTTCCAGGATGCGAATGATGCTTTCAGAGAATTCAAATGCCTGCTTTCAGAGGTAGTTGATGATCTTGAATGTTTGTATTTTAGCAGGCCAATCTTCAAGGACCTGTTTTTTATGAAACAGGGTAGAATATTTCCTACAAACCAGGCATGTATATTTTTTTTGAAGATTTTGCCAAGAGTTTCATGTATATTCTTATGGAAGTGATGATGCTAAGCAGTAGTGCTGTGGGAGTAAACTAAATGTTGAAGAATCTGGAATGTGCTCTTTACAGCTGGTTCACTTCATCAGCATTTGGGCCATGGCTTCTAACTACTTAAACTTTTTCTCTTGTTTTAGGAGTAACTGTGTAAATGTGTTGGTAACAACTACCCAACTTATCCCAGCACTTGCAAAAGTTCTACTATACAGCTTAGGAGGAGCTTTTCCTATTGAAAATATTTACAGTGCAACCAAAATAGGTAAGACAATTATTTTTCACTCATTCTGGCTACACTGAGTTACCAGTGTTTTTTTGAAAGCAATGGATGAATTATCAGCCACTTACCTGACACACAGTAGTATGTATAAGACTTATGCATTACATACATTCAGATGTGTTTATGTTCATAAATTCAAAATTCATGTTATTCTAATTGGTGTCTGAAGGAATAAAGGTTGCTGTACTGACCATGCTGATTAAAAGCCTTAGAGCCTCCTAAGTATTGGTGCATAAAACAAAAAAATGTGCAGAAAGGAATGAAGAAAAGTGCTTTGTGTAATCAAATCTAGGCAGCACTTCTGTTAGGTTACTGCTTCACAGGCTTTTCTGGAAGCACAGTACATCATTGATTGTAATGACAGCTGTTACCAACAGAAGCTGTGTTGCCCCAAGGCTACCTCTCTGTTCGATTGATAAGTGTGTACCTTTTGGGTATGAGAGTTTGGAAATTCATGCATTTTGAAAATGGCATCCAAATTTTTCTTATAGCCCAAGAAAAGTTATTATTTATGTGATGCAGCCTGCAATTAACAAGTTGGGAAGATTTCATTACTCATTCAGGAGTGCTTAATTTCTAAACCTGTAACACTTCATACATTGTGAAGTGTGACACTCAATTGACAAAAGCATTACAGTATGCTACCTAAATTATTTTCACTAGTGAAAAACAGGGCATATTCTAACAATGTCAAGAAAAACTGTTCTCTCAGTCAACCTTAAATCTATCCTCTAGACAGAAATGCATCAAACATTTTTAAAATGTAAGGAGTGAAGTATTCCAAATAGCGCATGGTACTGAGCAGCCTCTGAAATGAGTGTCGTCTATCCTATACATGTCGGATTCTGTCACTGAGATTGCTCTTGTAGTAAAAGAAGGAGCAGTAAGAAATACTGCTGACAGCACAGAAGGGGTTGGTGACTGGTGAAGTGGAGCACAGTCTCTGGAGGCTCCACAGAAGTAATTCTGCACCAGGAATTCCTTCTGGGAACACTTGGTTGCTGTTACACCCTTGTCGGGAGCAGAGATAACTCTGGAGTACAAAATCTCTACTTCCCATCCCAGTGATCTCTGGAGTGTGTTAAGCACAGGACTGTAACTGTAGCTGTTGCTTGCACACACTGGAATCTGTTATTCATTCAACAGAGTCACATAGAACGTCAGGGTTTGGAAGGGACCTCAAGAGATCATCTAGTCCAATACCCCTTCTGGAGCAGGAACACCTAGACCAGGTCACACAGGAATGTGTCCAGGCAGGTTTTGAATGTGTCCAGAGGAGGAGACTCTACAACCTCTCTGGGCAGCCTGTTCCAGTGTTCTGTCAGTAATAAAATCATCATATTTGATCGGTTTGGCAGTCAGTAGCACAAACATTTATTGGTAGAACTGAATTTGCAGTACAATGAGATCAGCAGATAACTTTACTTGACCCCTTTTGGTCCTGTTTATTGTTGTTATTGGTTTAGCCTGCATGCATTCACATTTCTCCAAAAAAGCTGAATGGTCCATATGAGTTCTCCCAGGAGCTAATTTTATTTCACTTGTCCACTACTCTTCAAACACTTTTTCCATTGCTGTATCACTCATTGTTGCAGATACACTGGAATTAGTATTTCTGCTTTCCAAGAAAAAATATTACTAAAATAATAGAGAAATAATTTAATCCAATCATTAATTCAGATACCTATTAATTTTTGAAGTGCTCCAAATTTCTTTATCTGAGTGGCTCTCCTGTAACTATTAGGAGATTTAGTCTTATCTGTCATGAAGGGAATTAATTGTTTCTTGCAAATTTTGGGTCTAAATCCCATGCCTGGGAACTTATAGTAGTAGTAACAATGTAGAACAAGCTGTGTGGTGCAGTTGATACACCTGAAGGAAGGGATGTCATCCAGATGGACCCTGACAGGCTGAGAGGTGGGCCCAAGCCAACCTCATGAAGTTCAACAAGGCCAAGTGCAAGGTCCTGCACCTGGGTCGAAGCAATCCCAAGCTCAAATACAGGCTGGGTGGAAAGTGCAGCTCTGAAGAGAAAGATTTGGGAGTGTCAATTGATGACAAACTCAACATGAGCCAGCAGTGTGCACTC
>VZTY01018297.1:285303-334358 GCA_013400935.1 Turnix velox
AAGAACTTTTTAATATGACATCCAATGGGAGGACCAGAAACAACGGATATAAATTGGAAGGGGGTAAATTTAGACTCA
Source organism: Turnix velox (assembly GCA_013400935.1). Classification (NCBI taxonomy): domain Eukaryota; kingdom Metazoa; phylum Chordata; class Aves; order Charadriiformes; family Turnicidae; genus Turnix; species Turnix velox. Next base: position 285,382 of record VZTY01018297.1, read on the forward strand.
ACATAAGAAAGAAATTCTTTACAGTGAGGGTGGTGAAACACTGGAACAGGTTGCCCAGAGAGGTTATGGACGCCCCCTCTCTGGAGGTGTTCAAGACCAGGCTGGACATGGCACTGAGCAGCCTGATCTAGTGGGGGGTGTCCCTGCCTATGGCAGAGGGGTTGGAACTCAATGATCTTTTAGGTCCCTTCCAACCCAAACTATTCTATGATTCTATGATTCTATGTCTTACCACTGCAATAATCCTGTCTAAGGTTTCACCATTACTCACTTGATAGCTTGAATAAATAGTTCATTGTTTTTCAGGCAAAGAGAGCTGTTTTGAGCGTATAGTGTCCAGATTTGGCACTAACATAACTTATGTTGTGATTGGAGATGGCCGAGATGAGGAACATGCAGCTAATCAGGTAACTTCCCTCTGAACTCTTATCTCATTTATCTTCCAGGAAAAGAAAGTTGCTTTGAACGAATAATGCAAAGGTTTGGCAGAAAAGTAGTATATGTTGTAATTGGGGATGGTGTAGAAGAAGAACAGGCAGCAAAAAAGGTAACCTGTCTCCTGAAATGTTGGTGTGATACATAGCTACTAATGCAAGCCTTTCTGTTTGCATTCCTGTTGGTGTTGCACAATGGCAGAATGATAAATAATTTCAGTCTGTAGATACAAGGCAACAAGAGCATGATGAAATCAAAACTTAGAGTAAAATGAACCATTTGGACTCTAGCATTTCAGTTTTGAAACAAAAAAAAAAAAAAGGTACATTATTTTAAAAACAAATGAAAAATTATTGCAGAAAAAATGAAAAATGTCTGACTAGTTTTAAGCAAACTAAAGATAAGCAGAAGAAATAGAAAGGGCTATGCCATGAAGGTTGGGTGTTGTTTTTCTTTCAATAGTGAAATCAGGGAGGCTTCTGTAGAAGTGTTACAGAGAATGTGGAAAAACATCTAAAGGATTGTGCACATTTTTCACTAACATAGATGAAGATTTGTAGTTTACTGGAGCAAATATGATGAACATGTAATTTGCTTCAATAAAGTTATATCCACAGAAAGAAAAAGAACACAACATAGAGATTGTGCAACAAAACTGTTATATAAAAAAGAACTGTTTCTTCTCAAATATTCCATTTTTTAATGATAATAAATCAGTTCTAAATTTCACAAGATAAATTTTAAATGTTCAGAAATAGATCAAATTAGTAATTTGCACTGTATTTTTCAATACAACTCTGGAATTGTGCAGAAACTGAAAAAGTTTCTCTCATGATGTCTGCATCAGACAAGTCAAACAAATGGAGTAAATACCGTTGTGCAAAAGATATTCAAGAGTAGGAAAATAAAGTTTCTTTTTGGTATTGTAACTGGAATGGGAGCAAAATGAAAATAAACAAAATGCTCATTCCAAATGGTTCTTTAATATAAATACAGTACTGGTGATGGGTCTTTTAGTTTGTGCTAAACAAAGGTGGTTGGGTTGTGTACTTTCCAGATGGCATGCTTGTTACTTCATGTTGGCTATATTGCATGAATAGATACAGAATTCAGAGAGATGGACCAATAGAGCACATTACAAATGGATCTGAATGGATTACAAAAGGATGAGGGGATTTTTGTATTCTGATTAGTTGCCAAAAGGAGAATAGTGCATATATCAGAATATCTCAAGGACACTTTCTGCTGCAAATATTTTCTTTTTAAACCAGAAATGCATGATTTCTTTTTCCTCCTAGATGGACAAAAATGTAGTTCAACTCTATTTCAAAGTGTTTTTAATGAAAGTCTTACATCCCTTGAAGGGATCATTCTGTCTTTTGCAAAATGCAATAAGTGGAGCAGAAATGGGTTTCCTTTTAATGCTCCTTTATATAGGTTTGCATGCTAGTCACAGCGTTAAGTAACCTTTATTAAATAACTGTCTTTGTCCAAAGAAACTCGTTAAGAAGGACTATGTAAGTATCCTGCTTTCACTTGAACTATTAAGCTCAGATCTATTTTGGTCTGATTTTTGTCAGTACTTTACTAGCAAAAATCAGTCCTGATGTACAGTGGTGTAAAATATGTGGTGGTGATCTGACTAGCTTCGTGTGTCATATACCACCCCATGTCACAGTGTTCATCTTTCCTGACCTTTTCCCCCCTCTAACAAACACAGCACAACATGCCTTTCTGGAGGATATCCAGTCATTCGGACCTCTTGGCTCTCCATCAAGCACTGGAACTAGAGTATTTGTAACTGTGTTCTAAAGTGGGCAATCCTTTTTTTACTATATATATATATTTCAAGTACACTGAATTTTTATGTGTGATTCAATGCCTCTGGCTTTACACATATGAATTGTCTTAAGGAGGGAAGAAATATTTGGAATTAAAAATTCCAAATTGAAGAATTCAGATTGCTGAATGGAGTTAAAAAGTTAGTGCTACATAAGGAAGCTCTATGGTCTTATATATGCAACGATTTCAAATGAATTAAAACTGTGGAGGTTGCTGGTACACACCAAGCGAGCCCTGGCTGGAGTGAACAAAGGACTCGAACTGGCAAAGCACCAACATGCATTTTCCAGCAAACAAGGTGGTGTTCAACAACATTCCTCAAAATGGGTATATTCTCAGCACTGAGGTTTGAACCAGACTTTAGCCTACCTAACCCAGAAAATCTGAATTGGAATGCACTCAGACTTTATAATGACAATCCTGTCTAGACCTGTAATTTGTGTAAATTATTGATGAAAATAATTTACTGTGACTTTATTAGCAGCTGATTTTGGAAGTGGATGCAATTTTTGTTTCTTTTGGGAGGGTCAGGGGAGGGAGAGGGTTATATAATATTGTCTCTTTTATAAGTTTGGCAAACAGAATGTGTATAATGATGTGTTGTGCCTTAAAGAGAAGACTGTGTTTGTGTGTTATAATGTAATTTTGGTTAAAACTATGTAGATAAACAAAAATAATAACCTTTGTGATAATTTTTGACATGACCAAAGTTGAATTTCAAAGAAATCAAAGAGCAAGGCTGCACCAAAGCTTTTAAGTATTTGTTGCAGTAAGAAAAAAATAATAAAGGAAAGTTTGTGTTTTTATTTGGATTCTGAATAATTCCACTGATTGATTGAGGAAAGTTAAGAGTATGTTGGGAGGTTGATACTGGGGACCGCTATCTTGAAAGCTTAAAGAAAGGGTTTGGCACCTTCAACATCATTTCTTGATTCTCTGGCAAGAGAACTAAGAACTATATTCATGAATTATTTAGTCCACTGAAGGCTATGCAGTGAGTGCATCTGCTGTATTTAAAAGCACAAATTCCCAAACAGCAGAAAAATTGTGAGGTGGCATTACTGGGAGGTAAAAATTTGTAGTTAAGCTCAAACTGGGAATAAAACAGAAGTTCATTAGGAATGAAAAATGACTAATTAATTACTCGCCAGTCAGATACACAAATGATCAAATGATGCCACTTTTAGCATATTCAGGATCCACATAAGCTGCTGAAATTGCTAGCAGTGATGACATTGGCCATTTCAGGAACACAGTTCACTTGGATAAATATAGCAGCATTATAGCAGCTTTTCCATTCTTTTACACAGTGATGTGTCTTGTGGTTTAGGTCAGCATGATTTTCCTCACCCATTTTTGTTTGTGCAGTATTACACCTAAACCTAAGTGGCTTTGAATCAAGAAATTTCAATAGCCTGTCAGCCATCTGAGAAGAGAATAAAGAAGGGAATTTTATTTTAAAATGCTGAGAAATAAATGACACTAGTTTTCATAATTTCTATGAAAAAATATGCTCCATATAGTGATAATTACTCTGCAAATTTTGAACGTGCTACCTTTCAACTTCAGAAAATGAACAAGGTCTGTGTTGCACACAGGGTCACCTAGCACTCCACATGCAGCTTGAGTGCTCTAGACCAACAGCAAGTGGTTCATCTGTCGTGGCAGAAGAAACTACTTTTAGGGTTTTAACAATATACATAGAGAAGTTACCTGTGACTGAGTGACAGGTGTGTGCAAGAGATGTTAAATGTAAACTCCTGGATTCCTGCATAAGCACAGTGGTCAGCACTAGGTAAAGATCTCCTCTGTGCTGTGAAGCCACTATATGTCTAAGTACCAGCGGTTAATTCATTGATTTAAATTTTGTAGTTTATATGTAAATTAGTTGGTATGTGAAAGCCTGAAGCATCTGAAAATCTGTGGGAAAACACCTCTATAAATTCATAGAAATGGGATTTCTTTGCTGTGTTGGAATTGGATATACAAGTCACTATACGATACCACACAACAAACTTTTATTGTCACTGGACAATTTAAAGCATCATCATGTGAGACTTGACAAACACAAAATCATTATACCCTAGCTATTTGGGTGATAGATTTGTAGGGCAAAAGGGTAAAAAAGTTACACTTCATATTTACAGTTCCTTTTGAGTCAATTTTGGCCTGGAAATACATTTTTCATAAAAAGCTGTAATTCCTGCTTTCTGTAGTCTTTTTTGGGGGGAAAAAAGTGTTTCCACTGGAATAGGAAAAAAGTTCATACAAAGCCCTTCTCAAGTTCCAGCATTGTAACACTGCATGAGAATCTCAACATTAAGGCCTTTATGAAACAAGAAAAATCAGTATGATGAACTAGTGGTTTTTTTTGACAAGTCATAGAGTTATTTAAATGCATGAAGCAATAGTATTTCTCAAGTTATTTTTTCAGCTTTTCAGTGTTCTTCTCTTAATCAGATGTAAGAACAAAAAATAGCCCAAAAATAGCAACAACTAATTGTTCTTACAAAAGGCTTGCAGTGCCTTCAGTGACTTGTACTTAGCTCTCAGTGGTAGGTATGGATCAATTATTATACTGGACTTCTAGAGAGGAGATAAAGACAGAGGGAGGGAAGTTTCACAGATCATGACGAAGTTCTTATTTTAACTTGTTATTCAGTTTCTACCATAGCAGAACTTTATAGAAGTAATAAAAAATTGAACATCCATTAAAATGTACATCCAAATAAGGAAATTCCAAGATTTAGCTCAGAAGCCTTTGCAATGTTCAAATTCTAAAATTTAATTTCAGAGCACAAACACTCTCTCTCTAAGCTAAAAGGTACTATATCACTTTAAATGAAAGTGTGTAGTACACATCTGCCTTGTAGAGAAAAATTACCAATACATTTTCCAGCATGAACAAGACAGAGGAAAAAATAAACAGGACAGAGACATAGTCATGCCATGCTGTTCCAGATGGGCCTAAGCAGATTAGTTTAATTTTGACTTGGAGTGCATTTTAGTTCAATGACATACTAATCAACAACTGCCTTCCCTTTAGCTTCTCCATTTAGCCAAGTCTGAGCACAGTGTCATGATTGGAAGTATTTTGGGCAAATGACATATAAAATATAATGCCTTTTGCAGTTCTTGGTCAGTACAGAACTTGAACATTCATTAAGCATTTGAGTAGTCAGCTTGCAGGATACAAATACAGTGTGATTACAGTCACAAGATAATACTTAAATAGATATAACTCTACACTTTGGTATATCCATAGAAAAGGACAGGAAAAGTAAAAACTATGCTGATTTTTAGATGTCTGTGGGTATTGTGCACAAAAATATAGGTGGCAGCTAGCTCCCAGATCTGATTTCCTTTAAATACAGTATGAGCTACAGTGCTTGCATCTGAAGCAAAAGTATGTTCCAGTGCAAGCATACAAGCACACTTCATCTTGGGGCCGATGAAATCCTGCAGCCAATTGTAGTTGCAGAGTTTATGGAGAATGTGGACTGGCTTTTAGCTGTGAGATTGTATACAGATCCAGGGTTTTGGTTCAAAAATCATCTCTGCTTTACAGGAGTGATACCAGACAGAGACTCTAAATGAATACGGTGTTTAATATCTCAAAAGAGAAGCTGAAGTGACATGAGCCAAAATCCCAGCAAGAGCAACATTTTGGAGATACAGTTGAAGCCAAGGGTCTCTCTCATGTATTAGCAGATTACAGTTTATTAGGGCCTACATAATTTAAGAAAATGTAAATTAAAATTAAAAGCTTGTAAAATTATGTACATCTTTGCTATTTCTCAATAAATACACATGGAAATGTCATTTTCTGCACTATACCATGTTGTAAGATTCTTGTTTTGTGGTTGAAATCCTCCATGCACAATGTCTCTCACAGGAACCAAGTGTGACTTTGGATTGGTGTTAAGTATGTTTGCTCTGCCTTTGTGGTTTATACCTGTAGTAGCTCTGTATCCTTGTGGTCTAGTAAGGACTGATTCTGCACACTGCATGCAGAACCTCCTGCTCTGCAGCAAGTTTTCCCAACCAGCAATGCTAGGTGCATTGTTCCAGATGCAGTCTGAATGACAACTAACACCTTTGTTGAGGAGTCCTGAGGCAAAATACAGATCAAACAAATTTGATGGACTAGACACATGGTATATGTATTTAAATTCCCTTAACGATTCACTTACTAAAGTCATGTTAACATCCTTCTCATGAACATGGGTTGTCAGACTGAGTGGGCTACTTAATGGAGGCAGCCATTCCATTTGTCACTGTGCCTCATGAAACATTTGCAAATGTCTTTGGGAGCAGTGCTTCATGTCTTTCTGTGGTTAGAAAGTGCTGACCTTGAAGGAGGAATTCTACCCACAGTATGTTTGCACAGACTTCGAGGCAAAATGGGCCTGCAGGACTATGAGCACGCATAGAACTGACATTATGATCTTGGGAACAACACAGCAAGTGGCAGAGCCTTAGTACTCACAGTGCTTCAACCACAAGAGGCTGCTTGTAAACGATGGATTTATATTGTTTTTCTTCCCAGAGGTTAAATTAAAGCTTGTCAGTTGCAAAGATAACTGCTTTGTATGTAAGGATTCCCAATTGACGACAAGGATAACATTTTCTCTAATAAATAGTTCCAATGTTTAATTCTAATGGCTACAAACTGCCAGTGCCCATCATTAGATACTGCAAAATTTATGTCCCATTTGTGATATCATAAAGATGACTGTGGCCATCTGGACGTTGCACAGGATGTTATGCAATACTAGCTAAATCCTAAGATTGTGCATCTATTGAAATGTACTAAAAGTGTGTAATAAGTTTCTCCTAATTTACTGGGAACATAGGAGGGTTTGTGGTTACATTTGCCTTCCACTCAAATTTTCCAAACAATAAGGAAGATAAATCAAAAATAGCGTGGACAGAATTCAAAGATGGTCCTTCTACTACTAAACAGACCAACTCATAATGAGCAGTACTTTCAACGTTTTGTCTCCCAGATAAAAAAGCGAAATAAATAAGTCTATTGAGAGCAGTTATAGGTTTCATATTTGTGTGCACCTTCCTTATTAGTTGTATTATTAGCTGTAGTTAATCCCAAAGGAAAATCTAAAAACGTATTTACATGGAATTACTAGAAAAATGTCTTTTCCATTGCTTACTGATGCATTATTATCTCTAGAGGATGCGTGTTTAAGGTTCTGTTTTCTTTTTTCTGAACAAATAATGGATTCAGAAACATTTTGAAAATGCTTATAGATATGGGGGGATTCTTTCAGTTGCAGAAGCCCATGCGGGAGAAGGAATGCTAAGAAAGTAAAAATATTTCAATAGTTTGTTTTTGCATGCTAGATTCTTTGCCAGTTTCAAGACTTGATTTTCCAGTAACTTGGTCTCCAATTTGAAAACACTAATGAAAAACCAATTTTTTTTCTTTGTCATTGGGAAAAAGGGGAGAAAGGGAGAAAACACTATAAAGATTCACAGGTTAATTTTTAAGAGTGCAAGCAAAAAAAATCTTGTGATGCTCAAAGCACCATTTGTCAAATTTGGCAGATTAATTACTCAGCAAACATTAATTTTTTAGAAGTTCACATATTGAGTAAACATGGAGGAAGAGAGCAGAAGCCCACCAAATCTGCCAGAAAATAAAGTTTGAGTTGTTGCAGCACTCCAGTGGCCATGGCTCTCAGCTGGCATGTAAAGCCTCTCTCTTCTTTGCTTTCTGCTTGTACAGGTTAGCTTTTGGACTAGAAGGGGAATGTTTCTGAAATCAGAAAAGAAAGGATGGGGGAGTGAAAGATAAAAGACGGGAAGAGGAACAGCACTAAAACCGTTATGCCCATTGTGAAGGATTCTGGAAAAAGAAAGGATATCCAGAAAGGATATACCAGCTGAGAAGCTGCAGTTAGTGGTTTACTCAGTCAGTTGGCTGTGGGAGTGGAGCAGACAAGATATGGGAAAAGACCGGGAACCAGAAAGGGCATTTTTCCTGGACAGTGTCTGTGGATTTCTCCTGTTTCACAGCATAGCCTCATTTGTGTTTGTGCTCTGCACTTCCACTCCATACAGCTACCTACATGCCTCCTGCCTGCAAGCTCTGTTCTCATCCCATCTCTATTCCAACTATAGCCACTACTCCATAGCCAATCTGGAGAGGAGTACCTCACCAAGACACCAGGCAGTCTCATACCCTTACCACATTTGAAGCATCAGGATCTGAGTGTTTAGCAGAGAGCCTAGCAGGCTGTTTGGAAAGTGCCACCCAGGTGTGTAAGAGCCATCCCAGGCATTTGGCAACTGAGCTGTTTCCTTCTAGGAATCCATGACGGCATGGCAAGTAACGCCCTCGTGATGTCGGCCACATGCAGACAGCTAAATAAATTAACTCTCCAGGAAATAGTTAACTGTTAAGGTGAAACTTTAGTTACAATCAGCTGCTGTTGATTTAATTCATTGCCATTGCAACACACTAATGGGCTAAAAAAATGGTTCTAATTTATTTATCTGTGCATTTATTTATATACATTCTTCTGAAATAAGTAGTGAGTAGCAACTGAAATTGATATGTAGGAATAGTCTCTTTCACCCATGCAGAGTGCTGTCTCTGGAGTGACAAATACATGTGTATCACTCTGGATTTTGCTTCAGCATAAAAGCTATTGCTCCTGGTGGTAAGATCACTCCTGGTTCTTCATGACTCTCTCTGTGCCACTGCCTTCAGACAGTCCTGACATGTCAGCTGGGAATGTGCTTTGCATAGGTAAGGTTTTGGACATGACTAGAGGTGCTGATCAAATTGCTAGCTTGGTGCCTTCATAAATAGCTTAATCCTGTTGGCAGGAAATGAAGTAGCAACATGAAATGCTTTCTTGCTCTTGTTTTAGCAATAGAGTTTAGGAGCTGAGTGTATACCTATTGTACATCATCCCATTACCTTTTTTTGGGAGCCCTGCTCTAGGAGGACAAGATCTTCTCAGCTTTTCCTTGCATGTGCCCAGGAGAAGTTCTCCTGCTGAAGCAAGGCTGCGTAATCTTCATGCTGGGGAGCTTTGGAGCCTCTGGCTGCATCACCAGCACAGCACACAAGTCCATAGTGCTACCTTTACAGGTGTCCATCTGCTTCAAATGCTGCCTTTCTCACATAGAAAGCTTTTAGTTTTATTTCCATTTATGGTACAGTCCCTGACTGGATCACATATTACACTTCTGCAGCCCCTGCAAAGGTGTAATCACTGCAAACACTTAATCACATCTGTGCCTCACAATCATGTGAGCAACACAAAATGAAGAGAAAAAAAATGAAGGAGGGAGGAGAATGGAGCCAAGTGTGGGGGGCTGTTCTACTCAGAGAGCACATACATACTGATTTATGAAACGTGATCCTACTCAGCAGTCACCACAGGCCACTGACGCATGGCAGTTGATGGAGGTAAGGTAATTAGCAAAGCTCAGCTTCTCCTGTTACTGAATAGTCTTGATGAAAAACATATTTATATACAACACTGAACTGCAAAATCACCTGTTGAGAAAGAGCCAAACCTGCCCAGGTCCTTTCTCAAGGTGGGTGCCCATCCCATTCATCTGGCCCATCATCTCTTCCAATGGAACCTCATTTGTCACCAACCCAGTTGGTTTGACAGCCTTCTGCGACTTAAGTTGGTTTTCAGTGGTATGGAGATCTTAGCTGGGACAAACCTACTCATAGAGGAAAAAATGCAAAGCACCTAGTTTGGGCTATCAAGAAGTCAAGAACCACTCAGACCAAAGGGTAGGGCATTTTCACTTTACTTAAATGCTTAGAGTGAGTTTGCTTCTCCAGTTAAAATGGATTTCCTTAAAAGTAGTTTATTTTTAGTGGAAAGGCTGACTCAAACTTAACTCTAGTATCCAGGAAAACACAACAGTAAAATGAAACAAATCATTGCACTGACAGTAATGAGGTGCTTGCTTAGACATTTACCTGTCCTTTTACAGTGCAGTAATTTTATGGTATTAAATTTCATGCCCAGGAAGAAATTTCCAAGCTCTGGCCAAAATTACCTTTTTATAGCAGGTGGTAACAGTGTACATAATTAATGTGCTCATTTTCATTCTTAAAAACCGGCAAATTCAGCTTATTTGTATTTCCCTCTGAAAGCTTAATTTATTAGCTACAAAACACAGAGACTGTGCCAACTGTTTCAAGGATTTTATATCCTGCATTTCCCCAATTTTGTAACCATTTTCCACCTGTTCACCTGGTTGTCTCTTCCTCCTGTAGGAAAATTCAGAGGAGGCTACAGATTTCTCCTGCTCCTTTTATTTCTTCATATGATAAAGTTTTATTTCCTTTACCTGCATTTAAATAGCAAGAAGGTTGCCACATGCTTGCTGAGAATTACTTTAAATTCATCAGCTCTCCCATACTTAGTAAAGTGACACATTTACAATGTTAAAGGAAATCAGGTGTTTTAGTGTTAAATTAAAAAAAACTAAAAACGTATTTATGTTGTGTTATAATAATACCATTTGCCTGGTCTCCCTCAGCCTATTCATCAATGCAGTAATCTCTCCACAAGATGCTGTGGAGCCTGTGTCCAGGAATGCCGTGCAATAATAAGCTCAGATTTCCATAAATCCTGGCCTCCCTCTTGCTGCTGGTAGTTGTGGCAGTGAGGCATGAGTAGAGAAAATGTCTCTCCCAATGTGGCTGCAAAGGAAACTCATTGGCAGGTAGGTACCACTGCTACAGGCCCCTTGTGCCACTTAGGCAAACCCCACTCATGCTATTTGCCCCACTGCAGAAGTGCTACTAGTCCTTTTCATGTTGCTGGTCCCACTCCAAAGAGCTGGAGGCACAAAGCTTGGACTCTTCCTGTGCTTCAGGGTCACTGCTGCTGATGCCCTTTTCATTTTGAAAGCCATCTTCTAGTAATGAAGCTGAAGTGTGGACAGTGCACACAGATGCACCATCACATTGTTTCTGACATTCAGCTGTGCTGTTTCCAGTTCCATACACACCACTGCCCTCTTTGCTACCCAGGTCCACCATGATCAATAGCAGTAGGGCCCTAAGTGAGAAGAACTGCCTACACTGCTGGAGATTCCTCCTTCAAAGGGTGGAAACCTGTCCCATCCTGGACAGTGATGTAGATGATGGAACCTCTAGTTTTATGAGGGTTTGTTCTTGAGAGGACAGTTTTTCAGTTTCCTAATCTGTGGTTAGACTTGCATCTCTCAGCAAAAAAAAACCCAGGAGGATTCATTCATTTCCATTAAAATGGTTATCAGCAAAGTCCCTCTGACAAGTAATAATTAACCAGGCTTTATATGTGATTTCCAAAGTGAGATCCTGCCTCAGAGCAGCTGAGCTGAACATGCTGTTCTCTGGATGAAGCTCTGCAAGAGAAATATATTTTTATCTATTCTTGCACCTGCAGACCCTAGTGCCAGCAGCTTCTGCATTTGAGTATGCAAAACTACAGGCACCTGACCATCATACTGAAAAGGAGACTTGTCTCTGTGATGAAGAGTCTGAAACACTGACCTCTGCAGTGATGCAATATCAGTGATATCTGCTACAGAATGAAACATCAGGCTACAGAAAGCAGTGACTGAACCTTGTGACAATAGTTCCTTTCAAATGACTAACAGGCTGAGTTGCGTAAAGAAGTGGATGACATTGTTTCAGCGTATTTCTCAGTTAAAAGAAAGTTAACCTCTTTATTGCTGCTAACAATTGATTTCAGTAGTAAGATGTATTGGAAGAAAAGTTTTGTCATGATGAATCATCACGTTACCCTCCTGGCTCTGTAACTGGAAGTCTTTTTTCCCATTAACTTTCTTTCTTTAAGAGTAGTAAACTGATGATCAGCCTCTATGGTGTATTTATATGGAGAGACAGTGCTGTCAGAGATCTTTTCATTGTGGATTTCAGGATAACTTGCAAACAGAAGAAGCCAGAACTCTTGTGGCACCATTGGTATTTATTAGAACAGTCAAGGAGAAAACAAATGTGTTGATATTTGCTTCATTAGAAACAACGAATTGAATAACAGAGTAGGCAGACTTTGTACCATGGTCGTGCCTGACATGCTGCTTTTGGGGAAGGGAGAATTGTGGAATACAGGGAAAGGAGAGTAACAAAAATTACTCTCTGTATCTGTCAAGTGGATATAGTATGTCAGAAAGGGGTAGTAGTACTTGGCAGTGACATTGTATTTTTTCTGGCCCCTTCTTCGTGCTTCCACCTTTCATAACTGTGGTGCATAACTGTGTTCTCTCCTCAAATATCTCTTTTCACACAGTATTTTTACAATTTATTTCATTGCTAACACACTTTCTAGTCTATTTTGTAACTGTTGTGCATTAGAATTTATTCTTCTCCAACTTAATTCTAATCAAGCTCAAATGCTTGTATTATTCCATGATTATTATTTTCCTTTGAAAAAAATTCTTACCATTTATTTCTATTGATACGTGCATCCAGTTAATAAAGAACATTGGATACAGGGATTTAAACACAATTTCAGCTGTCTGGCACTGGCCCTTTCAGTCTGAAAATGCCAAGGAATAAACTTTTCACAATGGTTGAGCAAATTTGGGATTGAGGGATTAAAAATTAATTTTGCTTCAGAATTAGTTCACCTTTGGATCTAACTAGATATCTCCCTAGGATGTGGCAATAGATTTTGGGGGCTGTTTGAAGAGAACATTATGCTGCAAGGTCCATTACTGGGATGTAACTCTCCCAGTATCTAAGAGCATTACTTGAGAAAACTTCCTGGAATTGCTATCTCTAAAGCTGACAGTCATCCAATAAACTGAGATCATACATGTGTAACATTACAGAAGTATCAGTTCAACAGCATGCTATCTTTCTGCAGTGAAGTTTTCTCAGGGTTGTGTAAGAGGTCTTATGGTTTGCTTGAGAGATGAGGGGAGACATATGCGCCCTAACATTTGGCCTTGCCTGGAAGACGATGACTTCAGTGATGGTTGCCAATCCAATGAGTACATTTGTTGTTACAGTACGCCTCTCAGCCAAGCAAAGGCTTCTGCTGTGAGCCAAATTTATGTCTCAGACAAATAGTAGAATTTATCAGCAAAACAGACTAGACTTATTGTTGCCTACAGAAATAACAGCAAGGGCCTTCAGAAATGACAGGGGCAGGGTCCAAAGAGTTTTCACTACTGTGTGTGGGGCTTTTCCAACTCTCAGCTTGTTAGAATAGGCAGAGTTAAATGGGCAGATTGGGATCTCTGTAACTTTATCACCTCGTGCTTAACAAGGGGAAGTGGCCATAAAGACGCTCCCAGGAGACATTCCATAAGACCTCCAGAGCCAGAACTGGATTTCCAAAGAAGCCAGAAGAAAAACACAGTATTTTCACAGAATGAGTTTCCTTTCTACTGAGGTCATAGCATATTGAGAGTGGGTAATTCAGCTGTCTGCAAAATGTTCTTTCACTTCACTCTCCCTGGCTTAAAAAAAGAACCAGCATTCCCATGCCCTTCCTCTTGGAGGCTCTGTGCGCAAAACAAATTTCCAGCAAGCTTAGACAAGCTGTGGCTCTATCTTTCTTTAGACATCTGTTTGAGGTCACAAATTTTCCCCATATTAATTCATTATAGGAGAAGCGAGTGAAATGGAGTTGGTGGATCAACCTCATAGGTATATTATACATTCAACTTCCCTAGAATGTAGACGTTTAAATGGTAGGCTGTCATAACAATATTCATAATAGCTGATGGTCTCCAAAAAGCTTTGTCAGTGCTATTACATCTTTCATCATACTTCTTTTCAATTGATAAGAGCATCTGTTGGGCTGAGGAGAGATATGTTTTCTGGAAAATAAGGTACTACTGAATGCAACTCTTCTCCAACGGTTTCTTTCTATAGTGACTTAATGAAGTCTATTTTACTATGAATTTTGGTAAAACTGATGGAAAGAATAGCAAATCAATGTGGGCTGCATTGTCACAATTAAGGAAGGAAGGAAGGAAGCAAGCAAAGAAGAAAGGAAAGAAGGAAGGAAGGAAGATTGAACCCTCCCAAAAGAGCATGCTTTATTTCTTCTATCACTCAGCCCCTGTTATCAGAGATAAACCATTCCCGGAAATAGGTGAATAGCTATGCAATTGTTCTTGCTGAGGATAGTGAAGCTCATGAATTTTTACACCGTGCTATCTGTCCATATTTCCCTTTTTTCTGTATGGGCTGACCCTGCTGTTGCTGAAATTGTGATTCTCATTACCTGAACTACAGTAAAGTTTGGATGAGAATGTGAATCCGACTGTTCAAGTGACTGACTATTACGGAAGAGAGCAATCCGAAGTCTCACAGTGGCTGTGGTTTGCGCAGATGTTTGCTTCAGTTGCTGGTTGAAATGTGGCGCAGCTGGAGGCTGCAGGCGGGGAGACACTGCCACCTCCCGACACTCTGTAGCCATGCCTGCAGGGGATGCTGCGGTGGGTATAAAGTACCTGTAGCAGCCACTCTGACTCACTCTCATATTTTGATTACAGAAGAATTTTGTGGACCTGGCCAGAGGAAGTTGAGTAGCCAGCAGCGGGGGGGTCACGTTCCAGTCTGCCAAGGCCATAGAAAACTGACGTAAAACTTAGCGTAGTGAGACAGAAGTAATGCAGGGAGATAAGCCTAAATGCACCAGGGAGCTTGGGAGGCACGCAGAAGATCTGGAAGCTCAAAACTGAGTAAGCTGTCACAGGCCGTTTTAGGCAGCACCATTAACAGCAGGGCAGACAGCAAATCGGTCAAATCAGCAATCACTGTGTCTCTTCCTGTCCTCATCCTCTAAACAGATAGCTGGACTGCGTTCTTGAAGGAGGGAGGCATTTAAAAGAAGCGTTTTCTCATCTAAAAGATCTCTAATGTGTGTTGCAGATCAGCAGAAATTCGTGCATCTTTTCCGCTTAGCTGTCAAAAATACTATTCTAAATCAAGCAAACCTAGGTTTGTAAATACTCTCACATTTTTCAAGTGAAATATTGAAGTGAAAGCACATCTTCTCTTGCGCCTGCCGCTGCTCCTACACTCCGGACCGGCTGTGGGATGCGGGTGGAAGTGCAGTTCTGTGTTGATCTGAGGACCAGTAATTCCTAGCCAAAGCACCAGGGGTCATTCCACTCTTTATCTCCACCTTAGCCCAGCTTCTTGGGACAAACACCTCTCTCCCCTTCTCCACTCCCTTCCGCCTGCCGAGGATAAACCTGAACTGCAAATAAGGTTCTGTTTAGACAGGAAAGTGGTGGGAATTTTGTCTGAGTAAAGACAGGAGGATCTGTCCCGGTGGAAAGGCTTTTGAGTGGTTTACAGTATTTGCCTGTAATTGTACACATTCCTTGAACAAATCACATCCACTCATTTATTATCCGTGCTAAACAACGCAGTAGGTCTAGGACACAGGTGTGTCACTCACCCTACTTTGGGCTAAAGACATCCGCAACGGAATGTAGTTTTTCCACCCAGAGATTAGTTATGTTAATGCAACGTTGGAGGTGACTGGTTTGGAGAGACAGGGAGACAAGGGAATATGTGAGGAAAAATAAGCTGAACAAAATGTTCACACAAACTTGAAATGAAATTACTTACAACAGGTGTTTGTTTTCTCCCCTGACATGTACAAAGCAGTGTTGGATTTTTGGTTTTATTAATAATTCTTATTTTCAATGTAAGTAATTCTCTAGCTGGTGTCAGTTTGAACAAAAAGTCATGGAAATCAGTATGAATTTTCCCTGGGCTTCGAATAATGCCACATGTGTCAGCTAGACTTATTTGTCATGGGAGTAATAATGAGAAGTAGATTGTTTGAGGCTAGAATACCTAGGGCTTTGCTCCTGGTTAAAGCAGGTTACACATCTAATAAATGTGCACCTCCTGTCAACTACTGTGAGTGCTTTCCAAGTTAAATCCAAGTTGTCTGAGGCCCAGAATCCCACAGGAGTAGGGATAGAAGTTTAGAAAAAGGTAAAAGCAATGTGTGCACAAACTCTCACACACACACATGCTGTGTGCTACTTTTCTTTGGCTGAGTGTTTCATTTCATACATGAGCAAAGTATTACATAGGATTCATGTGCTTTGGGCAAAGAACTGAGCCATGAAGCCCAGCCCTACTCACGAGAAAGTTAACCCCTTCCTTCCTGACTTTCTCTTGTGCTTCATGAGGAAAGGGTAAGTCATTCCTCTTGTGCATCTTTTGATACATGAGAGAATGACTGGAGAGACTTGCAGTTTCCAATGTACAACACATGAGTTTTGCTGCTCTGACAGTCTTAATATTTATTTGCTAGAACAGGCTTCAGTGCCTCAGTTCGTGTCTGTCCAGAACTTACACTGATAATGTAGTCTGAAACCTGTAATGGATGCCTAAGATTACACCATGTTGGCACACATTCCCTGGCTTGTCTGAATGTTTTTCATCGTCTTGGCCAAGAGTTTCCATTCTCTTTAGTCCTTAGAAACATCAGGCAACTCCTATGCAATTTATTGTGTTTTATAGTTTCTCCACATGGACATCATTTCCAAAATATTCATTAGAATAATTAGTCATTCACAATAAATGTTACATTTTTACAAGAAAGTGCAGTGATTATTAAGCATCTGGATTGTTTCAGCGTCACTTCATAATGGGGATGAGCCTGAACTGGAACACCTGATCTAAACCCTCTTCTGACTCTTGGAGGATTTCAGATCCAAGTTCTTGAGGGCTGGGATCCTCTTTACTTCAAGCCTTCTGCATCTCTGAGCACATTGTTGGCACTTAACAAATAAACAACAGTAATCCAAATTTGGACTAGAAATTAATGGCTACAGTGTATCTGTACTTTATGAAGAATGTATATATCTCCTGCATTACCCACCCAGCATTAAAGGCCTTTTTTTTTTTACTATAACTCATAGAAAATAATTTATTATTTTAGTGATGATGATGGTGATCAGAAAATACAAATACCAGCCCACAGCTCACAGGATTGTCAGGGAGACTCACATGGTAGATGCAGCCATAATTCAGAGGTGTGAACTGAGGTGATGAAGAGGCTTTTAGACAAGAGCCACGAGGCTATGATGCTTGAAGTATGGAAGCACCAGCTGCAGAGCTTGCCCGGGCTAGAGCCCAGCATTCACACCTAGCAGGGAAGGAGAGAGTTGGATGTGATGCACAAAGGAAACATGAACTAGTGGCTATGCCTCATCACAGAAACCAAACTAATTGTCTCAGTCATTCTCAGGTCTCAGAGAGGAGAGAGAGGATAACCTGAACTGGACTGAGAGGGATATAGCTTCACATCAGCACTCCTGAGATAATAAGCCCTTATATGTGGAAAAGGATCTCGGGGAGCTTCCCCTCATGGCTGTCTCCTGCCAAAGCCTTTCTGCTCACACCATACCTGCTTCACATGAGCAGCAGAGCTGGAATTTAGTATTCAGATTTGTATACTAAAAAGAATGGCTGAAATGCATCTTACATTGTCCTCCCTTGGGAAGAAGTATCCATATTTAATAGAAACCAGGCCAATCAAAGCAGTACAGTAGCAGTACATTATAGTCTGCATTCTTTTGCTCCAAAAGATATACTACATTTTCCTTACTATCTGCTTTTGGATTTTTGGTCTTCTGTGTGTTTTACAGTGGAAATGAAGAAAAGGTGAAAACTTACGGCAGTTTGCAGAGGTCAATAGGAGAGAACAAAGATGGAAAACCACTCCAGCAGGGGCGGAGCAATGGCAACTGATATGCAAGGAGAAGTCATAGGAAACAACACAATCTAACTTGTTCCAGCTGCCTGAGCAATCACAGGGACAGTGCCAGATGTAATGTAGCTCTGGTTAGCATGAGCTGAAATGTGGGATAGCCTCCAAAAACAAGGACAGGGAGAAGAGAAGCAGCAGCTTGTTTTTGAACAAAAGACTAAATTACTTGGTTGCTAAAATACAAGCAAAGGAGGTGTTCCCTCCCTTTACCCCATATGAAAATCCCATCTAATTTGGGGAAAAGACAAAGGGGAAAACATATAGCTTGTGGTTGTGCTGAATTTGTATGATAAACACTGGAAGCCATGCTAAATGGGGAGGAGAGCTTGGGGAGTGCAGCAATTGATTCTAATATTTTACCAAAATACTGCTGCTCTGTTTGAGATACTGCATTTTTAAAATGTGAATCAACCAGGATAATTCACAAGAGACTAGTTCTGAGACACCCTCCATTATGTGTAGGGTACATCAACGGTCAATTTGCCCCATGACTATGCTGTAGGATGGAGAGCCTCAAGTTACGTTGGAAGTAGTTACCTAAGGTACAAATGGTCACTGACTCCAGCCTGCATAGCCAAGAAAATCTTATTCTGAAATTCCTTCTACTGATATTTAATCTCAATCTGTCTCAAATCACTTTGTATTATGTTCAGTCACATCTGTGACTGTTGAGTTTACCTTTCTTCCAGTCCATTTGGGTGATGAAGGAAACCCAGAAGGATCATGCAGATCAAATTTTCTAATCCATCACAGAATATCAGGGATTGGAAGGGACATCAAGAGATCAGGAACACCTGCAGATGGGTTTTGAATGTCTCCTGAAAAGGAGACTCCAGAAACTCTCTTCACAGCCTGTTCCAGTGCCTACTTGCAACTGTTCCCCAACCTGCAAGAGCATGGGCAGAGCACAAAGTGGGCAGGACAGGGAGCATTTTGAACACTTCTCCACAAGTGTTCTTTGGAAGAGCTTTGCTCTAAGGAAGGATAAAATCATTCTGCCTCAGTTTTTGGAGCATATTGAAAAATGCCTTCAAGATGTCTTTCCATTTTAAACTTGCCTGTGTTGTCCCCATGAGGGTAGGATCCAGCTGTGCAATTTGCTTGAGGTAGCAAAGCAGTCAATCTGTATAATGTAGTTTGAAGGAAATGATGCTGTTTTGGCTCCACTAAATTTCAAAAATACTTGCCAATTATTCCTGTTATTTGCTTTTATTAAAATGACAACATAGAAAAGAATATGAAGCACTGTTATCCCCATTTTATAGAAAGAAAAGAAGACATGGGCCACTTACACAATTTACTTACTTCAGGATCTTGGTCCAGCTCCATTCTTTCTCTGCCACAGAAGTCACAGGTCTAAAGAGTGCAACAGCCAGTAGACATGTGTGGGTCTACCACTCATCATCATGTCATTATTCTTAGCAAGGAAAAGGCAGGATCAGATCCTTCAATATAACAACAGCAAGTGCTTCAACAGCAAAATCTCTACTTTGCAGTTTCTGATTACTGCTGTATTTGTCCTTCCTGCAAATATGATCAATTGTCATATACTTGTTCACATTACCACATCATGTTCCTTCCCCCACAGCCAGTCTATTTGAGGGATAAAAGCTGTTGCTTTCTTACAATTAAAACACCATCAGTCTTACGAGTATCAGATCTGTGTTGAGTTCTTGTCACAGAAATGCTTTACATCTATCACCTGGCTTGTGCCATGTTTGTGCCCATTTTCCCTGGGACACCACTTCTGTGGAAATATTAATAAAAGATAGATTGCATTTGTGTAATCTTGTGAAATGTTTTGACTACTAAACTTGTTCCATAGCAGTTCATTAAAGGACACATAAAGTATTTCAGTTTACATGTTATAAAAAGATCAGGAATGCTCTGGCTGATAGCTTTCTTTCTATTGAGCATCTGTTTCCTATTTTTTTAACAGCTTACAGCAGTGGTTGGCCAGTTCTGTACTAATAGTTGATCTTAACTGGATCAAAACACTGTAATTTCTTAACTAAGGTTAGAGAGTGTCCTTCTAACACAGCTTCCTATGGCTGCAACCAGAAATGTCTGTGCATCAACATCTGGTTTCAAAATATTAAAAAATTATAAACACTTCCAGATACAATCCATCTGGCCTCCCGAAATTCTACATCTGCATAATTTTGCTTTCCTTTTAAAGGCCAAACACAGACGTAGTTTGTCCTTGCTACATTACTAAAGAATCCTTTCCTTCTAAGTGTGGGGCAAAACCCATGGTCTAATTACATTGGAAGTGGCCATCTGCATCTGGCTGACTGTTGTGTCTAACATTAGCTGTGTTAGTATGTGATAAGCGGAAATTCTTTGCCTGGTTAGCCTACGGTATCTGATTGAATCAGAAGTGAGGCTCCAATGAAGAAATCATGGTGAACTGAAAGGAGCAGTGAAGTTTGCAGTTTTGGCTGTGATCAGGGCTTTTGAAAGCTTCTCGCTTGCTGCCCATCTGTATTGTGTCAGTCTCCCCCATGACCTCACCAGGCCTGCAGGGCAGCTGCCCAGCACAGATACTATCATGCTTTGCAATTCACTGTCTCGATCCAATGTCTTGGGTTTTCTCCAGCAGCATATACTGACAGGTCTGAAACACTGCAAGGGTCAGAGCAGTGGAAGGGGGACCACCTCTCTCCCTTTTGGCCAGAGACACTTCCTGTGGGATGGCTGCTGCCTCTGTGACTAAACAACACTGAACTACTTCCTCTGGCTTCTCTCCCCTTCCTTTTTATTTTCCATGCCAATTCAAGGAGCTCTGTACAGCTGAGTCCCTGATTGTTTTACTCAGATGGAAAGATAATTTGTATTTCATATACACAAAGAAATAGTAAGTCATTCTTACTCAGATAACTGTGTGCCAACTATGAAAAGTCATTGGTTTTATTTGATTTTCATCAATTATGCTACTCAGAGTTCAACATTATGGATATAAAGGAGCACATAAATTATTAATAACATATGGAAATTAATAGAAGTGTGGGAGATAAGTTCTCCAAGTTCAGTAAAAGTCTGAAGTTCTTCTTATCATTTTTGCATCCCTCAGTGGTTAATTAGCAACGAAGCAGTATTTTTCCCTGAGCTTTTAAAAAACTGAACAAGTTCCAGAAAGCTCTGAAGACAGGACACTGAACAGGCCTTTCACCCCAGCTGCAGTGCTCCCGCTTAAAGCTGAAGAGATAATCAAGATGGGAATTAACACTTCTTTCACTCTTCCAGGATTTTACTGGCTCTACTGAGAGCACCTCTAAGTTAAGAAAGCAGGAGAAGACAGCCTTTCAGACCCAAGATGTCACTGCAAGTATCCATACTGTGAGTCAGCTCTTGGCTCATAGATACCTAGTACCCCATGCTCTGTTGCACAACACCCCAAACAAAAATAGATTGAGGGTTGTGGCCATGGTTGATGAAAGCAGCCATGAAAATTTGAACCCACATAGATTAAAAAAGCAATTACAAATATTCATTTCATTGAGAAAAAAAAATGCAGTTAAGCTGTGTTTAATCACATTAATCTAGTTAAGTAATGGTTAATTACATTGCCACACTCATTATTTGCATATACTTCTAAGTTCAATGTGAGACCAATGCTCACCAATGCATAAACCAGAGACAGCAAATAGTGTCCTAACACTGTACCTTATCTCTTGTGCCCAATGTGGAGGTTGCTAATGTTTCCTGTAGTGATGCCTTGCTTGGTACTGAGAAGCAAAAGCACAGTCAGCCCATGTAATAAGATGAATAAAACCAAAATCTACAGTTGAACTAGTATATATGCTGCTGTTGTCCTCTCTTAAATATCACTGCATCCTTAAGTATGTGCCAACTGCATCAGCCAGAAGATGCTTTAAAAGATTTGGGAATAACAAGTCAATGATAAGATCTCACAACAAATTACCAGCAATTAGTGTCAAACAGCAGCTACCTTCAGCAGGTACTAGAAAGCCAAGGCAGAGAAGTCAACCCATTCCTTTCTTGGCTGAGATCTGAGGCAGCTCTTTGTTTCACATTTCACAGCCAGAGATTTCTTTTCTCCTCTTTCTTACTTTCATCGCCCTCAATTTCTTTTATCTCCCCTTTTCTCAAAGAGAACATTTTCCTCCACTGTAAAAGCAAAAATTTTACTTTGATAAGTGCAAGAGGTTAGATCATGATGATCATGACTTGTTTCACCCCATTTGCACCATCAGCTAGGGTAAAAGGGCTCTTGAAGATGTCAGGATTAATTCACTTTAAACTGTCTGTGAAGGAAATCAGAACCAAAATCTCTGGGGTTTGCTTTTTGTTTTGGCTTGTTTGTTTGGATTTTTTTTATTGTTGGTTGCTTTTTTGGGGGGGAGGGAGTAGATACTGAACATGTTCTTAAACTGTGACTGCTATCTTTGAGCTCCTGTTATCCTGTCTCAATCCCATTGCTCAGGGGTGCACTCTCTCTAGCTTGGCTCAGGAGCTATTTCAATGCAAGGGAAATTTCCTGAGAAAAATCCCTGTGAGCGTGAAACACTAGAGAGGAGTGTAGTGGCTGTCATCATCAGCCCTGACACGGAGTGATGCTTAGAGTCCCTAAAAGATGTTGAGGGTTGATACAGAAGATGAGGCTGTGAGATGAGTCGGGGGAAGGGTTCAAAAGAAAACAGAATTTTAAGCAGTTTTTTCAAGATTGGCTCAAGGCTGCAGAGCCTGTCTGTCCTCTCAGGCGGAAAGCAAAGGTTTCACTCTGTGATTCCTGAGAATCACATTGCAATGGGGAAGCTGTTCTGAACTTTACTTTCTGACAGTCACTCATTGGAAACAAGATTTGGAGAAGGTATTTTGAGAATCCTAGTACTTCTATCTACTTTGAAATACAGGTAAAACTATTAAAAATAAACTTTATAAAGGATTAAATTGAACAATGTACTATTGCCCCAAAAGACTGCCTCACAGATAATTTTATCTATTTGGCATGACTTCAACAAAACATGATTGACCTACATGGAGGCATATGCCATGTGTTGAGACAGAGGGAGTACTACCTTGAGTTACAGACTTACTACTAATTATTTTCCTTGTGTAGATGCTTAGATAAAACTGAGATTAGGTTTGGCCAAAATTATGGTAATGATACTTTCTGCTGAAATTTCTACCCTCCATACTAATTGAGAAAAGGATGAAAAAAACAACATTAGATGTTTTATTTTATATCAGAGAATAATCAAGTACATTATATTTTTGATTCTATCAACCTTGGAAAGAGGAGTCCAAGAATTATTCACTGAAATAAGGCAGTGAAACTTTGGCATGAACTCTGTAAGAATTAAAGTTATCAGCACAGCTTAAGTACTTCAAAAAGGAATTATATGAGGTGCAAATAATTGCAACATTTAATGCAGCAAGCAAGCTAACAACGTAATGCAGCCTCAGCAAATAATTCACTTTTCTTAAGCAGCTCACAAAAAGGAAAAGAACCAAATCAGATTATTTGCTGTTACTTATTATCTAGGTCTTAAAAGGTTTTTTTCACTTTATTAAACAGAAATAGTTCAGTCAGAATCTGGTTTTATTTCTGTTGAGACTAAATAACAATAACAAAATTCTTGTGGTATAGAAGCAAATCCACTTTACTGTAGTGATGCTCTAAGAACTTATCCATTCTCTCTGATACAGAGATAACATTAGCATTTACATTTCCAATCTGATAGCCTTGTTTTCATATGAACTTTTTATACTTTGGAAGGTTTCTTGGTCTGAACTCAAGTGATCGCCTTAAATTATTTCAAATAAGGCTGTCTGAAAATAAGAGCAAGCAACAAGAAAATTATACTGGCTTCAAATTCATCTGCTCAAGTGATCAGATTACCACAAAAGAACTTTAAATTGAGGGGAGGTATTTAAAAAATAAATTCATTGCTTCTTTAGCTGTACTTTCCACAGTTTGACTTCACATACACTTTAGTGAACAACTCAAGGGTGGCAGGCAGAATAACATTAAGAAACAAAGACTTTAGCTGCTCAGTGATGCACTTAATTAAGCTCTTCAGTTAGTATTAAGTAAGGGATTTGTGGCCATTCCATCTGTATTACACATTCCTTCAATTGTACAAGTTCAACCTTATAATAAAGGAATGTATTTCCTCCTCTGGGTGGGTGTGTAACCTCTTAGGGATCATTTGCACATGAAAATTAGCTTGGAAAAAATCCAGGTGGGCAACTAAACACAGTAATGGTTCTGTGCAATTCCACATGTAGATTTTTTTATTGCACATTAAAATTGTCTGCTTATGGGATTTTTCTGGAATGCTGATGCGGAATTTCTGTCTGGTGCAATACCACATTTGGGAAAGTCCTTCTGATTTGTATTCACATCACATAAAGCAGAAGAGGAATCAAAGCAGAAAAAAGAAATAGTGATGCCCTCATTGTTATGCTGGCAAAAGATTATTAACAGAGGTGTCCAAGACCCAACTGAACCTTGATGTTTTAATTCCAAAGGTTTTCACTCATTTTTGCAGATTTACTGCAGGAAGTGTGTACCAGTGATGAGATCAGAACTATGATTCCTTGAAACCATCTCTGCTCCTACCTGCTCACAATATATCTCTCCCCAGGACACTCACAGAGTTAGATGAGCAGGTGAAGTGCTTATACCTCTGTTATGGTTTGGACTTGGATGGTCACAGGAACAAATGACATATGCTCTCTTTCACCTCTCTCACCTTCAGAGAAAGAAAACCATCTCCCCTCAGAGGACAAAAGGGAGAATTGTTGCAGTATGGGCACAGGCTATAAAGGGTTAACAACTGCTCAGCTCAGAGCCTGAGGCAAATCTTATCAAGCCACCTGAAGGCCCTGGAGCTTGCTTGTGTCTTCCATTGTTTTGGGAAAGAGTCCTCGATGCTCTGGGAAAGTAGGAGTCAAGAATGAACAAGATAACAACAACTTGTGTACAACTTCGTGTGTTGGCAGAACTCTAAGAGGAGGGTCTGACATTAATGCAAGAATGTAACTTGTAACCAATCAGTATGTTAGTTGCATTGATAACTAGCCATCACTGTATATAAGCTTGTCTCATGCTCTCAATAAGCGGATTCTGGCAGATCATATTGATCGTGGAGGTCAGCCCCTTCTTACACCAATCGTCGCATTACTTTAGAGAATGACAGAAGAACTTACAAATTAAGAAGAAGCTAAACTAGTTTAACAAGAATTAGTAAGAAACAAATAAGATAATAATATTAATAATGAACCCATAATGAACTCCTAGAATGTCTATTACATCATCAGCAGGCATTGAGAAAGTCCCAGTCTGGATTCAGCATTGCATGAAAATGGGATGGATTCCAGATCTACCCTGGGAACCCTCAGCTTTTATAGTAAGCATGATGTAGATGGGATGGAATACTGCCATTGGTCAGTTTTGGATCACCTGTCCTGTCTACTTTTTCCCAGCAGTGTGACCCCTTTACGTTCTAGTGCTTCTGACCCTCAAACTTGCTACATAACAAAGTCAGCTAACTTAAGGATAAGCAAGACTCTCTTGGCACAGTTAATACCTTGGTATTAACTATAAGCATTAGACCGTATCTGCTAGAAGCTGTCACTGTCTGAAAAGTAGGCCTTTAATTTCAGAGAGTTAGGAGAGGCTTAGCTTAAAAGTAAAATGACTGAAAAGAAAATTTGTTCTGCTTAACCTCAAAGCAGGACAACCTCACATGAAGAAATCATATTGATCATTATATTAAATTAATTAAGGGCTGCAATTTAGTCTCACATTTAGGATCATAGTGCTTAGAGAGCAGAGTGAATCCCCTTGCAACCCTGAAGTGGTACAAACTGTCTGTCATCTTGTCCAGTGGGAAATCTTCCGGTTCCCTCCCCACAGACACTGGGAACTGACCACAGCTGAACTAGATCTGTGGTGTGAAAAGAGTTGTTTTCAGTTGATGAATTTCAATTGTGTATTTGTGGTCAACCCCTGGACCTGAAGAATTTATGATCTCTTCTGACCTAACCACTGAGAAACAATGCAGCTCTCAAAATTCTCTTTTCTTGCAGGGACCTTGGAGGATAATGTGTTGCAAAGTATCTTCTTTAGCTCCTAACTGTTCAAAAATGCTAACACTGACTTTGGGCTGTCCTGAAAACTACATTTTGTCGAGACATCTAGTCCTGCACAATTGCAGGATTGTGACAATTGTGGAGAAACTAGTGTTGAATTGAATGTGTTACAAGACCATGAAGTAACTACTGCCATTTATGGCTTTACAGCTTATTGGTGGTCACACATACCCTTCTTATACAAATTTGAGGCTGGAAGAGTAACAGGAACATTTGGGTACTTGCCTAAAGACAAAAACCACTTTGTAAAAATAGAAAATCTGGAAACAAGCTGGCTTGTGAGGTCCTAAAATACTGGCTGAAAATCAAACACAAGAAAGGTATTGGTGAAGGCCATGTCACACACAAAGAAGAATGTAGTGATATTCAGCTTTGGAACCTTCCCTGGGCTGTGGAAACAAATCAAGATACATTTAGTCAAAATATCTTCATAACTAGACAGAGTTCTGCTTTGTTTTTGTGTCATGAGTATAAACATCAATGTAAAAGGGTATCAGTGGCTAAACGTGTTTGCTTTTTGTGCAAAAAGACTATTTTCCTAAGGACTATCCCAATCACATCACACAACCTTACAAAATTTTATGAATATTATCTCCTCTTAAAAATAAAAAGTATCCATTAATATAGACATACTTTCTTAAGATAATGCTTGCTCCTACAAAGTGCAAAGAGGTAGACTTATAAAACTGAGTTGTACAATAAATTGATCTTGACCTCTAGATGTCAAATTCATCATTAGCTTAACTTCTCTAGAGAACTTGCTCACACCAGCTATTGTTTTTCTTGCTGAATGCTTCCTTAGGCTGAGACTGTGGCAAATCTGTAAATCTCATTGAGGTGACTCTAGGATTATCAAGAAGGTAAATATATGCCCAAAATGTCATCTTTACTCTCCATTAAGAAAAAGCTAAACAGAATGTTTGAGCAGCAAGTTTAATAACAAAAGACATTTATGATGTTTACTTAAATTTTCTGGACCATTAAGTCTAAATGACATGAGTTATTGGATGCTATATCTGGCCAAAAAATCTTTTTGACCAGTCTAAGTTTTACACATGCTGAGCTGCCAGCATCCCTATTGTAAAAAAAAAAAAAAATCTGTGGTCAAATTCTAGTTTTCTCAGTGAAATCCAGATTCAGAGCAGCCATTCATGCCAGAAAGCACCTTTTGAAGTTTACATTAACATGGATATTTATTTATTTTCCCTTTTTAACAATGACAGTGGTTGAGATAAACTGTTTAATTCTAAATAGAAAACACATCTGCTGTTTCTGCATTGTTTGTGGTTGCTGGAGGGGTGACAATTTAAACCAAGTAGCACACATGACATTTTAAGTGAGATGTTGTATGAGGATTTGCAGCTGCTGCACTTTCCTATTTTCCTTTCCTCTGACGGCACTGCTCCATTGCAGGCCCTGTAAATCTTTCCATCCCCAACACAGCTTTCAAAGGGAAGTTTACACATACTTTTAAATACATGCATCCATACATTTATATTTGTGATATTTTTGACACACTTATTTTAATTTCTTTTGAGTAGAAGAGCATTTTCTACACTGGCCAGGGCTTCAGCAACCAGCATAGCCATAAGATGGTATAACAAAGACAGACTTGGCTAATTGCTAGGTAGCAAGTAGTCACCCTGCAGCTGAGTCTTGACCTGTTGGCATTGAACATCATGAACCAGTTGTGATCAGGAGTGTTTGGAGGACCCCTGGGCTGTGGTTCATTTGGCGCTGCAATGGCACAAGGCTGACCCAGAACTGACCCCATTCTCTCTGTCAGCTTCCTCATTGTCTCAAGGCTACTGGACAGCGTTAAAGAGCAAGTGCCACGGAATTGGACTGAACAAGGTAGTCGGGGTTTAGAAAAGCTAGCCTTGCTCCAGCCAGGAAGCTGAGAGGACGTACACAAGTTTTCCCCTGACTCTCTGCTAGTAACCCTTTCTGCCTGCATAAGCTTTAACACCAGGCATTATTCTCCATCCCGGGTAAACACTGACTGAATAACAGACTTCATCTGAGCCCAAGTAACTCTATGTGCAAAGGTGGGTTCCCTGAAACAGCATCCTGCAACAATGAACCCAAAGCTAGAGTTTAATAATGTTTTTTTGGGAGTGGCTGAAGTGGTTTAGGCACAAGAACACACTTCTTCTTTCAGGTTAATTGAGTTGGCCCTAATGAAACCCTTAAATGAAGGTTACATTTCTAAATCATTTAGGTAATCTGGAAATTTTGCCAGCTTAGTAGGCGGAGATGGTGAAACCCCACATTTCCTTCACTCCAGTGTTTCTATACTGCTTTAAGCTATATAAAACACTGGGGTATGACAGTAGAGTAATGCAATTCATTGACCATAAAGGCAGTGGAGGCTGATATTTGACTCCTGTATTATGGGTGAAGTAACTGAAGCAGTGTGAAGTAACTGAAGCAGTGTGAAAACTGAGCAGTGTGAAAACATTGTGGGTGAAGGAGGGAGAGGACCCATGAGCTCCTGGTACACTGCCTCTGCTTAATTTCTGCTGGTATTTGATTTTTTCCTCTTAATTTGAAACAAAGCTGTCGGTGTTTTATTCTGCCATAGATTGCAGAGAAGAAGCTTCCTTTTTCTTTCTGAAAAATCCTGCTTTTGATCTGAAGGGAAAGTTATGACGTTTTCTTTGCTATATTGTAGAATTTTGTGGTTCCTCCTCTCTGTTGTCCCAGAAAAGCAGAAGTTGCTCTTTGAAGCTTGTAAAATTCACAGAATACAGCAAGTCATTTCCCTTGAGAGGAATGAGATTACAACGAACTGCAAATATTAAAAGAAAAAAAATTTCCAGGGAGGAGCCTCAACATTGACCTCCAGGTCATCTTCTCCCACAGCCCTCTTTGCAAAGCACAAACTGAACTTTGTCCCTCACTATTCATGTGCCCAGTCTTGTTTTCAGAATGAAAGCATAAACACACCCAGCTGAGCTCAAGCTTAAGATGAATGTGCTGCCTCTTCCTCTGATTACCCATGTGAGAAACATCCTATATTTTAAGAGGGAGGAGTGGGAAATGGGCTCCCAGGTAAGTTCTGGGTGCAGCCAGGCAGGTAGGCAGCACAGACGCACGAGCAGGAGCATCCTCAACTTGAAGGACAAGCAGAGAGCCCCATGCTGATGGGGACACACAGACCTGTGTGCTTTTGCAGGGTCATGGAATGTTTGAGGATTTCTTTTTGTAATTCTGGCCCCTGCACAGGAGACATAGAGAGCGGAGCTATGGTTTTCACTCAGGTTTTCCCTCAGTTCAGGGAATCATTGGTCTGCCAAAGAAACCACATAATCACTATTTCAGCAGATGAACTCAAATAATGCCACAGCACTTGGGTGGCCATATTTATACTGGGCTAGCCAGGAATGTCAGGATTTCAGCATTCACAAAAAATGCACTCTGGAACAAACTGTATCTGTCATTTCAGTTCCACTCCTCAGTCTCAAATGATCCATATTGTTAGGACAGCCTCTATGTTGCTAGCAGCGTATGTCTCCCCAGTCCGTAGGTTTCAGGAGTAAGGAAAGAAGCTCTGCCCAACTGTCCTTCTCAACAGTTCTGCTTTTCTCTAAGCAAGCAAGAGCAACACAAGATGGGAGATAGGCACATTTTAACTCATGCAATCTGTCACAGTGCAGCATCTCCGGACAACAGGCTTTTTACACTTGGATCCATCCCATCCAATATTTCATGATTTGGTCATGGGTCACATCTGCCAGCAATCATGTGGAAGAAACACAGAAAAAGAGCAATGCTCATTAGCTCTGCTCTTTTCTTCCTGGACCCTCCTGAACTCTTGACAAACTCCCATGATGAAGACAACCAGCCCAATCCCCACCCCAGAGAAATGAAATGGAATCTACCACAGTCTTCATCAAACTTTCCTGGGAGAAGCATGTTCATCTGTACGTTGTTTGTAGACCATCCAGGTTTAAAAGAACTCCAAACCTAAATACTGGAAAAAGCACTTCCAAGTTAGTATTCATTTAGTCTCTGTAAATGAAATTCCACTATCACATTATACATACTCCATAAAATCGTACTGATGTTCCCTCACAGTAGGTGTGCTCAGAAATAACAGTCACAAGCCAGATGCTCACCGAGTGATCTGGTGGGCAGATGTTTAAAATAAGTACAGTAATACATCACACAAATCAGGGATCCCCTTAAAAATCAATTCCCAAGAGCATTCAGTGCCTGTATATATTACCCAGCCCTGTAGGCTTCTTCACCTGTAAAATGCAAGTAGTGCTAAACACAGATGCATCACTAGTAATGCAAGTGGCATGAGAAGCTGGAAAATTTTGAAAACACTAATCTCTGATATTATTTAGAATAAAAACACTTTGAGATGTGGAAAATCTCCTGCTGTATTTATGCAGTGCCTGGGAGAACTTGGGAAGAAGTGAAGAAGACTGAGGCTATGATGACTTCCCTAGCTTTATTTCAGTGAGAACTCCTGTTTCTATTTTTGTTGCTCCTATGTCTAATATGGGTGACTCAGACTATGCTGAAAAAAGCCTATAACCAGAACTGCTTATCCATGGTCCTTTCCCATATATAGGTAGGACACTTATATGACCTAAATTTTACAAGCTCCTCTGAGTAAAGAGTTATCAAATACAGTGGCTGCATGGCACCAGGATTAGCTGCAGGAGCTTCCTCCACATGCTATTTTCCTTTTCCCAGGGCCCTGTAAATCTGAGGCTAAGCCAGAAGTAGCAATAGCCTCTTCGCATTGGATCCACAGTGCTGGTGGGAGCAGAGAAAGCCTTCTATGTGCTGCTCCTCTCATATAAGTCCTTTTTTTGTTGGACCCCAGTCATTGTCCCTGGTAAATTATCTGGGATCCAAAACAAACTTCATCTTTCACACTTGACCAGTTTGATACTGGGAACATGGACTGCTGCTCCTTGTTACAGGGCATGGAACAAGTGGGCGCAATCCTGTGACAGAAACTCCTCCATGCCTGCTGTTTATGTCTCAGGAAGAGACATAAGGATGCAGCAGTTATTTGGATGCAGCAGTTATTTGCAGCCCCAGATAGACAAGAGCTCAAGGCATGCTATGAAGCAGGCAGGGTTCCTTAGTCCTCAGCCTTCCAGTTCAGTAAAGACAGCTCCAAGAGTTATTCCAACAAATACAAATGCTTATAATCTCTTTTCAGTCTAGTACTCTTCCTCCTCCAGAACTCTTCTTTTTCTGCGCCAGCAGTGTGGAAATACAATCCTTGAAATCACATAAATTCTAGTAACTTCATAATTGTCACAGAAGTAGTAATCCCCTCTCTTACAGATGTTGAAATATCTGAATGATGTTATATGATTGGGAGGGTTACAGCATTCAAGAAGTTTGAGAGCCTGAGATTTTCTAAAGCCCTTCAGATTTATCTTCATCTGCCTCTTTCCATTTCAGATGAAAATGCATTTTTAGGCTTGCGCGATTCATGGACAATTTCAGTATTGTTTGACCCAATTATCCTCAGGCCTGTCCACTTGTCCCTTGTGCTGTCTTATAACACAATACATTACACTACAGAGACTGCAGAGAAAGTGAGACTCCAAAGGTGCATGCAATTGTTTGGATATTATTCACAGCATGGGTGTACGCAGTTTTATTAGGTTCATCTAGGCACTGTCATGATGATTAAAAGGGAGACAATATCTTTGTTACAAGGTATGAATAGCTGCAGGAGTTTTACTCTGCAATGTACACTTCCAGTCAATAGAAGGCATTGGTCCTGGAAAGATTCAGCTGCCAGAAACAAACAACGATACATGATGGTCCACAGGAAGACTTTCAATCCTAACAGAACATGCCCAGGAAATACCAATCAATTCATATAGTAACTGATCATCTTCACCCTCAAAAAATCAAGTTAACAGCTGTGCACTGTCTCTTCTTCCAGAAATTAGTCCAGATCCCTTTTGACCTGGTGTACACTACTCATTTCTATTGTAGATTTTGGCAGTTTGCTTCATACTTTTAATTATACTCTCTGAGCAATGAAAGTCACCCTAAATAGTTTACAGCCCATGCCTCATCTGCAAGCTGTAACCTCTTTCTCTGGAATTAGAAGCAAGTCACACAACTTTTTGTTTGAAACAATCCATTCCTTTTCTGATGTATACTGTACTGTATTTCCTGCAAATTCCTATCCCTTCCAGCTGCAGTAGAACTCCACTCTCCATTGACTTGAGCCCAATGCAATCATTTATTCCACAGTTCTTAGATTTTTAATCGCTGAAGAAGCAACTGCTTATTCTAATCTAACTTCCTGGAAAATTAAAGCCATAAAATTTCATTTAGCTGCTGCAACGTGAAGCCTAATACATTGCAATGTCTAGAATGTAAATTCTTTTATTTCTACTAAAAGTTAGTTTGAAATACATTGGTCATGATTGCATTCCTCAGTTTCATATTCCCTATACATGCCTGTAAATGTCACCACACGGTATAATGCAACAAAATGGTCAAATGGCTACAATCTTCCCTAATCAATTTTCATCTATCATTATGGATAATGATTTAATTATCTCTTGACTCAGTAGTGTTTTAGTACAATGTATATGTACTTTCTAGAATAGAAAATGAAATTGTTAAATGGCAAATACTTCTATCATACTTACTATAGAGCTTAGAAATTACCTTGCTAAACCTAATTTTCAATTTAAAAAAATCGAGATGGAAATTATTTTTCTAATTCCTTATGTAGACAAATTGCTGTTTATAGACCAAAATATTCACTTTTAGAGAGCAGAAAGCTTGCAAAAATATTAATTTTTGGGGGGTGAAAAATTTTAAAATACTTCCAAAATGGGAAAAAGGTACAACACAGTTGATTCTGAAGAGCAGTTTCATGTCTCTCATCTGAGATCTTGCACCTATGAGGATGGCATCTTCAGATCCTTGAGCCTAGATTATAGACAACAAATTTCATAATGGTTTTTGAAAAGCTACTTCAGTGTGAGATATCTTTTCTGAAGATACAGAGACCATTTATGTTGAAGAAATAATTGAAATACAAGAATGATCAATCCTTGTCCTGTACTTAGATCACAAAGCTTAAGTGAAACAAACAAGTCAGAGGAAAACAAACAAAACGAACAAGTCAGAGGAAAACAAAAGTAGGTTCATGTAGAACTTGATATGTTTGCAGTATTTGCTATAGAAGTAGAATATACATATTCTTCATTCTCCTCTGTCTCCCACACCCAGCTTATACATCCTACTTTTGCCTAAAAAATTAATGTGTTGAAGTTCAAGTTTGGTTTTAAAAGGCTCTTGCATTTAAAATACTTCTCAGTGCTTGAAAAAGTTGTCCCTCCTAGTAGCTAGAAATTTGGGAGTTGACTCCAGCACAATTTAATAAATGAGATCACAGCACACAAAAAAAACCCAAAACCTGCTTAAATCTCTTAAGAGAAGGAAATACCCATTTCCATCTTAGGGACCCAGGAGGCTCATGGAGTATGATCAAATAAGTGTATTGCACAATCTATTTCTATGTCTGAAAGACATGCTTTTAGTAATTTATTTAATAAATTTGAGTGAGTAGGCAGCATTTTGTCATTGATTGAGGCATAGAAGTCTTAACAATCCAAAGCCATGGAAATCGGATGCAGGAGTGGCTTAGTCATACAGTATTAGGACATTTTTGTCCCCAAAGGGAACACAACAAGGATTCCATAGAACATCCATTTTCAATTCTCATATTTTTCTTCTTCTTTTCTAGCACTGATATGAAATGGTCCACAACAAAATTACTATGTGATTAGAAGAAACTGACTCTCGCTCTTGGTCATCCTTGTTGTAATGTCTGTTATGCAACCAAATGTAGTGACATAAATAGGATATAGGCACTCTTTATCTTTTAAGTAGAAGTTATAGTGTATTCAAAAGATTTTTGGTATGTGTTACTTTATCTTCATTATAAAAGCAACTTGAATGTGGGCTCTGGGGGAAATTTGTAGCCTTTCTGTGACACAATTAAATTACAAATGTCTCATTAGAGACTGACAATTTACCTCATATAATGACTCTAAAGCATTCATCTCAAAGTTCATTTCCAGACTGTTTTTCTTTTGAACTCATTGTACTTGAAGACTGTACTAACCTTTATGAATATATTTCCAAGGGGCACTCTCCTTAAGAGAATATCATAAATCCTTGTGTGTGCTTGGAGTAAAAATTATTAAAAATCCAGAAAACAGAAGAAAGAAAGGCTGCAGAAGGCAAATGAACAAGCCAAACCCAGTCATGAAACCTTTTATCAAGTGCACGATCAAAAGAAACTTAGTTTATCAATTATTACTCACACACAGTTTATCCACTGCAAGCTACAATTAAACCACAAATTTACCCCAAATTCTTACATGATGTAATGAGTCTGAACAACTAAATGAATAGACATAAACTACTTGCCAGTCTTTTTTGTTTTAGTTCTTACAAAATGTCACAGAATTAATTATTTTGTCATTTACGAATTCCAAAAAAATTAATAAATCAGATCAATGCATCCTTTGTATGAAGACAAAAGAAAAATTTTTGGTCCTCTTAACCTAAAACTAGTTTTACAAAAACTGATGTCATGTTCGTAAAGAATGAACTGCTGTTCAACATGAAGCACAGGTAATACATCAAAATTTGTTTCTCTTCAATGACTGAGCTAGTGAAGGAAGATCATTGCAGGGTGCTTTGCCTTCATGTCTCACGCTGAAGGGAACATAGTATATTATTTGTGTAGAAAGGAAGAAAGTGGTTCTAGCTTCTGCAGCTCACCAGGCAAGTTGAAGCAGCTCTTTATGCCCTAAGACTTCTGTTACCCTCCTCCTGACATCAAACTGCCCAGCAGCAGTAAAAGGCTGCAAATGCTGAGATGAAAGTTTTAATTATTAACTCTCAGAAAGCAAGCCTAGCAGTTTTTCACTATGTAATGAACCTTCTCCCTCAGTGTACCAAACAAGTAGTCCCCTTTAGTCCTGTCATGATGTCTTACGAGGTACAAACAGAACAGCTTTTCTCCTGCCACTGTTTTTTTCTTTTTGACTGGATACCATGTATGCTTGACACTTCAGAAGAATTGAGTGTAGCACAATCTATATCATCATTCATTTTTTGAAACAGTGAAGAATGTGAATGTGAAGAGGACTATGTTTTAAAAAAAATCAGGGCACATACGTCTCTTGAGGTTATGTTGTTTCAATTCTGTCTAAAATTTTCCCTGAGTTCACTCACTCTTCACAGCTCATGGGAAAAAAAATCCTTCATTTAAATCTGGGAATCAGTTATTTTCTGAAGAGTTATTAACTATGGCTGTGAAAGATCAAGCACTGGTTTTTGCGATATGTTATGACCCCAATTTTTCTTCTGTTTCTGTTTCCAGAAGCGTAACAGGACACAACATGCCAGGAGAGAGTGCTTAAACTTATCCTTGATGTCTGTTCACATAAACTGGTACACAGATATGAACACAGAAACTCAGATAATGATATGTGTGAGTGGAGATATGATTCACAAATAGCAAATACACAGCACTCTGCTATCCAGTAATTTCATTTCTAGTGTATTCAAGTGCACATGGCAATCAAGAAGAGCTGACATATGCAAGAACTAACATCTCAGGCAAACGGAAGGAAATAAAGGTATTCCAGTGTCATAGTCATCTGTGAGCCTGACACATGAATGTTAGAAGTCAGCAGTACTGTATCATTACTTCTTAACTGAAAGATAGCTTTTCCACCCCACCCCTACACTTGGTAATTCCAAGAGAGGTTACATGTGCTATATCAGATTGTGGCTAGAAGTGACAACTATGATATAGCAGTAGGCTTTATTAAGGAAGACGGGAATGTTTAAAAGATGCTTAAAATACCATAAAGGCAAGCCAAGAGAAACAGTCTTTGGGTGCTTCAGAGCAGATGCTTCAAACAGCTCGTTCTTAGGCACTTCGTAGCAGGGCTGGACTTTCAAGAGTATTAAGTTCCCCCACCCAGTTCTGCCCAGCCTAGCAGAACCTTAATTTTTCAGTTCTGAATCTCTTTACAATTCTGATCTTGAAGTCTTTTTCTGATTTGTTTTTATTGAAAAACTACACTGTATTTCCTGGAAGTTCAGGAGCTCTCACAAAGCAACAACAGATAACTAACATCCTTACAGATCAGGTCTTTCACGGTTGAGTAAAACCAAGTAAGATTGGAATTGCTTGCGTTACCCACAGCAGTCTGATTACCTTAATATTGTATTAAAATATTCAGATAGAAGCAGAAAAATCATCATTTAAGTAAAGGAAAGATTTATATGGCTGTAAGTGAAACCATTCTTCTGGAATGAGTATGATCCTGAAGTTTAGAAATCCTCAAGCTATTCTCTAAACAAAGATGTGGGAAACTATTGCTGTTTATGTTAAATATTCCCATGTGGATCATTTGGCCCTTGTGGAATATGAATGGCAATCTCTTGTAAAATCCCTACTGGAGCTGTCAACACTTTTTATATGAGGTATCCCAGATACAGAGAGGAGTGGAGCATGCGTATGGGCAGGACATACCTGCTTCATTAGGAACTGCTTATCTCTCTGGCTGCAGACAGGTTTTCCAAGGCTACACAGATATTCAAGTAAAGTCACTTAAGTGATATTTCATAGGGGAAGAGCTAATACATTCTTCCTTGTTAACCAGCTTTGTGAAACAAAATCTTTAGTGGAACTAGTTGTGATTCAGAGCAGAGGAATTTAGAGTAAAAGGATGGTCTCTATCCCAGAATGGCAACAAGGCCCATGCATGCCCTTACCAGGCTCCAACTTGAACCTGGCCAGTTTTATCTGCTATGTTCATGGAAACCTGACCAAGAAAACACCTTATGCCTCAAAGCCCATATTAATTCCTGGACCATTTCTCCTTGTGACGATATTTTCCAGCTGTTTAAAGTTCTCTTCCTAGTATTTTTTTACTGTTTAATGTTCTCTTCCTAGTATTTTTTTTCTGTCTTCCTCACTCTATATTTTTTAAAAGAAGTTCTTCCTCCCTAAGATTTCATCATACTGTATTGCTGAACTGTACCAAGCTCTTTTGATCTGTGCATCTAAGACAGGATCCCCATTGGGCTGTTTGGAAGGCTTACTCAATGAATTCTTAATTCCTCCATAAGCAGTTAAAAAAGGATGGATTCAAAGTACACCAGAGAATCTCCTGCAACTACCCTGGAAAAAGCCAGTGCTTACCAGAAGTGTCTCAACTGGTAAACTGCAAACTTGCATTCTCTCAGGATCCCTCTACAATTTCCACAATATTTCTTTCATTCTTCTATTATTTCCAGATGATGAGATCTTACTTTATTGCCTATAGCACATATACAATTAAGTGAGAGGTGAATCAGGGCCAGGTTGTTTGCCAAAAAACAAGTAAAACCCAAACACTTCAGGTCACTGTTTATTTTCACACTCCTCTTTAAGAAATCTCTAGGTCAGCTACACTAAAATTTGACTTCAGGATGCCTTGGCAAAGGTTCATGCTCAAGCTACTTTTTATACCTAAGGAAGTATTTGTAGCCCAAAGTATACTTATTGGGGAGAATTAAAAAAAAACGTTTTCTGGTTTTACAGTATATGTAGAAATTAAGCAATACTTATACTGCGCATATCTGATCACTATATCTGACAACTTTGTTTTACACCTACACAAAGAAAAGTTATTTTATAGAGCTACAATGAAAATGTTAGTCCCTTGAAATCACTGGCAAAATTCCTAGATAGTTCAAAGGACTACTGTTTCCTCTAAAGTCTGTTTTACCACTTAATTGCATCAATTTTATACTAGGCTAACTTTACTAAAATCAGTAGAATTCTGGTGGTGTGATAATAGTGAAATTAGAAAAAATCTGAGCCCTGAGAATCAAAATAATTTTAGTGAAATAAAAGGATTATAATTGAGGAATTATTGTTTTGGTAAGCATCAATTAACTGAGATGTTCACAACTCGTTTGTTAGACAGTTGCATACAGCTAGAAAAGCCCAATATAAATACATTTCATGTATTCATACCATTTTATAAAACTGGAATATGTCATAGACACAACAGGGGAATTGCAGAGACTTACATCACTGCTAAATGTGTTTCTATCTAAAAAGTACTCTACTTGTTTTGGACCAAGAGCCAAACTCTACCCGTTGATATACACATGCAAATTCCATAAGAATATCTGGAACTGCACATTCATACTTGTGAGAATGATTTGGCTGTTTAAAGGAAATTCTGAGAGCATTGACTGCTAGGGCTGCTCAGTTGTCAAAAACTGTTGATATGTCAAAACTAATAATTTCTGCATTAATGTATACAGTGTGTTTAGCAATTATCACATTTATGATCAAGGAAAAAAAGGAAGTTAGAACTCATAGCACAGCCAACAAGCACATGTGCCAGACTGAAGGCTGATGTTCATAATTATGCTATCTAAAAGTTACTTCTCTCTCTCCTGGTCCACGATGAATCCCTCAATCAGGGTAAGCCACCATCAGTCTCCCTCATGGTAGCTATTTCACAAAAGTCTATAAATTCAATATTAATTAGGCAAAGAGAAATCCTAATCCATCTAGTAACTTTGCATTCCTGTCAGGAAAAGCAGTAACTTGAACCCCTTCCTCCTTCTAAGGGACTCTCCTCTTAACAGACACTGTGTTTTGGACTAAACAAAGCATTGGCTTAACCAACAACTGACACAAAATGAGAAATGGGAAAGCATTTGACTTATCAGAAATGGTCACAAGGTAGAATATTTGTTTTCCTGCAAATTGCACCCACCCCCATTAAAATACTAATGACATGGTATGTGGATTTGCTTTGAAAATGCATTGCATTACATTGCTAACTTTTGATACACTCATTTCCCACCTCTGGTATTTAACATTTCATTTAGCACTAAGATTTCAAGGTACTTGGGGATAAAAAAACTAAGCTACAAACTTTTAACATGCACACTTGTAAGGCTAATAGCAGGAGGAACATCGTGCTTCTGCTGTGCTCTTTGCCAAAGCAGCTGACAATTTAGGCAGGAGGATGAGTTGGAAAGAGTGAAATTTAACACTAATACTGTACATTATGGGTGGCTTTTCAGGTTGGCCTTTGGAAGGCAACGTGATAGACTGAAATGCAAATTGTCAGAAGTTCAGCTTGTGGCTTGGGATCTAAGTCCATCCCCACACAGATGGATCAATGCCTTCATGTTGGTCCTGCCTAGTGCTTCCTGTGAGACTTATTCAGCATGTGATGATTTTGTGCCCCAGAAGGTGGGAAACCCCTCTAGGAAAGTGCAGCAGAGGTTGTTATGGAACATGAATATCATTGTACAGCAGAATACTTCCTTGGCATGAGAAATAGTGGTGCGATCAAATCTGCCTCCCATTTTCAGCTTCTGGCAACTCAGAAAGCAAGTTTTGGATCCTGCAAGGAGCTATTGCTGTCTGGCAAACAGAAGAGACGGGGTTTACAATATAAACCAGCTTAGTACTAGCTTTTTACATAGGATGGATTTCACTCTGTGCTATTGAAAGAAGCACTGGTGACTTCAGACCCCTTTAGGAGTCATTCCTTAACTGGTTTTTGAAAAATCCTTACTGCTTGAAAATAAAGTTCAAATTTTCCCCTCTAATTTTTCAAATCTGTTCTCATACTCAGGAGTGATAGAGCTGCTTTTTTGTGCTTTGAAGTTCACTTATGCTTGCTTTCTTTCTTTCTTTCTTTCTTTCTTTCTTTCTTTCTTTCTTTCTCTCTTTCTCTCTTTCTCTCTTTCGCTTTCTCTCTTTTTCTCTCTTTCTTTCTTTTCCTTTTTTGCTTATTTATTTCTTTCATTATATTTCTCTATATTTTATAACTTGTAACAGCTTCACTTTTAACCACAGTTCAGAGCCTGTAGGAGAATGCTTTCCCTTCAGCTGTGACTCTTCCTATCTTATCAAATAATAACAGTTTTCACTCCATTTATACCACATAGAGCTCCAGAAACTCTCATAGCTTTTAACCTGTCATGTAGATTAAGACCTCATTAAATTTCATACTACCTTCAGCATGATCGTGTTACCTAGTGCTAAAGATTTTGAGGCAACGTAATCAGTACTGATACAGAATGAAAGCACAGGGATCTTTCATCATACAGATGTTTGTGCCTTCATTTTCTAGAAAGAGAATTTACTGCCTGGTAAATTCAGTTCAGTCTGGTCTTGCATTTCTGCATATGGCCCATCAGGACAAAGCACATTTTGCATTTTCCCTCATGAACTGATTGCATGACCTATCCTTCTGAATATGGATGAACATATCCATGCTCATAGATTAAACAGGGATACTTGGGAATGAGTGAAGTGGGTGTGAATGTGTACATATACAGACATGCATACATATTTACTTTATAAATTATAAAGGATGAATGAACATAAATATGTACAGCAATAATGGTCATCTACATTTTTTCTGGCACTTATATATCTGCAGAAAAAAAAGCTGGTTAGAGGAGAATAAATGGAATCAAAAGGGAGAATGTACTCCCCTGCTTTAGAGTTTGCAGTACTATTGGTGACTATTTCCACAGACAGGAAATTTTTGGTGTGAACAATGTATACACAACATATAAGATCAGCCCTGCTGCATGAACTTTACAGGTTAAACAAGATAAAATCCATTTCTATTGTTAAGAAACAGAAGTACCAAATAACATGTTCTCAGCAATGTAGGAAAGCAATGACAAACTCCTATCACAGCTATTAGTCCTGTCTCTGAGCTCTACTGTCTTGGCAACATTTCTAGACTCCTTTCACAGTATAGAAATTCCTGAGAAAGAGAGAAGAAAGAAAAAAGATGTCTCAGTCTTACACAGCACATGCCTTTCACAAACATGAGCATCTCACAAGA
Source organism: Turnix velox (assembly GCA_013400935.1). Taxonomy (NCBI): domain Eukaryota; kingdom Metazoa; phylum Chordata; class Aves; order Charadriiformes; family Turnicidae; genus Turnix; species Turnix velox. Next base: position 326,471 of record VZTY01018297.1, read on the forward strand.
GTTTTTGTGTTTGCCTAATAACAAGTCACTTAAATGAGATGTAACCTGCTGCTGTCACACAGATAGGGAGCAGAGGCAGGGAGGGTGGGCAGGAGTTGCTTCACCCCTTCTGGATGCTTGGCTAACACACCAGAAATCCTTATCAGGCTTTGACTCGTTTCTCCACTTAGTTTCTTTCACTTTTAAAATTAATCTTACTGTTTAAAAAGATTAGGCCACATAAAGACATCATATTACTTTCCTCCCAAAAGTATACCTCATTGGGATGAGGGTTGTTTTTTAGGGAGCATGAAGAGTGTGAGAGGAAGAAGAGCAGCATTAGCTTTCTACCAGTGCTCAGTGCAATCCCCTTGGCTGGTGAAGGTGGGGAGGCTGCAGCCCTTCTCAGTGTGTCCTCTTCCAAACCCCATCTCCATCCCTGCTGCCTACTCATCATCAGTGGCCTTTGGACTGGGCAGGATACAGCCCTCCCTCTGCCAAGCTCAAATAGCCACTCAAAGGACTCCCATGTCACATCTCATAAACTCCACTGTCCTTTTCCTGCGTCTGCACAGTATCTCAGCTCATTAGGAAGACACAAGATAGCAGAAGGCTCGATACGGTTTGTTTCGGATCCCCTGAGCCCAGGAGATCTTCATTCCTGTGCCATGGATGGGACCCTTAACTTTAACCCAGCCGTGCCTTTTGTCTGAAGGGGATAGACTATTTATGAGGAGTCATACAAAATAAACACAAAGAGTTCACCATAAAATATGACAACCACTTTAAATAATGTTGACTTAATTAAACTTTAAACTTTATTTATATATTTTATGGCCGTAGTGTGAGCTCTTCTCGGATGTTTACTTCAGTGAAAAATCCATCATGTGAGGGCCTTGAAAGGAATTAATCCCCTTACCCCTGGCACAGAACTCAGCTCCAACAATTCAGATCTAAATATTTAGTGATGGATGATACATGTTTATAGAACAGAGGGCAGCATGACATTTAAATGGGATCCGGGGTTGCTATAGTGAGCAGACGTTGTAAGAAAGAAACTGGAAGCTGAAGCCATGCCAATTATTGGAAGCCAATAAGTCAGCCCCATTTGTCTGATCTTTCTTTTCCATCTATCCTGACTGAGTTTTTGAAAGCTTCTTCACGGAGGGTAATGGACAATTTTCAGAAGGAAAAGTTATGCTGATTCTTGTACATTTGGTAGTGCATCCCATGGTTAAACTAATAGCCTCGTTGAATGTCAGCCAAAGGTTACAGGCCTTTCAAAATATTCTTGTAAAAAAAAAAAAAGTTTATCACTGAACTGAAGTTCTCATTAGTAACCCTGTGTTGTCTAATCTGTGCAATTACATGATTAACTCTTTTGCAGAGACAGCTTCAGCCAGAGTTTGCAATCCCACAGGAAGTTATTAAAAGTATCACCGAGATAATTTCCTTGCTTTGTACTTGGCCTTTGGGGTAAAGGAAATACATCATTAGATGAGTACTTTATAATAAAGCTATAGATCACTAACAATTATTAAATGGCTGTCAAGAATGATTATTATTTTAAAAGTTGAGCGCTGTGCAATTTGAAAAACAAATAAAAAACCTTGAAAGAAATTACTTCCTTTGTTTATGTATAGAAATTAGAACCATGCCTTCCCTCTTCATTCTCTTTGAAGTGATTATTGGAATATAATCTTTCTCTGTACACAGCCATCTTACCTTGAACATTTCTTCCTGCACTCTAAAAATGCTTTTAAGGAGAGCAGCCACTCACTACTGAGAGGAAATTCGTTGGTGACCCAGATAATAGGAGGTTCATATTGCATGCTCTGAGAATGACAATTTAATGCATGAATATTAAACTCATGATGCTTCAAGTCACTGAAGCAGAAGTGGTGGTCTTCAGCCAGCAGCAATCCTTGCTTTTGGTGAAAGTTGAACTCAGGGCTAGGACACAGAAGACCCTCCTATCATGTATTTTAGCTGAAGTCACATACAGATGTTTTCCATGATTTGTTCTGCTTGGTTTTGGCTTCCTAAAGAGTTCCTCCCAGATCAATGGGTGGTTTAGTTTGCATCTTTAGGGAGGAGAGGTAACAGTTCAGATCCTTATTAGCTTCCCCAGAAAGTTACTTTTTTTTTTTTTTCTTCTAAGTGTTAGTGAAAGTTTGGAGAAGAAGGAGGGTCTGGCAATGCCCACACAGTCAGCCAGGCTGACATAGTTACTCTGCAGGGATGGTGGTGGAGTAGCTGGCTGGATTGAGGAAAATACAGAATCCTGAGAGCTCTGACAAAGGTGAAGCACATGTAAGCAAGAGGCAACAAGCCCTCCATCGGTCTTTAAATCATGTGGAAGCAAATAGTTTTGAATTCTGAGGTACAGTGACAAGCAAACAGAAAACTGAGCTGGAATTTTAAAAATATAGTCAGATTTTTCCTCTGTGATAATATTCTTCTTTAATCTAGTTCTAGTCTCTAGAAATAATATCACTGTAAGTCATTCTGAAGTGCAGGATAATACAGTCTTTGCAACTTTCCACAATCTACAAATATTTTTTGGTGGATTTTTTAGTTCCAAAAAGACTGACTGCATTTTCCCTAATGCTTACTAACTAATCAAAACATCAAAACCTATTCCTTCCTATGCAACCTCACTATTTTGAATTTTGTTTATTACCAGTGTAAGACCTAAGTTTAAACATGAGGTTGGAAAATTATGAAGATCCATGTGGGATCTGCAAAAGGTAACTATGAAAAACAAACCTATAGCAAAATGGGAAGAGTCAAGTTGTCCCTGAGGATACCCATATTTCCATGGGAAAACTTTCATACATACACAACCTGGAAAACATTGACAGTAGTGACGTACATGCCACACATACCTTCAGAATTCTAAAGTATTACAAAAAAAGGCACAAAGGTTAATAGGAAGACATCTTACTCATGCCTTTTAGTTTAAACTGAGGTTTTGTAACAACAGATCTCTGGATTTGTCGAAGATAACGTAGGATGCATTCCAGACCGGATCAGGAAGATATTATCAGCACGGTTCTGACGTGAGAGACAAATGCAGAGAGCCATTTTCTTCCTGTAGTTTCTCATTCTCAGGGAATGCATTCTGGCTGATGTTAAAATGCTGATTTGAACAACTGGAGAGATGTGCAATTGTATATAACATAATGAGGGCAATTAGTGATCAATAAAATGTCAATTCTTGCAGAGATGGGTTTGCTCTCCTTTGACAAGTATGGATGTCTCCAAGAGCATCTCCTTCCCCTGTCACCATGTGTTCAGCATCACTGGAGGCAGCAGGAGCAGAGCAGATCCCAGCTCAGGGTGAAATGCCCATCTTCTAAACACACTGTTTCATGTCAAGGAGAAAATGTTGTCATAGCATCAAAGTTCATTCCTTAAAGTGTTAACATCCTTGCTCCCAGAGAGGTAGAAGTGGAGGGTCTGTCTTCTTTGCCATGGGAGCTCAGCACTTCTTAGCGCCGTAATTCGAATGAAACAGTGGAGAAGGAATATTCAATGAAAGAAACACTAGAATAGATATGCAAAAAAACTACCCTTCACCAAGAACTTGTTTTAAACTTTTTGGATTAACAGGCTAGCCATTTCTAAATCAAAAGTATTTCCACATTTCATTGCCAAATCAGAAAAAACAGAATCACAGAAAACATTATCATTGCTTGTATTCATATTTGCTATTATTCTTACATTTCAGATGTGGGGCAAATCCATTATTCATAATACTATGTTTTAGTTGGTAGAGCACCAGACTCACAGATGATTAGTGATAGCTGATGAAATGAACTTTCTCTAAAGTTCGGGGGTCTTGCATTATATAAAATTGAATTTCTGAAATCAGTGCCTTTGATGTCTTCCCAGTACAAATATTTTACTCGCAATTAAGCACTTGGGACAAAAGTCTGGGAGAAGGGGGAGAGAAAAAGGGGAGGGGAGATGTGGTTAAAGGCAATCCTTAGCAGGACAACTTAAAAATATTACTATGATTTCTCAATAGCTGCTACTGACTTTTCGGTTTACATGAATTTGCCAAATGTATTTTCTTTGGGTTAGATCTTACTTGTCCTGTTCGCACAAGTATTTCTTATTGACTACTCCTGAGAATAAAAGAACCAAAATTTTGCTTACTCTTTTGGTTTTGCTTATTCCCTTAGGATCAGTTCAAACAAACTAGGGTACTCTGTTACTGGATCAGTTAACAGGCTGTGAAAGTCCACTAACATTAGCTAAAATTTTTCAGGGGAAATACTTGTGTTATTTTCCTAGATTCTCTCAGAATTGAAACAAAAGAAGTAATGTTTGTCTGCATTTACAGCAGAAGTCTTGCCACCCACTGACCAGGCTGATCTGAACACTGGGATTAGTCCAGCTCTAAACAGATGCTGCCTTTGCAGCTCCTGCTACTTTTGCTGCCATAATTTTGTTTTGAGTCCAATAGAAGTTTTTTTCCACTTTTGTTTAGTCTTTGGCCAAAGTTTTCATTTTCAGAATGAAAACCAACACTGATCTATCAAATTCTTCATGTTGACACCCACAAAGCTACAAGGAATTGAACTTTTGCAAATCCTAGCACTGGCACAGCCTCACGGTGCACCACAGAGCAATCACCTGCATTTACATCTGAATCTGTATGTGTATCTGCCTGTATACCTGTACCTGTAAAATCAGAGCTCTTTGTCCACCCCAGTGTGCTCTATTTCACACATAACACCACTCTTCATTACAAAGGAAACTGGGAGCAAGCATGGTAGATGATTAAGAATGTAAGACTGCAGAAAGTTGAGAGTCTGGTCAGGAGGGAGCTGAGTTGAGACTCCTGGCACTAGTGCTTCTGGCAGCCTCCTTGTGGTGGTTAGGCAAGGGGGCAATTGTTTTAAATCTTATTTCGCATCGAGCTTGGAGTTTCTCTCACTCCATAAGCCTAAAGGAAGCCTAAAGGAGTGTCTTGAACACTCAACTTCCAGTGCCTGTCTTAAATCACACTATCATGCATTTTTTCCCCTAAGTATCATCATCTTCTCTCTAACACACTGTACAGTTTTTTCAGCCTCTACTGTTTCTTTACTAAAAACTTCTGAATTTTTTTGTAAAGCTGAGTTGTTTTCTGTATGTTCTAAAAACTCAGTTGCAGGAACTTTTCCTGCCTAGGTAGATACAATGCTGAGCATAGTTTTGACATCAATTTATATTAAAGGATATTTATCACCACCTGCAATTAGATCAGGCCAGGAACTTTGACCTTTACTTGAACATGCTGTCTTGCCCTTGTTTCCCTTGGCTAGCGAGTAGGTCTGCTCCAGGCAAGTGCATGTCTGGAAGAAAGCCTCTTTGCCATGGGTGGTAGGAGGTTTCTCCCTAAACATCACACAAGTGGCCACGTGGTCATTGTCAAAATCTCACAGAACTTAACCTGCAGAACAAATTAGTTCAAGCCCCAATCTTTCTCTTGGTGTTACTGAGCTCAGGGCAAAAGAGTTTTCAGCCTATAAAGTTTGACCTACTCTTCTGTAAACAGATCAGCTCCTCGGAGAAGGAATGCAGTTTTCACTAGGACACAGGGCACTCTTCACATCTGGGACAGATGCTGCCTTGCAAGTGACAAAGCCCTTGAGATGCCTCCTCCTTCAGGTCACCTGGTGCACAGCGGGATGGGGAAAATGGGGAGTTCTTCTCAGAGCCTCTGCATCAGTAGGCACAAACTGACTAATGGCAGGGCAGGGGAATAACCTCAGGGTACTTGGCCTTCAGCACACTCAGACGGAAATGGTTACAGAAGATGGAAGAGGGGGAGTACCTGTTGCCAAATGACTGTGATTATAGCAGTGGCAAACTTCCAGGGAAAGGGAGCCTCAGTTCTTTTTTATCAGGATCCTTTCTAAATTGCTATTAAGAAGCGTTTTTCAACAATCTCATTTTTATTAGCCGTTTGTGCCCATTATAGTTTTCTAGTTGCAAGTTTGTTATGGCCATAACATAAATAAAGTTCTAAAAATGTCTCATTTGAGGATCTGCAGAGCTGGACATGCCATTTAGACATAGATAAAAGCAGATGTAAAGGACTTGCTTTGTAATGGGTCTATTTTATATTTAATAGAACTGTCATATAAACCTATACTAGCATTTAAAATGCAGTTTCTAGGCTATAAAATACACACCATTTCTAATATTACTGTTGGCTTTCACCTATTGGACACAGTTCATTAAAAGCACTAGAAGGCATTTACATGGGGTTGCTTTATAATTTATAATCCGGGAGCAATCTCAGGCAACAAATTTGTTTCTCTCCTACCTTAGGAGCTAGTTTTTAGAAATATCAAAATCATCTGCAGGATCAGTAACAAGGCAGGACTGGTATGATCAGTGGCCCTGCATTCATGGGGGCTGTGCCTTCTATGGGAGGAGATCTGCAAGGTGTTAATGCCTACTGCAGGAAAAGCAAGTGTCAGAAACTCTCCTGCATTAGGTTCTCTTTACTGAGGTTTCCAAGACTACACAAAGAAACTTATCTCAGGTCTCTGAGGGAGATAAGGCAGGACCCTCTATGCTAGGCTAGTGGGATAGCTTGCTTGCTTGCCTGGGCTGAATCTCTGGAGGATTCCACTTCTCTTTAGCTATAGAAATAGGCATCCAGATGAGACAGATAAAATAAATTGGAAGAACAGGAGCACAAGTTCTGCATTAAAAATCTAATGCGAAGTTGCAAGGTCATTGCTTCTGATGTGCTTCCCAGTTTTGCCCCAGGATGAGGTGCACTCTTCCTTCTGGCTTTGTGATTCAGAAACTCAAAAGGGATGAGTATGCTCAGATTCTCTTGGACTCCAATGTCCTTCTGAGGCAGACCAAGAGCATGTGGTGTGACCCAAGCAAACTGAGATCTACAGGCCTTAGATCAATATTTTTGAAACCCAATGGCAGGGTACTTGACTCATCCTATGCTAATAGGATTCCACAAAAAAATAAAAATCAAGTTCTATTTTTCTGCTAACACAAATGCCATAACAGTGAAAGTGTAGGTTGCTAAATATATGGTAGTGTTTATCAAGGCTTTCTGAGAAAATAAAGAGCAATTTGTGAATGCTATGTATGTGTGCATATGCAGCTGTCTATCTTTCTGGAAGTCAACTATTTCACCATTCAGTAACTTTCTGGTCCAGTAGTTTAATTGAGCTATATTTGACTCAGAGACCATACATCTCAAGCACATTTTGAGGCAGCATCTGGCTTCTGCCCCAGCCTCCTTCACCAGACTTCTTGAGGAGACACTGCAGGTTTAGCTACCACTGGATTCAGCAGCTTCAGACAGAAGGAACTCTGCTGTGACAGCAAAAATAGAAAAAATCAGAAAAAATAGGATTCAAGTATTTCACACTAGGCCCTGAAGATGAGCAGAAAATTGTGTGTTTCATCCCATCCACTTGGGCCTCATTTCTCAGTTCCTTACCTGCCCATTTGGTTCTGTCGCTAAACAGGAGTATTTCAAGAATAATTTAATATTTGTGGGACAACAAACAATCAAGACAATAAACATTTAAGTTAATTCAAAAAGGAAGTCACAGGGGGAAACCCATCCTTATCTTTCTGTAAGAGCATTCAGTGTACTCAGACATGTACATAAACAGTTAAAAAGCCCATTCACTTAACTTTAGGCACTTCACAGCAACCCATATGTTAGGATCAAAGTTGTTTCCAGCTCCCTTTGAAGTAGGTGATGATCTCAAGTGGCCAGTTTCCCTCTGGAGATATGTTTCTTCTCCAACTATAGAAGGAGCCCATGGTGACCAGACACCTCTCCAGAGTGCCTGAAGTGGGTGAGATGAGCTCAGGATGCAGAGGCCTCTTTTCAGGCTCTTCTTCTAACATAGAATCATAGAAT
>VZTY01018299.1:7136-32769 GCA_013400935.1 Turnix velox
AGTGGGAGGTGTCCCTGCCTATGGCAGGGGGGTTGGAACTCGATGATCTTTAAGGTGCCTTCCAACCCAAACTATTCTATGATTCTATGATTCTATTATATATATCTGCAATTTAAAATAATTAAAAGTTTGTATAAATAAATATAACTGTTTAGTAGGGTCTTTTACTCCTTTATGTCATATATAATCTTGTAATGAACTAATCACTAGGCATATGTCAGCCAATGTTTGATTCTTTTTAATCTACCTTTGCATGGACCAGCCTGTGTTCTTTGGTGGAAAGAATTTTGTGAGAAGACTGTCATTGCCAAGGTTTTGACGCAGTGATACCCCTTTATTGTTCACTCTAAACAAAAAAAAAAAATGGTCTCTGGGATGGATCCCTAAAATAGCACTCCCTTCTTTTTTTTTGTTTGTTTTTTTTTTTTTTTACATTAGGGACAGAAGATGTCATCTATCTTCTGGCTCCTGTGGCTTTGAGTTAGCAGTCGTGTTAAAGGAAGCAGCAGTGTATTTAATGTAGTTTGTGGAAGTTCAGAATTGAAAGCAGCTCTTAAAAAAATTTTCCATCTTGAGTAAATCTTACAAATAGGTGCTCTCTCCCCTTGATAGTGTTTATGACCTCACCACTGCTACAAAACTAGTAGATGCCAACTATTCTTAACAGCTTCATCTGAGAGTGGCTCTTACATAATTGTATCCTCAATACATAGAAAAAAATAGTCTCTATAAATGGTTCGTATATAATCTGAAATTAAATATGCCATGTCATATTTTTCACTAAATCATGAAGGGGAAGTAATTTCAAAAGCTGGCATTGCAGCTTGGCAATAGTGAAAAGAACAACAGTTCACTTCTTTAATGTATGTTGTTGTGACAAGAGGTAAAAACCATTACTCCCTGACAGATAATGCCTGTATTGACAGCAGTAGTGATTACAGTTTACATGTTAGGGTCTGAAGGAAGGCCAGATTATTCTGAGAGATAAGTTTTAACAACTATCAGGTTACCAAAAGGTCTCGATTGTGAAGGTAAGAAAGAAAATAAGGATATGTACTTGCTATTTTCTAAGAGTAAACCACAGTTACATATTATTAGTGATTCCCAAAGGAATAGTGCATTGAATAGTATTGAAGCCTGACTCATTCTTTAAGATATCAACAAGTAAGTCAAATGCATACATCTTTTGCAAGAATAAAAAGAATACATTTTTAAAGAATGTATTTAGAATTTCAATTCTTGATTCTGAAAGCACTAATACATGCATGTAAGCTTTTTCATTTAAATAGAAGTATGTATGACTAAGTGACTGCAGAACTACCTCTTCAAACTGGAAATACATGTGTCTTCATATGATCCACAGGCAGGATGCAGGCTAATGGAAGAATAAATAGGTTTTGTTAATAAAATAACCAGGTTACCTGGAATCCCAAGCCGCATGATAAAATCTGAATGACAAGTGTAAGATAACAGGAGGCAGAGCTCAACTGACTAGAAACAGCATCTGAAAATTTTTGCCAAGTTAGGTAATTATTAGAAACTTACAAGAGGATTGAGAGTCTACTGAACAATCTAATGTAATGAAAAACTAGTATATGATGTTTAAAAGTACGAAAGTAAATAAAAGGAAAAAGCTGATAAGAATAGGTCACACAAAAGCTGGAAATCGAAAATTAAATATTTAATTAGAACTGATTTTTCTTTCAAGGTAGATGGCATTGCACAGCCTATATTACAATCTGTTATACTTTGTATTTTGGTTTTTTGTTCTTTTTTTTTATTTTTCCCCAGAGAGAACACTGTTTATTTTTAACAGGCCACTTTAATATTAATACATGTGTAATAGGATCAAAACTGAAAATCAGCTGCAGATGGAAGATTTTATATTATTGGGAAAATTACGATTTTTTTGTATTGTAAAAACATTTATTTTTTTAACAATTTACCTACAATAATCAAAAAAGTACAGCATATTTAATAATTTTACAAATTCTTCATAAAAAATATATCTCTGTACAAAAAGTTGTTTTGCACCTACTTCATGTCACAGCAGCATGTAGTGAAATGGCAGAATGAAATACTGGGAATGAAAATTAGATTGACTTGATTGTAATGCCAGCGGTCTTCCCCAACACCCCCCGACTCTCACCCTCCCACCTATATTTTTAATAACAGCTTTTTTTGTTTACAAAATATTTTACACAAGAAAAAAAAATTATTGCAGCTAGCCTGGAGAAAGGCAAGACGTGTGATACAAGCAGCAGTTTTAAACAGCTTTGAAGCACATAACCTTTTTTAAAAAAATACATAGCACATATTATTAGCCCATCATAATTATCTGGTCAACACTGGGGGAAAAGTCTTCTGCATATATCTCAGAAAGCAGATTTTCTGGCTGCCATTACCCAAACACTGCTTGACATTGTAAAAGTCTTAATTCTGATGAAGCACCATATGTATGTTCATGCATACATAGCCTTTTGTAAAGTATCTTGAGGAGAAAGAGCTCCAAACTGAACAGCAGACTCAAACATAGCAGACAAGGAGAGGCATTTGAAGGATGTGGATAGAAATTATAAAGCTACAAGAGCTTTCTTTTACTTGGGTTCCAAGCTGTATAGTTAGCATTCCAAACAAACATCTTTGGGTAATTTGTTTATATGGCCCTCATTTTGAGTGTCCCTAATCAAAGAAGACTCACTAGGGATAAGCACTCCTTAAATAACCTCCCCAAAATAAACCAAAAGATATATTGGATCTGGGCTCTCTAACACAAAAGATCAACTGTTCTCTTTTTCTGGGAATTTTTGGCCCAGAACATTCCTTGGTGGTCACAGTGAGACAGGTCACTGAAGAATATGTTGTTTGGGCAGGAGCAGAAAACAAGAATGGCTACTTAGCTAGAATTTTGTGCTTGCTTTCAATACTCCATTTTTTTTCCTGCCATATTCACTACCAAATGACTTCCAAAGCATTCAAATTGATTCCATTGATTTCAAACACCTGTCAAAAAACCTTAATCACATAACAGCTTCCCTCCCTGGCCCACTGTTCCTGATCCAGGACAACTATGTGAGGGAGGATCAGGACAACAACTTTGATCTGATGACTTTGTTCTTTCTTGGGAAATGTGAAGGGCTCTGAGATGCAAAAGATAAATCAAACTTCCTGCACAAAGACCTCTGTAACAATCAAAAAAGGAAGCCAAAAAACTACTAACAAAATGAACAAGGAACTGACTGGAAAGGATTATTTATTAAATTTTCTTCAGTTTCTTGCTCATGTGAAGAATATAACAGCTGGAGGCCCTACAATACTGTACTATATAGCTGGTATTTTTCTTCTAACAGATGTATAGTTGTTAAGCTGACCAAGGGTTACCTTTGAAATTTTCTTCGCATTCTGCAACATTATGTTTTGGTTTCTGTATAACAACCAGACTTACAAACATATGGAGTTCAGAGACATTTTTCTACAGGGCATGATAGCAACTGGAAAATAGGAGAGTTTAAAATTTCAGAAAATTGAAACACAACTACAGCAACAAAAAACAAACCTGAATTTTAAAGGAAAGCAAAGAAACTTCTCTGGTTTCTGAGTTCAACATGTATGACTAAAGCCAGGTTTTGATTCACTATTTTCTGTAATTTCCTAATTAATCTGCCCAATGGCATCTTTGCTTGTTTTCATTCAATAAAACCTGTAATTCTAAGCAAATGTTAATGATTTACTCAATCATTCATATTTACAAATGTCAAACTTTCTCTGTCAATCTGTGTAAGTACAAAAGCAGTAAGCATCCTGCTTAAAAAATAGGAAATCAAAAGCAAAGACAGTTGAATATTTCTCTTTGTTCAAAGTAGAAGCTGAATGACAGCATGTTATAGATAATTTGCACTGGGTTTACATATGCTACTGTAATGTGGTTTATATCCACGATAAGATCATCTTACTGGAAAAAATGGAAAAAATGCAAAAGGGAAGACTGAATTATGAGCACAGGCTCACAGGCTTTATGAACTATCTAAAATAAATTACTATTCACATTTGTACATGGCAAGCAGCAATAGCTGCTAACCCCCCTGCTGTTAAATAGTGTGATACTGACAATGGTGACTGATGAGTGATATCAGAGAAAAAAGTATTGGCAGTGAAAATTTCTTAGAAAAGGGCTCTTGTTCTGGCTGAAGATCTCCAGTGACTTGTAATCACTTTTATGAAGAAATTTAGTTAAAAATTGACAAAAGGAATATTGTCCTCTGTTACACAGAATTTTAACTGGTGCTAAGCTTTGGGCTCATAATTTAATATTCCAAGTAAATTTGTTGTGGAATGATTTGCTTGGCAAATAGTGAGTGAATGTCTATATACAATGACCTGTGTGTAAATGTGTAGAAACCCTGTATATTTTTTTACCAGCATCTTAGTCATCCTTTACACTCTAGTGCAAAAAAATTGTGCATTAATATTTTTGTAATATAATACTCATTGGGAAATAGGCAAACTGGCCTCTGTATGAGATACACTGTAATTTTTATTTTTATTTTTCTAATTTTATCAAGATTTCTGTGGTAAAGCATTTTCAGGTGTATGCAACCTCAAGGAAAGTTGTCTTCTTCAAGAGAGCTTTATTTCTTCAGAATATTCCCCAGGGATAATCTGTGGTGCTATCATTTGTTACAGTACTCAAAGGATTTATCCAAGTGCCCAGAAGTACGCATTGAAAAGCATCCAGCCACATACAAATATGAAAGTCTGAGGAATTAAATATGAAAAATTGGCATGATTCGGCAGTCTTCCTCAAAGTGTGCCTTCATCTGAAGCAGATGCAGCCAGGCATTTTGATCCAATTTTCAGATGAAAAAAATATTCTTTGCCTGATCCCCAGAAGACTGTCATGTTTTTACCATAAAATTTAGCCGCATGGAGGCTGACAAAATATGTTAGATTACAGCAGCAAAGCCAAGAGAAGAAGGGAAACTGGTATATGGCACCAAAGGAATTACTGCTTGTCCATCAGAGGTATGGCTATGAATCAGTCATATTGGGCACTGAAGGCTATACCACTGTACAAACTGTGTTCAAAGTTGTATCAAACCTCACAGCCTTTGCCTCTGTGGGTTTTAAGTTTGTGTCATACATGGGATTTTCAAATGAAGCCTGTCCATTACTGTTTTCATGTCCGGCATACCCATTGTACTGTACTTTTGGTCTTGTTCTGGAAAAAAAAAAAGAAAAAGAAATTGCAATTAGTAATCCTTATAAATGAACTTTTTACAATTCCTTTGTATTTTTATCTATAGTGCTACCCTCATGGCTACACAAGTTGCATGACTCTCTTAAAGTGATAAAAGGAGACTGATCAAGAATGTTGCAGGACTTGGAAAGTAAAAAAAAGTCTGTTTGTAAGTTATTTTTCCTAGTAGAAAGACAACAAATTGCTAATGGGCAAACTGATGCTACAAAGCAGACACAGTGTCAGCAAAATATAGGCAAACATTCTTCCACTATAAAAATCTCTAGAGAAAAACTACTTCATATCTTGTTATTAGTGCCAAATTGGCAGCCAAAAGTAAAGCAGAATACAAAAGTAAAGTTGGAACTGATAACATTTTAAATAATTTTTTGACAGTTATTACAATTCTGACATTTTATAACATCTTCAGTTTTAGATTGCTAGTCTTACCATATAAGAATCCTTACATAGAGTGGAAACGTTTATTCCAGCAGGACTAAATTGACAAGTGAACATTTTATAAACATATTTATCTCTCTAAAGTATTGAAATTAATGTCAAAACTACAGCAGTGTCTTTATTATGATTAATTGCCATTAAGCGTATTTTACTTGACTTTCCTGCAGATTTGTAATTTTACCTGCACTTTTCCAGTATGCCAAGGAAGGTACCTGGACCATCTGTGCAATACTTCTGATGAAAATCAATACAAATTGTCACTTTATAAAACTTGAATGGACTAAATTACTAGGTGTACATAGAAAGATCAGAGTGGCTCCTATTCCATCCTCTTAGTAGCACCTCCCGGTAAAGATAAGATAAACACCCACAGACTTCATTGACTTAAAATTTTTTCAAGCAAAGGTAGAGAGAGTGGTTTAGTGATTTGCTGCCAATTTACCATTCCACAGCAGGATGTCAATGTTGTACCAGTGAAGTGCTATAACTGGTGTCCTTGGTACTACAGCATCTGTCAGTGCAAAGCTAGCTAGCATGGCTTCAATCATACAGCACTGTAGAATTATAATATATAAATGCTACAGTTATCCTACATTGTATAGCATACACATAACAAGTGTGCAGAATATGTTGCATGCCAGTGGTGACAACCTTCTGTTAAGAGTCAGTAATTTCAGTTATTACAGCAAGATCTGCTGTAGCATGCCATAAGTATTTTCAGCAGCAAACACTGCTACCTATCTTGACAGAGATTTTATATCTGTCTTCATATCCTATGTTTATATATTTGTGGTATATACATGTATGGTTTATGTCCACATTTTTATGCAAAATTCTGCTAGTACATATTATACCAATAACTAAATGAAGAATTAAACCAGACTGTGCAGAATTTCTGATATATCCAGTAAAATGATATTCTACTGTATTATTTTTTACCCTGTGCACCTTAAATCTCTTAGCATCTAAAAGTACCTAAACAAATAGATATATTGGTTCTTAATAAACTTACAACAATTTAGAAAAGAATCTAATGAAAAAAACTTCAGAAAAGCGTTCTTTAAAATAAAATTATTTTTTAGAAAATTATTATTGTTTTGGATAGCAGTTTACTGTCAGTAAACTGAAAATCTAGACATAATTCATTTGCTCGTAAATATATCTTCTCTGAATGTTTTCTTCTTTCAAGCAAAAAAAATGCCTGGAAATCTTAACTAGAATATTAACTTTCCTAGTAGTAAATAGTTAATATATTTTAATTTTATTCAGAAAGCCTCACATGCTTTCTTCATTCCTGAAGCATTTCTTGTCTGTTAGATAAAAGTCACAGAAACTCTTTAAAAATGTTCAACAAGCCTGGTTGTAATTAGATGATATTAATCTGACATAGCCACAGCAGAAACATACAGAAATTCATCCCTAAGACCTTCAAATTCTCTGGTATAGAGAGCCTCTAGGCGCATAATTACTACCACATCATTGTGAAAATGCTATATTGATATTCTGGTCTTTGAGGTAATCTCAAGAAAGTGCCTTCAAAAGTCCCATATTCTGTTATCTTTCCTTTGAAACATCCTTTGTTTTAAAGAATATAAAGGTAATATAAAGTTACTCTACAGCAGTAACCAATTGACTAACTTTCTGATGACATTATGTAATTGATAAGCCCTCTAAAAACCCTCATTGAATGGAAGACATTGTTTGAAAAATAAAGAATAATATTATGTGAAAAATTGCTAAGAGTAACATCCTTTCCAAATACCTAATGCATTTAAATCAGGTTAAATTAGGCAGTCCTGCAGCAGCAGTACTATAAGGATTGGAATTACAGCTGCTCATCTGAAGCTCAAGTTTTATCTCTCAAGTTCATATATACCTCTTAAACGGAAATCTCATTGAGGACACGACAAACTTCACAGAATAAACCCCATGTACTCCTATGCCACAATACAGTGGCAAATATTAAGTTTTGTTTAGAGTTTGCTTCCCATTTCTAAGAGCAAAGTAGCAACAATGTTCCGTTTATGGTCTGTTACACCAATCTGAATGCCGGCTGTTACATTCCCACTATTGCAGAGGAAGTGCTACCTGGGAATCTGTAGGTACCTAAAAGGCATCTCATAATAGCATATTCTAAGATCGAGTTCATAGCTCTTACTAAGCAGAAGGAAGCTGTATTACATTTCAGAACATGTATCATTTTAAGTGGAGTTCACAAGTTCAAGCCCCACTGCAATTTTTTTTCCCTGAGTCATCTGCTGCTGAGATTGTTGAGATTGAGTAGACAATCCAGTCTATTGTGGGGCAGAGGTAGACTTCAGGTAGTTTACATGATTTTTTTATTGCCGTGAAATACTCTTGTTAGCATGATTACAGAACATTAAGAGCATGTTATTAAAAAATCAGCATTTCTGTTAAACACCACTTTGCAAACTGCAAAGGGAGGGCAGAGAGTACTGTACTTCAATGTAAAAAGACAACAATTTTTCCAAAAGTCTCTAGAAAATAGCACTCAGAATGAACAAACATTCAATAGACACATTGATACTGGCTTTTAACCCAAATACAGAGTTAGATTCATTCTAATACCTAACATAATATAAAGGTTTCATATGAGCTGAAGTGATGCCAATTCTAGTAGCACCCACTAGCTTATTTGGCATGTACTATAAGAAGTCTCATTATGGGCTGTTTCCCTGTGGAATTTACGGATTATTCAACTTGTGAAATTATTATTAATGTATTTTGAAAGAAAAAGCATACATTCAACTTAATAAAGCATTACAATGAAAGAATAAAACATGTGATCTGAGATTTTAATTTGATTCAACCTGACGAACCAAGAAGGCCCTGTAACACAATGACTCATTTTTCTAATTGTTCACCATTAAAAACTGTTCTGCACTGAATCCCTTCATGGGAAACATTGGAATGTTTGTCTTTCTAGAGAAAAGATACTCTTAAAAGATTCAGTAGTCTGCTTTCTAGTTACAATTACGAATCAAAATTAAAACAAAAAGCTTATTAAGTTATTGAATAAACAAAATTTATTCAATATTGAATAAATAAAATTTACAATACCTGTGTTTGTAGAGGTAAAATGCAAACCCTGATAATATTAGAGCAAAGAATGGTACCAGGATGGCAGCTGCAACAGAACTGCTGTTGGTACCGTAGTAGTGATTTGAAAGGTCTGTGTCTGCACTTAAAGGACCTGAAACAAAAAAAGAGAAGAAATTACATTCCCATGTTTTCCAGCTCACAGCTGTCTTTAGAAAATAATACACTGCAGTATTGTAGTATAAGTCTTGTTAATACCACTTAGTGATGTATCAATATCTATCAAAATTATCTGGAAAGAGCATTCAGCAAGTAAACAATCATGAACTACACCTCTCATTACTTACTGATTTAATTAATTGAAGCCATTTACTGTCTACACCCAAAATATTGTATTAACTGCGCAAAGGATTCTAAGCTTGCACCCTTTATATTCAGTTGAGAAATAACAAGCAACATGAGTCTGTGAAAAAGGAAGAGAGAACTGAATTTTCTTTTAGTAGTGAAACATGAGCGTGTCCGAGAGACTTTGGTAGCCACTTCTGAAATGGGATAAAAGTGAGGTCCAAAGGCATGGCCTTTCTGGGTTCCTGTGGAAAAGCAGATAACCCAGACCATAAGACTTTAGCAGAATCTGGTTTTTTTCCATCAGTATAAAGACAAATACTGATAACTTGCTTAAAAAGTTGTTAAACTTGACAGCTGAAACTGTGAAGGCTGAAAAACAGTATTTCAGTTAAAAATACAACAAAAGTGACCAGGAGACAATGGCGTTTACCACTCAGAAAGGCTCTAGGTCACCAGGACACACTGTATCAAACACCACAACTTCCTCATTGATGTTAACAGCATCAATCAGTGATTCTAGGATGCTAGCACAATTACATAGCAGAGAAATACCAAAATCACTGTGCAAACTTCTCTGGAGATATTCAAAATCCTCCTGGATGCATTCCTGTCCTACCTGCTGTAGGTGGACCCACTCTGGAAGGTATGTTGAACTAGTTTTCCAGTGGTTCCCTTCTGAACCAAGTCATTCTGTGGTCCTATATACTTCTACTCTTTTGAAGGCACTGAGTTTTGTCCTTAAATCTTTTTCAAAGAAAATATCAATTGAGAGCATTTCCTTATTATTATTTGTAGCTTTTTGGATGCATTTAACAGCTAACTTAGCCCAGGGTTTCAACTGTCTGACACCAGTAAAGCATGACGCGAATTTTACTAAGAGAATATCTGGAAGTCAAAGTTGTACAAGGTAAGTAGAATTACAGGTAGAGGAGTAATTTCTGAGATGAGCATGGTTAGAAGCTTGTCCTGGTTTGAGGTAGAATGGGGTAAATTTTCTGGTTTGTGTTTGTACTAATATTTTTACTTGTTATTACTGTGTGTAAGATTGTTTACCGTTGTATAATGTTTAAAGAAAAACGGAGGAATTCGTGGAGGATGGGCACAGGCTAGGTAGTTTAACGACGCCCATCAAGGAAGACAAAAAGAGTGATCGAAGCCTCAGGCCGACTTTCGGCAGACCTCGCCAGCCTGGGGGAGGTGCCAAAGCACTGGTGAAGAAGGAACTCGTGGTCAGTTGTACCGGGAAGAGAAACCACAAGGGGAGGGTTCTACATTGATGGATGTAACATGTAACCAATGTATTCCATCCCATCTGCCTCATGCCCTCAATGTATAAAAGGAGGGATCGAAAGGGGTCATCCTCCCTTCCCCCCCTCGCCTCTCTTCCCCCCTCGCCTCTCTTCCTCCTCGGCTCTTCCCTCGTCGGCCGTTCCCTTCCCGGCCCTGCGCTCTCTCAGGCCTACTCTCCTCGGCCTGACCACGTGGAAACGCGATCGTCATCCCGGGAGCTGGATTCGGTCTTGTAAATATTGTACACCTTTTTATCCTTTCCTTTTGATTTTATTTATTGTTTCATTATCTATTAAAGTAGTTTGGAATTCTTCCGAACTCTTAAATCTCCTCCTTCCTTCCTCTCCTCTCTTCAGAGAGAGAGAGGGAGGACCATCTGTCTCTGGGGGGCTAATTTATTAATTTTGGCCCAAAACCAGGACAAGCTCAAAGATTTAATAGAAAAAAATACCAACACAAAAAGCAGCCAGCAACAGAGGCTGGACCTGACTGTTTACAGCAGGATTGCAAGGACTCTTTAGGTACCTCATTGGGTGCAAGAATTATATTAACAGATAGTCTCATAGCTCATTAGTCCTAGCTATCTATTTGTGCATTAGCTAATGTACAATCAGCTTGTGCTCTGAAGCTGTGAGTATCCCAGGTAGACATACATTCTCTTTGTAAAGGAGGAAAGCTATGCAAAATGATCCAGAGAGGAAGTACGAAACCTTCATAGAATGAAGTCTGAATGTTCAACTCCTAAAAGAGTTGACAAATTTCAAGAAATTACCATGCATTTCACAGCCATTTACCTAATATATAACCAATGCAAATTAATTATTTAATATTTCCTGTCAATATTTTTTTATATCAATCTGGACAAGCTAACAAACTACTTAGAAGAAAAAAATGAAAGAGAAGTGGGCCACTGTATTTCCCCAGAGGAAATAAATATAGGAAAAGAATAATTTTGCTAGAGCAAGTTTCTCTTCTTAAAAAGCCATTTTTTTCATACAATCCAGATTGGAATGAATAAGGCCATTTAAAATAAACATCTTCTACAACTTCAGTGGCAATGTAGTGGCACTGCTAAATTACAGATGACAGTCTTTGGAGACCAAGTTATTAAAACATAACCTGACAAGCAAAAAAGCCCCCAGCAGTGAATAATTACTTGGTAAAAAAGGTTAAATACTTCGGAGTCATAAATTGGGCCCCTTAAGCAGGCTTAGATACATTTATAATTCTGAAACACTACAAGAAAACTCAAAGAAGTACTTAGAAGTACTTAGAATCAAATCTATGAAATCATTACCTTAGCAGAACATTCATGAACATAATGGCTTTTAAATACAAAGAAAGTTATCCTAAGATATGAGACAGTATGAGCTATTATTATGACCTCTGTTGGCTAAAAAATTTCTGCTTTCTTTTAGTTTCTTCAATAGAGGACGAGAAAGCAAAAGAAAATCAATGCCTGTTTAGCAAACATATGGAGAACTCTTCTAGTAGACATGGCATCTGCATTTCTATCAAGCTATTTGCTGAAGTTGAAAGGAACGCAGCATAGGAATGCTTGGGAACATTCAAGCAGTCTCATATTGCACCTCTGAACAGTGATAGTGTTTTCCTTTACTGTAGAACATATGCACTGGAGAATGTTGTAACTATTGAATTGTCATTCTACTTGTTATTCGTTCACTTTTATGAGCTACTCATTTCACTGCTAAAACACATGGATCCAAATGTTCACAGGGTAGCTGGATATAATTTTGGCCTTTTAAAGGAAGAAAAGCACAACACAGTAACACACATCCCCCCCAACAAAACCAACAAGCCATACTCTTAGTGTTTTGAGATATCAGAGGCTGCTAAAAAAGCAGTTTGAACAAATCTTGTTGCTGTGCTTTTACAGTGTACTTGTTAAAAATCAGAAAGAAAGAGCAGTTTAGATAGGAGCAGCTACATGAGAGTACAGGCAGACAAGCAGTTTGTCCCAAATAAGAGTTTACTCTTGTCCTGGTTTGAGGTAGAATGGGGTAAATTTTCTGGTTTGTGTTTGTACTAATATTTTTACTTGTTATTACTGTGTGTAAGATTGTTTACGTTGTATAATGTTTAAAGAAAAACGGAGGAATTGCTGGAGGATGGAAACTGGCTAGGCAGTTAACGACACGGCCATCAAGTTCTCGGAAGAAGACAAAGGAGAGTGATCAACAAGACAAAAGAGTGATCGAAGCCTCAGGTGGACTTCGCCAGGCTGGAGCCAGCCTGGGGGAGGTGGACTAGTGAAGAAGGAACTCGTGGTCGGTTGTACCGGGAAGAGAAACCGTAAGGGGAGGGTTCTACATTGATGGATGTAACATGTAACCAATGTATTCCATCCCATATGCGTCATGTGCTCAGTATAAAAAGGAGGGATCGAACGGTCGCTCGCTCTCTTCCCTCCTCGCGGCTCTTCCTCCTCGGCTCTNCATCCCGGGAGCTGGATTCGGTCTTGTAAATATTGTACACCTTTTTATCTTTCCCTTTTGATTTGTTTATTGTTTCATTATCTATTAAAGTAGTTTGGAATTCTTCCGAACTCTTAAATCTCCTCCTTCCTTCCTCTCCTCTCTTCAGAGAGAGAGAGGGAGGACCATCTGTCTCTGGGGGGCTAATTTATTAATTTTGGCCCAAAACCAGGACAACTCTGAAGATTGAAATTGTATATGGCTTCAGTAACTGGCAGTTCTCATGCAGGGACTCTGAAGAGTAAAGCTTCTGCCTCTTGAGACTAAACACACATAGCAATCTGAGAACAGCCCAAGACAAGAAAATCCATAGGGTAACTACTGTAACTGCAGTTAACAAGACAAAGAAATCCAAAGGAGACTTAACTTAAAAGGGCATTGAGTACAGCATTGCTGAACCTAATGGAACCAAGGCAATTTATAAATTGTAAGTACAATTAAATATAAAATGTTTTAGATATATTGGCTCATCTATATCCTCCTAGTTCACACTTTGCTGCCTATATACTGTGTTAGCAGCTACAGTACTCACAGGAGCAGGAAATGCAGATGTATACACTTGGTATTTGCCAAAATTATTATTTCAAGAATAAATATTTAATGACTAAATATTTTACTATTTTTATGAGAAAATTATCTGGTGAAAAGAAGAATGAGTTCTTCACAAGCTGATGGAGCACTCATGTATTCAGTCTCACACACCCATTTCACATTTTTGGCAGTGAAATAGAATTCTTTCTAAGCACAAATAATGAAACCTCCATCAGCAGCAAGAACTCTCAAAAGAGCACTATTGAAATCACTGTTGATTCTTTCCTTTTTATTTTCTACATGATTCTGACTTTATAGATTTGAGTAAAAAAATTGTTGCATTGCATGATACCCCTGTTACTTTTAAAAGGTGTTCACAGAAAATTATACAGTTGCGAGGCATTGTAGTCACCTTATTAGGTAGCTATACAAGAAAACAACAGAATAACATGTTAAGTGGAGTTAAATTAGGATTTGAAGAGATTTGAAGATATTCATATTACTCTATGTTTTTTATATTATCGATGGCCATGTATAGATAGCCATATCCTCTGTTGAATTCACTCTTGCAAGACTCAAAAATATTAAACATGTTAAAGCTCTATGAATGCATTTACCTTGTCTTTGGAGCATGAATTTTCCAAAGCCTTTTCCATGTACATCACCTCGATAGGTAAAAACACCTTTTTCAAGACCTGATGATACCTAGAACATGTTGGAAAAGAAAAAAATACTCCTGAAAAAATAATAATAATGTTTAGCCATTTGTTTTTCTGACTTAAAGCAGATATATGGAGTCCAAATTTTCACTCTTATCTGTTAAAAGACCATTGAATTCTTTATGCTTATGCAATGTTTACCATTTTAAGTTTGCACCAATATTAAACTAAGTTTTGAAATAATCCCTTGAACGACCTTAAATACTTGATGCATATTCCTGGCAATTGACTTAGTACAGGGATACGGAAGTCCACTGAAATCTCAGATTTTAAATTATTTTTCATAGAAAGTGTCATGAGGTTTGAACAAGAATGAAAAAGAGTAAAATACCTTTCCTTCAAGATTAAATGCAGTTTTATTGCACTTAAAAAAACTTTACCAAAACAAACTAAACAAAAGACAATACTTCTAATGGTAAAATTCCCATTATTATCTAGGAAAACAATGTGAAAACATGGGGAAAATATGCTGACTAGCGAATTACCTTCCCCTTAGTAAACAAAGCATTTGAATGGGAGTACATTAGAAAGAGGTTTGTATACATATTTTTGAAAAGAAAATTATCTGTACATGATATGTAGAGTGCTCTAATCCATATTTATAATATAGAAAGCTGTGCAACATTATATAAGGAGTCACAAAATACTTCAAAGTTTAAACTCAGCAAGTTAGTCCTAGAGATCTGATTACTTACATAACCATCAAGTGCCCAGTTGTCATTTTCAGATTTGCTTACAAAAATGTCACTAGGTCCCTTAATCAGAAAGACTTTCAAGAGCAAATGGGCTTCTTCTTTCTTGTAAACTCCTATTAATAGAAAGGAAGTAACACATGCCTTTAATACAGTTTTTCAACCATTTCAATCCTTTCAAAGCTATGTATATCACTTGAGAACTAAAATATGTTGTGGAAAACATTCTGTAATAATTGCTTCTTATAAGAAATTGATTCTTAAAAGAAATTTAAAGTGCTGTAGTAACAGGATTTCACCTTTTATTTGGTTACAGCATGCAATGATTGTTTTGTACTGTTTAATTTTATATGTAAATACAAAATTATATTTGTCTTTTCATAAGATATGTCAGTAATTCCAAATGCAGATACAATTCTTTGCCTGAAATTTCCTTGAACTGGAAAAAGTTTGGTTTACTTACATCACAACAGGATATTGTTACAATAAATATAGATAGTGCAGGGAAGGAAAACTTTTAGTACTGAAATTCTCTCTGAACTCTTGACCTTAAAAGACACAGATAGCGAGTAGTGTTCTATTCAAATACAACTATGATAAGATGCTAAATCAGAATGTCTTTTTCAGATTTGCAGAAAATAATATATTATGCCAAAAAAAGTATTTATAATTTACTAAATTATCTAATAATCTGTGATATGAAATTATCAAATCCTTATTATCTTAAAGCAGATACTAATCACTGTTGAATAATGGAGCCTTATAGCAGTACAATTCTTATAATGTCTATATACACTCCATCTATCACTTCAGTGTTACCTGTGAGTTCAACACATCTGTATTATCAAACAGTCCAAAAATAAAACCCCTACCTCACGCTGAGGTAGGAAGGAAAGAGTGGTGGTTAACCAACGTAAAAATTGACTGAAACCAATGCAGACCATTACATTAAGACATTTCCTTTTACAAAATAAACAGGAAAAGATTTTCAGGGTTTTTCTTAAAGTTGTTTTTGGTTTTTTTTTCTTCAGTAGAAAATGTAAAAGAACTGAATAAATGGAAAAAAAATAGAAGAAGCTTTTTTTAACACCATATTCTGAACGTACCTGATAGTTTCAGTTGTATGTTGGATGCCTCAATGAATGTGGCATTCACTTTGCTGCTTGTAGTATTGAACCAATCCACAGTCAGAGTAGCAGGCTGTCTTTTTCCTAAATATTCATAAAATCCTTTCCAGAGTGAATTTATAAAAAACACGTCTGATGGAACTAAGAAACAAAGAAATAAGTAAACTACAGCAAAGTACTGCCCTTTCCAGCCATATCTATGCTCTGCATTTTTTCAGCTACAACATCAATCCACAGTTCTAAAGAGGTATTGCAGTGAAAATTTTACAAGGAGAACAACAATATATCTAATGACCTTTCCATGCCACTGACTATAATATACTATACCTGTCCATTACAATAAATGTTCTTAGATAACCTCACACTTCTTTGTTTATATGCTGCGGTGGATGTCCCCAAGACTATGAAAAACAATGGACTCTTCCCCTAAAGCCTTGCAGCTTTGAAGTATGAATAAAAAAATGGAAGTTAATATTTTGAAGGTAGGGATTCCTGGGAGAGGATACTGTCCTAGGCATTCCGTTTGCCTCATTAGTTTGTCAGAACAGCACTGTTATTGCTTGTGATTGTCAGCTGAATATCAATTGAATATTCAACTGAATTCAATGTTTTCCATATACAGTTCAGCACAAGTTTATCAGTTATTTCTAGACTCCACTTCTGTTCTCCAAACAAAATTTCTGCACTTGCCAACACTGAAGTTGTCAGAGCGGGGAACTTTATCTGATTTAAAATAAAGATCTGTTTCTCAAAAACTGCAGTTTGAATAACCTAAAGTAGGAAACCTATACAATCAAGCATGAATTATAAAAAGTGCACATATTTGGTATTTCTCTTTTGTGTTTATTTGTCTAGCTAAATCACAGAGTAAAAGTAGTCCATCTTATTCTCTAGAATTCTCAACATTAACAAAAAAAAGAAATACAAGTGGGAAAAAATTCTTAAGATAAACTTTTATTTAAGGTATCTTCACAGGGTGCTACATATACTGAACATTCAATTTTCCCCTGAACACTGCAATATTTTTCCTATTTAATTTGGGAAGGCATTCTTTCAAATGTGACAGCTATGTTAAACAAAAAATTCAGTTGTCCTAAAAAGATAAATCCTTCAGAGGCAGCTTCTGGCATCTTTCTGCCTAGAACTAAGATTCTCCAAGTTCTTGATTTTGAGAAGCTTTAAAAATAAAACTGCAACATAGTAAATATTTAACCAATCATATGATGTCCTGATAAAATGGAAGGCCTATGAGCTATTACAATTCAACCTTACTATCCATGATCACTACAATTGATACTTGCTAAGTTGCTAAAGACAGATATTAGCTGAACTCTTTTGTTTAGTAACTGTTTGTTGGCTTGTTTTTGTTCTGTTTTTGTTTGTGGTGTTTTTTTGTTTGTTTTTATTTTATTTTATCAAATTCTGAGCACTCATATAGGAAGGTCTCAATATCAATGAAATTTTATCAGTGGAGGTATCCTGCGTATTCAGACTTCTACAAAGGAACAGACCAAATACATCTTTATTTGCATTCAATATGTTCAGTATCTTGTTTCTCTAACCCTTTTCGCTGTTCAAAACAGCTATTAAATCTTTGTGAAATAGTACTGCTGACTCAGTGTTCAGAGAATTTGCACTTGCTACAGATGCAGAGAATAAATAGGGAAAATAAAAAGCAAAACTGATTTCTGCTTCCCCAGTGAAGAAAAGTTAAAATGCAAGTGCTGCAGTCTACTGGATGCTGCAGAGGAATTGTAGTGGTTCTGCTGAGCTCTTGCAATGTCCCTGCCTTTTTCATCTACTGTGGAAAAACACCAAGTAAGAAAAAATAACTGTGTACTGCTGTACTAATACTGCACCAACAATGAGTTCTCCTAAGAATGTGACAGAGGGGGAAGTTCATGAGTACTCATTTAAATGGCTTTCAAACAATTTTTGCAAAGACTATAGAAAGCAGTAAGAGCCATGGGATCCAAAGTTACAGTAACAGTTTACTGTTTAAAAATGAATGTTACTTTTGCTTATGAAAACATTACCTTTTGGGAAACCCCCTCAAATTTAATAAACAGTAATACACATAATTAGCATTCAGATATCCAAAGGCAGGAAATCAAAACATGAATCTATTCTGTTACAAAAGCTCTAGCTTAGCAATTTTAGTTTCCTCCTGTTTAAAACACAGACAGCAGCAAATGGAATTCTACAGAAAACCAACATAATCAGGGAAAGCAAACGCACCGAAGTACACAGTGTTCTATACTAAGGAGAATTCACAATTTAAGAAGATGCAATGGTTAAGACTCGGTTTATAGAAACAACTTAAAATGTTTCTTTTTTAGTTACTGTCATTTGTTACGGTTTTCATCTTCTCCCTACCATTACTGGTATTTTCATTCACTACATTCCCCTTTTAAAAAAAAAATGCCCTCCACATTGTATCTACTTATCAAAACTAGTTACAAGGTATACGATGTGATGTGAATTGATACTGATGCTCTGCATAGTGAATTTATTTGGAGAATTGGCTTACATTTTCATATGGCATTGAAACTTCAAAACCTGTGTGGTAGCAGATTAATGTATATCTTAGGTGTTTGTTGATGTGAATCCTCCAATAAATGAAGATTGTATATGAATGCACATTATGTCCTGTTTTATTGGGAGTACACAGAAGTAATACATTTGAGAAGAATTAATTTATGGTTTCAACTGACACTCTCACTAATAAACTCACCAGGAAGGTTAATTATTAGCAGAAATACCATTTCATTCCATCTCCTTTACAGAGTGAACTGCCATGAATGCGAACCATTAATCTAATTTTCCCTGCAGCTTGCTAAAATTGAGAATACAGAGTTGCAAGCTCATTTATTTTGTGAGAAATCTGCTCATTGTTAAGTCAGACAAATAAGCAATAGTTCTTTCTGTTTCTGATAATTATTGACCCTGAAAAGACCTACATCAAAGATGTCTCTGATGGGAGGGAAAAGGTTAACTGCACTCCTGAGGAGGTGCATAGAAACAGTGGTAATGTTCACTTGTCACTGTGGCCTGCTCAGTTTGGCCAACCCTATCTTAGAGTACCTTGAGAGTTTCCATGAGCTGGAGACCATGAGAATGCCAAAAACTGGTTTTGTTTTGGGGCTTTTTGTGGTTTCTGACAACACTTGCAAATAAAAGGGCAGAATTTTGACTGAACCCTGTCACTGCAATTATAGTCTACACTGATTATAAGGCTCTCCCTTATAGCAATCACTCTGATATAAAGCTACTTCAAATGAGGGTTTTCTGTATATATCCTTTATAATTTTGGCTTGACAGAGTTTTTCATACAAAACACTAAATTAGTACAGGAGAAATTAAAAAATGTTGTTTGTGAAAAAAATTCATACAGGTTTTATATGGCATTAGTTAAGAAAGACCTCAACATTTATATTCCGTTGAAATGAGTAAAAAACACTTAAATTAAATGTTGGAAATAGCTTTATTATCTATAGTAATCTAGGATGCAAATCAATTTGTTTATATCTAAAACTCTTCTTGTATACAAACCTGGAGTTTTAGTTACTGTCTCATTAACTTCTCTCACTCCTTTACCTACAAGTAAAAAGACAAATTATCATTTTCATGAACATATTTATTGATTGGATTTTTTAATATAATGTTAAAACAATGCTTGGTGGATGCAATCATCACTTATCCAATAGATCAATATTTAAAGGTGGAATAACTGATATGAATACTTTACATGTTAAAACCTATGCACGTATACAAAACAATCAGAAAATAATTTAGGTAAACATGATTTTTACTGGTTAGTCAAGTATTTAATACATTCAAACCTAAAATTTTTATATCAGTCCCAGTGCTATAAAAGAGAGCCTTATAGAAGGACAAATACTATATCTAATCATGAATAGTAGTTTATTAAATACAGAAAAAATGGTGTAGGTAAGGATTGACACAAACCTCCAAAAGCGAGATAGCTGGATCAAGATGATGGGAACTGATACCAAGGGAAAGGATTAAAACTGATGTATTTTGCTGTATTATTGGTACACTCAGTACATTTACATCCATTGACTCCTGATGAAGTTCTAGCTTCATATCATTAGGCCACTTCAAGAAGGCTAATGTCCTGAAGGAGGATTTGTTCTTTCATGTTTATTTTTTTTCTTTAGGATAGGATCAGAAATTCACTGATTTGATTGATCAAGTGATAAGAAAGCCCAAAAAGCATGGAGAATTATACCTAAATATTGTTAGTCATTAAAAAAAAAAATCCCTGGTTACAGAAATATTTTATCTATTTCATATTTGGTTTAAAAATAAAAACCATACAAGATCAATTTTCTTAAATTACTTACATAGTACTCATGAAAAATCACCATTTACAGAACCAGAATAGGAAGACAAATTTTTGTATGTAGATCATGTGTTTTGACAATGTTGAAACAAAGTTACTACCTATTTATTAATGAAAAAATTAAATACTGTTCAAACATTGAATTTATTTAGGATTCTTTGACATGTTGGAATAAGAAATTATGCTCTTTCCCATGCCTTGTGAATATTTTTTAATTTAGCTTTTCTTTTTTTCTGAATGGGGAACTTGCAGCCTTTTTTTACTCACATATGAAGAGCAAATTTAGGTCTTGCAAAAATACACAGAACTACTCCAACAAAAGTACATGATATTTACATGGATGTAAATAAAAGTGGAATCTGGTACTAAGATGCATTTGTTGGTTTTACTTTATTGTTCATTTTTATTTTAGTAGATTTTCCAAGACAAAAAGCATACGTGAATGAATCTAAATGCCAAGCTATGAGTAGCTTTTATTGTTCCTAATAGAAAATCATAGATTGAAATACACTTTAAAACTGTGACATTAATATTAACACGGATAAAAGTAATAATTTGGTGTTGTTAGGGATAAACAATGTGTGCCAATGTATTTACACACACACATACATGTTTTTCTCCATGAGTTCTAGATGCTTTGTGCTCTATGTTGTGTCATATGCATTTCTAAAAAGTAAGAGGAAAAACTGAATGTAAAATAAAAATGTCAGTGAAGATGAAATCAAATTAAGTAGGGCGCAACATATCACTTGAGTAATGACTTACTTTTACAAATAGGTGATTTTCCTGTCCATTTCATATCTGGTTTACATGTCCGATGCTCTGATCCACCAGCAAGAAAAAATCCTGGCTGACAGGTATACACCAAAGTATATCCTAAAGTAGGAAGATCTATTGCTTTCACATCTACATGAGCCGGTGTCTCTGGCTGCCTGCAAGCATGAGCTGCAAAGGGTTGTTTAGAGTTAGACAAAGTGCTGGCAAACAGTTTCTGTAGGATTTGAGAGCATAATTTGAAATAAATGCATGCCAACTTTCCCCTTTTCATTGTGTCAACTCTGTACACCTTACAGAAATATTAAGTAGATATTACCTGTAAAAACTGCATTCTGAGTGTGTAATTTTCTGGGGGGAATATAGAAAGGATTCCATCATAAAGTTTTAAAAAATACACCAAAATTATGGTAGCAAAAAGAGTTAAAATGAAGGGAAGGAGAGGCCATTGTACATGATGCAATGGTTAATCCTGTGAATTATTATACTGTCAGAGCTTCAAGCATCGCTTCTACTCAGTGTTTTAAAGAGCTCTGAAAATTACAGAGCAGTTATTGTGCTAAATAAATTAATCAATTGAAAGAAAGGTTCTATAGGAAGGCTTTGTCATAGTACACTGATTATAACAGATAATGGTTTCTTGGTACACTTCTTTCCCTGTGCTCCATGGTGTTCGTTTGTAACAACCTAAGCATTATTTAAAACAGGACAAGTATCTCAGGTAATTCTAGTGAATTACCATTCTAGTGAATTCTAACACAAGAATTATTTGTTATTTTCTTACCACACACCGAGATATATCATTTGCATACCCTCATTTGCATAAGCCAAGAAACTATGATTTTTGCTGAGTTCCAGTTTATGATTCATGAAATAATAGCCAACAAAATAACCCCATGCATACTGCAAGCCACTTTTTGTTCTCTATTAATCCAATCCAAACAAAAAGCTAGATTAAATTTAAAGCAGTGCATTCACTGTGTTAATGAGAACAGAGTTTTATGAGTAAAACTGATAGAATTCCTGTGACCTTGATACAAAAGATAAAATCTGAAAAGACACCAGAAAAATATCCCAAATACATCTTTGGGCTTAGAATAGGAAATACAAAGCATTCAAAACCACTATTTTCAAAAATGCTTTACAAAAAGTTAACCTTTTTGTAGCATATAATTTACTATGTACTATGTATACATCCATCACTTTATAAATTTCACAGTATTCCATCCCTTTAGATAAGGAACCAGACTTACGGATGCATTCAGACTGTATGCCACTCCATGTCAAGTTAGCAAGACAGGAACGGGTGGTAGATCCCTGAATATGATACCCTTTTCTGCATCTGAAAAAGACTGTGCTCCCAACCTAAGGATCAAAACAAAATGTTCAATAAAGAGGTATCCATCACTTGTAGTTATATATGAAGACAGTAATAAGGTGCTCAAGATTTTTTGAAAAAGAAAATATCTTAGAGTTTCTAAACTTATTTTAATGAGATGAAAAGTCTGAATAATTGATCTTTTGTAACTCTATTTGAAAGCAGAAAGTGGAAAATATTGCAAGGCTGCACACAGGGAAAAGAACAACACACACACACACATTTCAGCTTATTAGTTTGTCAGTGTGACAGAAGCAAATGACTGTAAATGGCTGAGATGTCTATCTTTCTTCTGCATCACTCCATATACTTCATTGAAACCTGACTATGAAGTCTATTTCTCATTGTGTGACTTGACTAAGAATATGTATTAGAGGAAAAATAAACAACTATGAAGCAGCACACTTGTAGTCTACAGATCTATTTCTAGTACAGATCTACAAATAAATTCACTAGACAAAACTCTAGGCCACATTTCCTTACACTGGTTTTGTCACTATAAACTGCCTATGTTTTTACTAAGCATTTTCAAATAGCAGAGTGATATTATGGAATGCACCCCTGTCAGATAGGAGCCAGGATCATGGTGCCCCTGCATTCTTCCCTTATCAGAAAGAAGACAGAACACTAAAATAAAAAAAACAGGTGGACCAAAGTTGGTGGTTGGGGCAGACGAGCTTCCTCCCTGCCCACCTCAGTGCCTCCAGTTTCTCTAAATAGCAGACATTAGAAAGGTGAATTGGTCAGAACAGTTCTATTATGAAAGATAACCTGTGAGGCATATAAGAGCTAAAAAAAAAGCCAACCATCTTAGGTGAAAAGATCAGAGTTGATTTTGAAGTGATGATGGGGACAGATATGGTATCAAAATGAGACAAAACACAGAAAAGTGACTACACCTATTAGCAGAAGAAGAATCACCTTAAGGTTTAGGCCACAAGATGTGGGTAGGAGAGAAGTTCCTTTGCATTTCAGAACCATAGAGAAGCAGAAAGTGAATAGATCAGACAGCCACAGCAATGGCAGCATAATTGCAGGAGAGGGAGGGTATCAATAACCAGAAGAACTTACAGAAAGGATGGTTTGAAAAACGCTTCTACCAACTGACTGTAATGCCATATAGAACACTGCTCTAGGTTCAGAAATAAGCAGGAAACCCAAACAATGTGTCTGAGATTTCAGTCTCAAAAATTTATATTTGAAGAATCTATTCACCTAAAGTAAATCAATCTAGATAATGACTGTCACCTGGTAAACTAATAACCTCATAGGAATTTGGAAATTTTAGAAAGGACATCATCACAGAGAACCTGGTTCCAACAGAATAATTTTCTCTGACTGAATAAAGTGTAACATGAATTGCTAATTTAGTAAGGCCACATGCTGACTTTTCCTTCAAGGACTACATGGCCTTTGGATCAGACAGGTTTTTGGTTGTTAGATATTTACTGACTATTCACCAATGTATGAAAGAATTATGATAATAAAGCAAAGTAATTAGATCATGTCATATCATATTAAGGAAACAATTTATAAATAGTCCTCCCTTCTGAAGTCTACTAAAGGATAATGCTAATAAATAGAAAAAAGAATTACCTCATAACCTCTGGAACTGTTCTGTATACCAAAATGCGGAGTACCAGGGTCTGTACATGTATTATGAGCTGGATCTAAAGTGAGACGTGAAACATGAGAGATATTATTACAGTACGCATAGAATATTCTAAGAATGCTTGCAAAGATTAAGTCATTGCATCAAAGTCTAGTGATTACAAGAACCAGCTTTTTAATGGAATGTATGTTTCTGTATATTACATTTGTATTTCGAATTAAATTTCCAAGATAGATCATAGTGCTTTTGTTTCAAAACAATGCCACTGTTTAAGGATATTTTTGGAGAGTATTTTGGGCAGTGCAGACTTTAAGACTGCCTTAACTTTTGCTCATGTTATCCTTTTAAACTTTCTTGAATACAACGTGAATTATTTTTTTGTTCTCTTCTGTCATGGTGAACAGCTTAACAATTAAGTTAGATTTCTAGAAAAACCAACACAAGCCCAAAAAAGACCAAGACCTAACTAATCTCATTTCTTATAGGAACCAAAATACTTAATTTTTTGATAGATTCTTTTCCATCTCCAATTAAAAGCCAGTTTAAAT
This sequence comes from Turnix velox, assembly GCA_013400935.1. Classification (NCBI taxonomy): domain Eukaryota; kingdom Metazoa; phylum Chordata; class Aves; order Charadriiformes; family Turnicidae; genus Turnix; species Turnix velox. The sequence goes on from VZTY01018299.1 coordinate 31,772, forward strand.
GGGCTTCCTCAGTTGTTTCTGAAGATTTAAAAGACAGTGCCCCCTCCAAAAAAGATATGCCAACATTATATAACTAATTTTTTGATAATCAGTTTCTCCAGTGTAATTTAAAGCAGTCTGAAGTGACATAGCAGCCCCAAAGCAAATACACCATCAAGATGTAAAGTGAATATTGCTGAATCAAAAATAGTAGTCAGGTAGACATGATCCAATGGATCTTTCTATACTACAGGATTCCCTTTTGGCTGCTAAGTCTGATTTTAGGCTGGCACTGAATGCAAAGAATGTAGCTTGAAACTCTAACCATTGTTAGTTTTCTGTAGAGGGAAAATTGAACTTATCACATGCAATAATGTGATGTCATGTCACTCTTAGTCAACCTCCATTTTCAATGTTGACCATCAGTAGAAGATAAGAATTCAAGCAGACTGGCATTTACCAAAGGCTTCAAAAGTTGAGTTAATGCAAAAGAATAAAAACCAAGCACACTTGACCTTGAGCTTCTTAAACAGAACTTCTTACAAATTGTCATCAGCTGGAATGTCATTGCTAATAATAGGAACATGAAGATCGATTGCCTTTTTAAGATGTGTCTCACCTGATTATAACAGTGCAGGAAAAATGGAGGTTTCAGACTGCCTCAGACCCATCTGACCTGTTAGGGACACACAGGAATATCCTGTCTCAGAGGGGCAAAAGGGTTTTGGGACAGAAACTAGCAGAGCTCATTAGGAGGGCTTTAAACTAGATTTGAAAGGGGGTGGGTTTGGAACTGGGCTTCTACAAGCAAGGNGGGGTGGGTTTGGAACTGGGCTTCTACAAGCAAGGAAGGGCTTTGAGTTGCCAGAAGTCGAGGCAAAGAAGGAGGGTGCCAGCGTTGACAAGGATTCAAACAGCGAAATTTAAGCAACCTAGATATCACTGGGACTAGGACAACAGGGCAGTGGGAGATTACAGGCAATTCTAAAAAGGAATGTCCTGGCTCCAAAGTCAGCACT
>VZTY01018301.1:2710-39261 GCA_013400935.1 Turnix velox
TACTCCAGGTGGGGTCTCACCAGTGCTGAGTAGAGGGGCAAAATCACCTCTCTTGACCTGCTGGTCACACTCCTCTTGATGCGACCCAGGATTTGGTTGGCCTTCTTGGCTGCGAGTGCACACTGCTGGCTCATGTTGAGTTTGTCATCAACTGACCCTCCCAAGTCTTTCTCTTCAGAGCTGCACTCAAGCCACTCTCCCCAGTATTTGTGCTTGGGATTGCTTCAAACTTGCAAGACCTTGCACTTGGCCTTGTTGAACTTCATGAGGTTGGCTTGGGCCCACCTCTCAAGCCTGTCAAGGTCCCTCTGGATGCCATCCCTTCCTTCAGATGTACCAACTGCACCACACAACTTGGTGTCATCTGCAAACTTGCTGAGGGTGCTCTCAATCCCACTGTCCATATCTCCTACAAAGATGTTAAATAGCACTGGTCCCAGTACTGATCCTTGAGGATATACTGGATATACAAGGATTGTATGTATTGCTTTGGGACTCCTATATGACCCTTTTGGTCAAAGCTCTCTTGATATTACATAAGAGTAATTACACAGCAGAAGTGAGTCTGTGAGCCCCAGGATGGTTTTGGTGACTCTTGTGGATTGAACAAACCTGTTAGCTTCTAGCTACTACCGCGGCACTTCTGATATGGATTAAACTGATCAGTAAGCTAGGTTATAAAGTTATAAACTACTCTTTTGAGAAAGCTTTTAATAATGAAATTTGAGAGAGTGGCAGTCTTGGCACTGTTGCCCTGGTGACCGTAGGTGGATGCATCAGCCTTGAGCTGCTAATCCGGGGCTGGGTGGCAGAGGGCTGTCCCCTGCTCCTCTTCCTGTCTCCAGGCTTGGTGACAGGCTTTCAGGGCAAGGATAGGGCAAAACATGCCAAGGATAGAGCAGAACCAGGAGGTGGCAATGTGGCCAGGATTGTGATGGGAACCTGGAAAAACACCTTTGCTGCTCTCTTCATTGCCACACTTGGTGAGGGTCTGAGCAGCCTCACTTAGTGCAGGATGTCCTTGCTCACTGCAGGGGGATTGGACTAGATAGCCTTTGAAGGTCCCTTCACTCTGTTACTGTGACTGGAAATTGCAACTGCTCAGACCTGGGCTGAAGGCAAAGGTGACCGCAGCCGTTTCAGAGCTTCTCTCTGTCTTTTTAAAGATGAAGCTCACGTATTTTTCCACTTTCTCAGTTTCTCAGTTGTTCATTTTTAGTGATTTTTCTAGTAATAGCTGCTCTCTAGTAATTTAATCAAATTTATCAAACGGAGTTAATTTGAATACATTTAAAAAATTTCTCCTGTTTGTCAGGACTTTGAGACATTTTTGTAGAAAATTGGTGCATAATTTCAGTTCCTACAGGGGAAACTACAGAGCGAATAGAAATGCGGGTGCAAAATCACACACCGATACCTCTTCTAATTATAATTCCTCGTCTGCTTCACTGAAAAATCCCTCCCCTCCTCCTCCTGCTGTCCGGCCTCCGAAGCACGTTTCGTTAGAGGCACTGTAGAGTCTGCGCCGCGACACGATTAATTACGGCGGAGCTGGATCATCCCGTCGGCGGGGGGCGGGGGGAGGGGCGGATGTGAGAGCTCGCGCACTGGTGATTCCCCCACCGCCCCGCCCGCTGAGCGTTCGGGATTGTTCCGTGACGTCACACGGCAGAGGGGGCTTCCCAGCGGCGAGGGTCGGGGTGAAGGGGCGGTAGGGCCCGGGCCTGGTAAAGCAGAGCTGGGGTTGCGCGCAGGCAGCACACTGCGACGGGAAGCAGCGCCATTTTGCTAACGAGACGAGCAGGAGGCGTGCGCGCGCGCGCGCGTGAAGGAAGGAAGGAAAGAGAGGGGGCTGCGTGCGCAGACGGCCCCCTCGCGCCAGCCGTCCCCGCGCCTCACTGGTGTCGGAGAGGGTGGGGCAACCGCCGCCCCCACGGTCACGGCCTCTCTCCTTGCTTCTGTGTCGGTGGTAGACGGCAGGGGTGGTTTCTGTCGCGTGGAGCAGCAGCGTCTCCTCCTTTTCTCCTCCTTTCCAGGCCCGCCCTCAGGGAAGGCAGGGAGGAGTCGGCCCCGGTTCGGCAGCTGGGGCTTCTGAGAAGGCTGGGGGGACCACCTGGCGCCGGCCAGCGAAAATCTGGCTGCTGCCTTTCAACTGAAGATCGGGGGCGGCCGGGGCCCTAGGAGTCTGCCTCAGTGCTCGGCGGCGGCCCGGTTCCCTCTGGAGCGCGGTGGGGCTTCCCTCCACTCCCTCCAGCTCTTGTCTGTGCTTCCGCGCCCCGGTTCAGGTCAGCTCCTCTCTCCCGAGTGCTTTCTGTGGCCTTTTTTCCCAATAAAATAAGACATCTCCTGTGCTGTCCTTTCATTTTCCCTCTTGCTTTTTTTTCCACCTTCCCGGAAGACGCCTCGGCATCGGCCTGCGTACCTCGAAGCAGATGCTTGTTGCCCGCCGCCAGTGCCTGCCAGCGATCGCCCGTGTGTTCTTTTTTGTTATTTTGAAAACATGGAAAATGAGGAATGTGAATAGAAGGCTGTTTCTGTAATCTTTTGTGGCTGTGGCTTATGGCTCTTCTATGTCCAATGTCAATGTGACAGGGGTTTACTGAATAAGCTGAGCCGGATGTGAAGGAACCAAACGAGAGAAGAATAATCTTTATTCCTTTAGTTGAATTAATGTGTGTTTTGTTTGAAAACCCTTGGTAAATGGGAAGAGATCGGGTGTGAGTGGTCATTTAATTTGATTTTTGTCTGTTGTCATAATAATAGTACAAGTACTTCTTAACTTACAGAAGAAGTGGTATATCTCTTTTTTTCTATTAACTTCTACTGCTGTGAGCTACTCCCCCTCTTGACAAGAGGCCCTCACTAAAATAAAAGAGCAGCACCCACCACTTGCTATTTGATCTTTATCTGAACTCTTCCTTATGGATGTTATGAAGAATTTGCTCTTTAGCTTCATAAATTAACTCTGTCCTTACATTTCTCAATCTGCTTGCAGGATAATTATCTTTTTCCTCTATTCTGTGTCTGCACTTGGGAGGTACTGCTCTTTTTATTATGCATATATATTAGACAAAGATTCAAGCTTTAAGCTGAATTCATAATTGAGTGAATCCTTGTGCAGAAGAATCCATTGTGCAGAAGAAAGGGACTAGCATTTTGGTCCCCTTTGATTTTTTTTTTTTGGTGGTTTTTTTTTGTCTATTGTTAAAGGTCTGTTAAGTTGTTTGCAGGCAACGACAAAGATACGATCTTTGCTCTCGAGCTTCTACTTAAGCCTTTTTGTAAGTATAGCTTTTTGTACTGGAGTAACTGTCAACAGCTTGTCTCTTCTACTGATTCATATATTAATAGAATTATAAAATGGGTTATTTTGTATTGAGAAATCATTTTGAGGGGTGTAGGCTGCTTGCTGACTAAATAAACTGTTGGTGGAAGCTTTTAAAAGTAAGCAAAGTTTAAACTTTCAGCAAAGCTGAAGTGGAATTACATCACTAAACTAATTCAAGGAAATAGTGTAGATATTCAGCTTTGCTGGTACTTCACAAGTTAATGTACTTAATGCTCCTTTTTTAACTGTGTTCAAATGTGATTCTTCCGTTTAAAATGTGGGGATAAAACAGTGTGACAGTGATAGTTCACGTGTAGCTTGTGGGGAAGTACTAGGATTAAGTTCTGTCCTGCAAGGACACAACAAGGTCTCCTGCACACCTTGTTGCTGGTGAATGTGAACGCAATTTAGCATGCTTTCTGGGTTGGTGTTTTGTTTTTTTTTTGTTACAGTATGTGATTGAGCAGTAGTATTGTACAGTAACTGATAATATTTCTCTGCGTGGTGCCATCAGCTCTTTCACAATATTTTGCTTTCATATTTTGGTTAATCCTAGTCAAGGAAACAGCCAAAATCTATATGATTGCTCTCCTGCATTGTATGCTCAGAATATGTCAAAACAACGATTTTCGACTGCTTTTTCTTCAGATCCTTGTGAGGGCTCCAAAGTGCAAAGAATTCCAGATGATTTTGTTCCATAGCATGTGCTGAGTGGGGTGATAAAGTTATTATTGTAATACTTCAGCTCTTAGACTTTGAACCTTGCAAAGGGCAAGAGATTAGTGTTTATCTAGTTTTCCGATGAAGGTACTTTAAGTTTGTAGGATTTCAAGCAGGATGAACCTTGTTGTAATTTATCTTAAAATCTGAAGTAGTTCTGTGTGATGAAATAGCTTTTTGAAATTTATGTTCTGGTACAGTGCAAGAAGGAAAAACCTTTTGACTACAGTCTTTTCCTGTTTCTAAAACATCTTCTGAAATATATTTTGATTGTTATGACATGAATATTTGATTCACAGAAGTAATGTAAACCCTGTTGCTTGTGAATCGTGTCTGTATAGAAAGAATACCATATGATAAAGAGCAGTGCTTGTGATTTTTAAAACATAAGTATCCCCACAAGTCTGCCAGTATTCTAGATTATTATGCAGAACAGAGTGCTTTAGTTGATTTAACACAAATCCTCACATAAGAAATCTGAAGTAATAGAAATGAAGGTGGATTTTCTTTTTTTTTTTTATTAATTTGTAAAACTGGTTATCGGGGCCATGGCTGTAGTAGAGAATGTGCTGGTTTTAAGGTGTTAAAAATTGACCTTTGCCATGTGACTTGATACGCTTATTGTACCTAAGCACAGCATAGGACTTTTGGAGGTGTACAGGTTTGATAGAAGACCTTCCTCCTTCCATTGTGTTTGTTGGAAGCCTTAGTTCTCATACTTGTTTTTAAAAGATGAGGCAAGAAGCTGAATTAAAAAAACAGAATTCTTTTATTCCTCCTTATTGTCTACTGCTAGAATACTTACTGGAACAGTTCTGTGTTCAGCAGTGAGGTCATTGAGACTAATGACAGCTATTTCACTTGCTTTGCCTGTAACTAAGTTGAGGAAGCTTCAGTAACATTGTTGAGGACATTTTAATGTCTGTTGAAACAGTGTGAGGAAAGACCTTTAAAGGTTCATCTTTCTTTCCTTTTATTGAAGCTGTGAAGCTTTGACCGTAAAGGCGATAGAACCAAAGAATTCCCCAAAAAAAACTTGTTTGTAAAAGATGTTAAGACAGTCTGTAAGCTGTCTTCTATGTTAAAATAGAGAAGCCACAATGCACACGTGGATTCATGCACATTTTACTTTCTACGTGTTAACAGGCTGGTTGTAAAGATTTAAGCTAATTCTATTATTATGTCTCTGTATTTACACGGAGAGTAAAGAAAAGCAATAAATAATATTCAAGTAGTTGTCATGCTTTTGCAGCATTTTTTGTGGACAGTAGAAATACTTCCATTTTGTAAAGCTTATGTTAGCTTTTGAATATTATTTTCTGTTTTACTAACATAAATTTTGCTTAGTTCAATCTAAATGAATCACAAAGCAAGGGATTTTGCTGATAAATGGAGTCTTTAAAAGGGAAGTGAGAACTGAAATGTATAAAGTTTTACCAATAGTATTGTTTAAAAGGAAGACTTTACCTCAAATTAGTGTTACTCTCCACTAGAGGTAAGAGGGTAGGATATGTTATGATAAGAATTTTTTTTAGAAGAAAAATGGCTTTGTGGCATAAAGAAAAAAATTCTCGATGGAGTGGGTTATTTTAAAAGTCTGCTTTAAAGCTTAAGGAAAATCCCATGTGTTTCTGTTTCTGAAGGAAGGAGGCAGTGTTGTCTGATAGCATGTATGTAGTTTCTTTGCTAGTTCAGAGCAAATCTTTTTCTAGTGCTAAACAGTTGAAGCTGGTGCACGATGAGGAAACTGAAGGGCCAGTTTATTATGCAGCTTGGTTATTCCAGAGCTGCTCTATTTAGTGAGAATATAGCCTGCTGCTGTGGCTTCAGGAAAAAAAAAGTAATTGATCCTGACAAGTAGTTTTCTCTTTGTCCTTTCGGTGCAGTAGAGCATTTAGTTTTAATTTACTCCTAGAAAATTGTGTGCCTCCTTTCCCTTTATGTTGGATTGTCACTCTTTTCTAGGATGTCATGCAGACATGCTTATTGAACCACAATGAAATTCTTGTGTTCTTCCTTTGTCTTTATTACTTAGAATAATTTGATACACATGCTCATTAACAAGGGAGCAAAGCAGCAGAAGTAGCAACCAATTTGAGACACTGAATAAGGTATAACATTCTATTTTTATTTCTACTGTCATTGCAACACATTACTTCTGATGGCTTATAATGTTCTTTTACCCCATTTGTAAATACTATGTTAAAAATTATGGTGACAAGGTGGGGGTGGGTTGTGAAACAGCTATGTTGTTGAAGGGTGGAGTTAAGGTTCCCACCTGTAACTTGTGATGTGCCATACTTATCGTAATAATAATCTGTGAGGCATTAGATAAAAGATCATGCATATGAGATACTCAAATATGCATACATGTTAATTTTACACTTGGAAAACTATGGATGTGTATATAATCAAATGCTGTTAACATTCATTCTGTTCACATGTTTCTCTGTGCAAATGAACATGCTGAATTTTTAAACTGGTCCTCTGGGAGTGTAAAAAAATTTTAATTTGTATCTCCCTTCTGACTTTGGGAATTCATGACTTGAATCTCCCTTATTCCTTTTTTACCTCAGTTAATAACTTTGCTACTCCACTAACAAACTTCAAGTATCTCTGAAATACTCAGTGTTGCAAAACCTGCTTCCTGTAAAATAATATAGGCTATCCTTGGAACATGTGAAGTATAGAATCTGAAAATGAACTGCCTTTATTATCTCTACTGCCAAGGTTTTTTTCTCGAATTTTTTTTAATTGCTTTTATATTTTTAAAAAAATTTCTCTAAAATTTTAATCAGCTCCATTTAAATGGCAAGTATTTATTAATATGGTAAGTCCATAAGATGGCCAAAAGCATATAATGTCTTAGTAAATTAAGCTTTTTTGATTGTAGGCATTGTAGCTATTCTACTATTAAAGTGATTGTCCTTTATGGTATTGCTGTCACTTTTTTTATCTTTTTCTTTATGTTGAGACATCATGAAAAAGCAAAGTAGTTTTTATTATTCTGGTATTTCAGACAAACAGTGTTACCAAATAAATCTTGCTAACAGTAATGAAATCTGTCTTAAAAATTGAAGAAGGCACTCTGAGCTTGAGAAATATCTTTATTTTGTGTGCTTGAAGAGACCTCCCTGAAGCTGTATCTCATTGATATCAGTTCAATAACCAGCTATATACTGGTTAGACAGGTTGAACAATGTGTCCTTAAAATTGGGAGGGAACAATCTTTGATCTCATGTCCTTGTTATCTGCTATGCTTTTTTTCTCCACCCTCTGTGAGGAAAGCGTCAGGTTAGAGACCAGTTAAATGAAATACACATAAATCCATAGGCTTTGACATTATACCCCCAGGAGTACAGAGGGAGACAGTTGATGCCATTGCAAGGCCATTCACTATTATCTTTGAGATGTTTCTTGGTCATTGGGAGAGGCTTTAGAGTATCAGAAGGGAGCAAATGTCAATCTTGTTATCAAGGGTAACCAGGAGGATCCACAATACTATAGGCCAATCAATCAGCCTCACTTCAGTCGATGAGAACAGCAGTGAATCCTCAAAGATGTTTCCAAACACGTGGAGGACAGAAAGGTGAGTGAGAGCAGTCAGAATGGCTATATGAAGGGAAGCCATGCTTTACCAAGCTAATAACCTACAGCGGCTTGATAGATAAATGGAGAGCAGTGGATGATGTTTATCTTGAGTTTAAGCTTTTGATATTGCGTTCTATGACATTTTCATAGAGAAGCTGACAGGCATGTGCAGAGTAGTGAAGGATGAGGTGTATCAAAAACTGGGTGAACGACAATTGCTGGCTCACTAGGGCTGTGGACAGTGGCACAAAGGCCACTTGGAGGAATCTGTTATTATTGTACCCCAGGGTTCAGTACTTGAGCCTCTTCTTCAAAGTCCCATGCAACAGGACAGAGTTACCTTCAGCAGCTTTGCAGATGAGACAAAATGGGGAGGAGTGGCTGATACACTTTATGCTTGTGCAGCCATTCAGAGGAGCCTGGACTGGACAGTGAACTGGGTAGAGGATCCCTGTGAAGTTCAGTAAGTCCTGCCTCTGAGGAGTAGTAGCTGTATGTGTCAGTACATAGTGGAGGCTGACTAGCTGTTAAGCAGCTCTGCAGAGAGACACCTGGGGGACTTGTATTTGCAAAATAAAGCCAGCCTACATTAACAAGAGTTTTGCCAGCAGTTTGAGTGGGATTTCAGCCATCTCCTCTGCTCAGCCCTGGTATGGCCACATGTGGAATGCTCTTCCCTGTTACTAGCTCCGTGGTACAAGATAGATACAGAACTAAACCTATAAGTCGCATTATCTTTCTCCTTGCTCTCATAGAACAAGAGATGAGGAGAACATATTTTGTCTATTGTTGGCCAGTCTGATCCAAACCAGCATATGGGTTTACTAGAGAGAGTTCAGTGAAGGACCACAAAGATGATTAGGAAATGTCTTTCCTTTGTGGGGTAGGCTGGTATTCTTTTGGGATTTCTACGGCTGTAAAAGTTGATCCTCAGTCTCTCAGAACACTCTCTAGAAGTTGATTTTATTTTTTCAGAAGATCTATGAAAATAGTGTCAAAAATATCACAACAGTTAACTGTGAATATGTCTTATGTGCCATAGTTCTTTCAAGATTCTGTACTTTTTAATACTCAGGCTATTTTTTTTATTATTTGACCTTTTTATGGAAAAAAAACACCATGAAAATGGATTTCAGAATGCTTTGATTACATCAGCTCCTTTTGCCCAAGAAAATATCTTAAATAATTTCTTTCCCCTCATCCTTCTGCTCCCCTGCACACCACTTGTGTCCATTTATACAGCCAGTTCAGAGTGAATTCTCATGGGATTCACTTTTTTGACTTCTGAATAATATTATGCATTTACATGGGTGCTCTATGGCTCTATAGACAAATAGAGAAAAAGGGTTTCTAATGCAGAGAGATTTGGTAAATGGAGATGAAGCTTAAACAAATTCTGAAAGAAGGATCATCTTTGTAAGGGAGTAGCCATCACCAGATTATTTTGTAATTAACACTTTTATTTTAGCCTTTGGTACCCTTTGTTTTTTTGATAGTAGGTTTAAGGATAGGTTGAAGACGTTTCAAAGACATTACTCTTGCTCACTCTGCTAGCAGGAACAGTATAGGAGATACTTGAATTTGTAAGTGTATGAAGGGAGACAAGTTAGATCATAAATTTGCAAAGTTTGAGCCTGCCATGTATGAAGAAAAGCTCTGGGCCTGTCTTCTTCCCTTACTCTTTCGTTCCATAACTCTTGGCAGCACAGCTGCTTCCCAGTTTAGCACTGCTGCTGAGTGAGTCAATAAATGCACCTAAATCTGTCTTTAGTGAATCTACAGTACTCCTGTCCGTAATGAGTCCAATTTGTGCTTGCACTGTAATCCATTTTTGATACAATATGGACTTAAAGATTCCTGCTAGAGCCTATGGTGCTTTTAGGCTTCAATAGTAGTTATAAATTACTGCTACGTGCTGCCAGTCTATTTGAGAAAATCATTCAGGAGTGGAGGAGGATGAAATCTGTAACTTATGTAGTTGTAGTTGTGATGGCAGAAGTCCCTAACTTTGGGCAAATAGTATGAGAATGAGACGTTTCCCTTTTTTCTTTCCTGCCTCACAGTGGGATGCAAAAGAGCTTAGAAAAATTTATTATTTTTACTGGAAGAAACTACCTAAGTTTCATTAAAATTTGAGAAATCGTGTTTGCTTAGCTCAGGATACATTCCATAATGCTGTTTTGGATAGCTTCTTCAGCTAGATTAATATATTGCATGGCCCTGTTTTATGTATTAACTGCATGAGGGTATTTAGCTTACAAACAAGTTTTGCAAACAGAATTTAAAGATTTGGTATTTCATTTGTTCCATATTTTGTCTCAATAATAGTGAATCTAAGGTTGCAAATAATGTGAAAATTGTAATAGAAGATAAAGCTTGAAGAAAAAATTTGTTGCTGTTGTCTTAGAGTGTAGTAGCCCAAAGATACATAGGTATTTTCTACTTCTGTGCTATATTAAATCCTGTGATATTGCAGGAAAAAAATAAACTATGCTTTGGTTGTAGTAGGTGGTCTTTGTGCTTAAAATGTTTTTGGTTTTTAATCACTCTATTAATTTCAAATAGCAGGGGATAAATGGGAGGGGAAAGATTTGCTGGGGAAACAATTATCATATGGTTACCACTTAAGATGGGAAAATAGGCATTAATTATTACACTGTCATCTTTGTCTATGTGCATTGTGCATGTAACTCTCACTTGAAACAGTCATGTTACAGTTATTAGTTTCTAACTAAAAACACAGTGGGAATTGGTAGGTTCAAGTATTTGTCTTAAATTTTAAAGTTGCATCAGAATCTTATTCAGATGTTCTGGACTGTGTTCTACCTACATCTACTGTGGTTGGTACCTTTTTCTTTTTGGCGTTCAGGATTATAACGTATCTGTTTCTTGGTGGAATTTAATCCTTCATATCTCTATGACAACTGCTTAAGTACCTTAAATGATACTTAGGTCCTCACATTGTGAGGTGAAACAAGCCAAGTAGTTTTCTTAGACTTCTCTTGTCCCTTATCACTGAAACAGATTCTTATAGCACCAATTAAAATTTTCAATTTCTGTCCTGTTATTCTGTGGTTTTATTTGTATGTTTTTCTCTAATGATTTAAAAGAGAAGAAATGTAATAGTACAGAAAAAAACGAATATTTGATTTCTTCATTTCATTTGGTAAGCATGAGCTAAACTAATGGTTGTCTGTTAGAATAAGTAGTGTTTTAGTTCTGTTTTTTGGTTTTGTGTGGGTTAGGGAGTTGACTATTGATGTTTTTTCTTAGCTTTTTCACAGAGGTCTTGACTTTAAGAGGTGGTTTTCTGCTTCCCTTTTCTCAGCATGTTATATCTTTTCCTAAAAAGGGGCAATATATCAAATTCTCCAAAATACTCTTCAGACAGCACAGTCTGTTTTGAAAGTGATGATTACAGCTGCTTTAAAACTGATCAAAAATAGTTTGTCACAGAAGAGTTCATTCAACCATTAAAAAGGAACGTTTTTCCAGGTTTTTTGGATGTTGGTTAAGATTTCTTGGAGCAGCTAATTTCAGCAGCTAATGTGCAACGGCTCAAAGTGATTGGCTGTTATGATAACTCACTGGACATCCTTTGGAACCAGCTGTTATAGTCATAGTCATCTAGGTTGGAAGGGACCTTTCAGATCATCAAGTCCAACCATCATCCCAACTCTTGCAAGCTTCATACCTGTTCTTTGTTCCTTTGCGTTTGTTGCCTTGCTCTGTGTAATATGATCTTCAATTATTACATAATTAAATTTTTCTATAATTGTATATTACAATAACTTTTGCTTTTCTTAGATCCTCCGAAAGAAGTAAAATATAATAACAGGGATTTTCCTTTGCTGTAAGCTATTCTACCATCCACAACAACTTGAATTCCATCTGGATTTATGGGCTATAGAAGGCTTTTTTTTCTGAAGTCACTATGCAGTACTTGGATCAGACACCAAAGCCTACTGCTGACTTGAGATTGAGTATTATAACTATTACTATGACCAAACTGGTCAAAGAAATGTAAATGCATTTGAGATGCAGTTAGATTATAGTTACTTTATAAACTAGATCTGTGTGAGAAAGCAGAAAGGAAATAATGCCATAATTGCAATCCTCTTGTAACGCAAGCACCTAGGAAGTACTAATTTCTTTCCAGTTGCTGGGACTTGCCATGAGATGTTGAAGCCTTATCAGTTCGGAGAGACTGAATCTAAACGGCGCAGCATGATTTTGCTCCATCTTGGCTTAATTTTCCTGTGCCACCATCATCCAAAAAGGTATGTTCTTGCTTGTTCTTTTGAACGAGCCCTCACATCATTTAGAGAAGGCTAAATATGTATCAAAATATCAGTCACAGTAAAACTTCAAATTTCTTTGTAAATAAATATAACATCTGATGTATGTTTTGAATCTACTTCTCTTCCATGATTCTTTGCCTTAAGGAGTTTAAATAGACTTTTTTTCATCTCTTCAAAAAAAAAAAAAGTATTAAGCCTTCTCCATTACAGTCTTTGTGTCTAAGTGTTTGAAATGCAGTTTACTTTGGTGCATTGGCTCCTCCCTCAATGATCACCAATCTGTGTTGCATAAAGCAGGTGTCAAATATTGTGTCCCCCTCTCCCCTCCATCTCCTAGAACAAATTTCTGTTTGTGCTTCCTGTGTATCAACAAAGCTGCTGACGGAAAGACCTAATAAGAAGGATGGAGATAAAAGAAAAGGCTCATGCAGAATAGAGGTTGAAGCTATGATATCAACAACATTTCTACTTGAGGTGGAGAAATCAAACTCTGCCTGGTCAGTAGTTCTTTCTCTGAAGAGTCACTTTTAGGAGCTGCATCTCTGGATGCTTGGTTTCACCCCTCAAGGCTAGGTAGCTTTCCCTTAGTTGGTGAAAGCTAGGATTAGAAAAAACCTGATGCCAGGAAGCTGGTATTGTGAATGATCTTTCTTAATGTGACTTGGAGAAATTATGGCTTGACAGAAATCTGTTTCACCAGTTACTGATGATTTCCTCTCTAAAAGATAAAATTTTTCTCATCACATTGTCACTTACATAGCAAAGTTCAATCAAATAGCTGTGTGTCATTCTTTTGGTCCCTTTTGTTCAGGTCTAGAACTACTATATCAGATGGAACGGTGTTGTGCATAATGAAACCATCTTAGGGTATGTCTAGAGAGATACAATTTGTTTAGCTTAAATAGTTTTTAATTCTGATAAATTGCTTAGACTCATAATATGCTGTGATTTATGCTTTTTGCCTAGCTTTACATAGCATGTACCGGAGATTTAGTCTTCAATAGAGTTAATTTTCTTGCAATATTCCTTGCAGCTGATATATTCTTGTGTTTACTCTTTTAGTGTGACAGAAACATTGATGGAACATGCTGAACTAGGTCATCTCTGAAAAGCCCTTCCAAACCCAGTGATTTTGTGATGTCTTGTTACCATTTTAACAAAAGTTTTGAACTTTCCAGTTTCTCATGTTATGCCAGCAAATGCTGGCACATGGAAAGCCTAAACCAGAGGGTAAGGATGTTACAACCATCAGTAGAGACTACAAAATTAGCAAGATCAATGATGGCAGTCAATAGCCTTCCTTCCTTTCCTTAGAATGAATACAATAAAATGTTCTAACACCTTAGTCCAGACTGTGGACCTCTGTCCAGAAATCATCATTGGTCTAAAAGACACATTTTAAGCAATAATTTGTTGTCTTTCACATCAGAAATTTCTTTCTTGGCTTGCTGGAACTAGTTGGGTAATTTCTCAACTTCCAGAACTTGCTAATACATTTTCCATTGGTTACAAAGTTTACTTACTGTCGTCTAACACAAGAGGCTCGATAGACTGATGCCTCCTCCAAGTGGGCAAAATGCAAACTGCGTGATCTCTGCACGCAATTCATACTTAGGTTCATTATATGATGTACAACTCAAACAATATACTGCATACAGTTATGCTTCGTGAGAACATGGTTGTTCTTCGGAGTTCACAGAAAATTAAAGTCAAATACTAGAGGGAATATTGTAATTTTTTCATATGTAAAGAAATATATTAAACTATTTTCTGAAATTTTGTCTATGATTAAAGATCTATAGCTTTCTGAATTTTTTGTCAGCTTACTAAAAATTTGTTTATAAGGATTTATTTTCTAGTTAAACACTGAAATTCTTTTTGATAGTTTTGAACTACTCAGGCCTTCTGATAGTTTCTTCTGGTTTTCTGTTTTTTTTTTCTCTCTGAGTTTGTTAAAGAAGTAATTCACTTCCCCAAACTGAGGGCAGTCCCTTTTCGTTTCACTTCTGTATGAACTAGAATCACAGAATTTGTATTTTAAACATATAAATTGCTTATCTGGGTATGAATTTTAAGCAGTGATTTTGAATTTTGGCAATAACCAAAATATCAATGCTATCAAAGTTTTTCTCATACTGGAAGAGTAAATACAGCACTGTATCAGCTGCTAGGAAAATAGAAAAATTGCCAAGGAAATCAACTCTATTGCAGCCCAAGGCTTCAGTCAATATAACTACTCATGCTAAATAAGTTATGCAAACAGCATAAATCACACCGTATTATAACACAAAGTAATGTATTCTACTTAAAATGTATTTAAGATAAACAACTAATGTCTCTCAGCAGCTGTCACTTTTTTTTTCCTGTTTACTTTGATCAGTAGAATACTTTACATATTTATATAGCTTGATTAGACATTCATGGGTAGTAACTGTTGAAACAAACTTGGGGCTTTTGTTTTCAAACATAAATAAGTACTGCTGTACTTTCTTCCCCCCCCCCCTGGGTATTATTCAGTTTGGAGAGTGACTGTGCTTCAGGCAGCAAAGCTGATACTCTTTAGTTAACTGATATAGTACACTTCTACTTGCCAATGCATGTACACATATGTAGCTCTAAGGGCCCTGTGATGTGTTAGGTCTCTTATGCTCAGGCAGTGCCTCAGCCATAGATGTGCTCTGTGAGTCTGCTTTGAGGGAAGAGGATGGGGACTTTGCTTCAAATGAATCAAAGGCTGACGGGGGTCACACTGCTGTTGATCACTGGGATGTATGTGGTGTGAACAAGAGTAAGGTTATGTGCTGCTTATGCAGAATGAAATTTTAATTTTGAATTTTTAAGAAACATTGCAGTGTTTCTTAAACACTAGCCAGATAGATGTAATAGAGAAGATGACAAGTATAAGACCATCTTTTTAGGTTTAATCCCATGAGGTATAAGTTGCACTCAGTATGTGAAATACTGATTTGAGTGCTATTGTCGATATAAGGTTTTAGCTAAAGTACTTTCTACTGATATGAAAATTTATCTCTTTGAAGTTTCTCAAGCATCTATTTATGAGCTGATGATTTGAATTATACTTTGAATCTGTACAGTTTCAAACCTAAATTTTACTTGTATTTCATAAATGGTTGCATTTGCCTTATTAAATTATAGTAACAAGACTAATACATTGGGCCTTTTGGATGCAGCCTCCTCTGAAAGCGACTGCTTGCTTTCTTTGGAATGGATGTGTGTAGTTTCTGACCACCTAAATTAAAATCCATGTTTTCTGCCTTCTACGCTTTGTTCTTTCTTAACATTTTTAAAGTTTTCCTTGGGTGCAGTGCATGTCATTTGTGCGCTGTTCTGCTGCCAAGACAAAGTAAAGACCAGTTTTTTTACATTGTGTCACAATCATGGCCCTTAGATCTGATTCCGAGGACCAGAGCAGAAGATCAAACTTCCATTTTGCTTTCATAGGAGATGATGGGACAGCTCTGAACTTATGCTTGAGGACTACTTGCATCATCTGTCATTCAGAATCCTTTTAAAAATTCTATATACCATTAGTACTGTGTATGTTACAGCTTTGGTAATTTGGTTTTATTATTAATCTGATCTCTCAGGTCTACCACTTGTGCTTCCTTACAGTTGTCACTGTATATTGAGAAACATTCTGAAAATTTCTTGTATTCAGGGAATCATTATGAGACAAATTACAGCAGACGCTCTTCATTCGAGTTTGATCCTAATGTTAAATGGCCTAATGGAGGTATAATTTAAATTTCATGAAACATGCTGAATATACTTATGTCATTGCTTCATAGCACAGGGGAAAAAGTAGGAAAAAAGTCTGAAAAAAGCTCTCCTATGCTAAATTCTAATTGTGTAGTAAGAGAGGGTTAATAGAAAAACAGATTGTCCAGGAGTGGATGATGTGATGTGTTGGTTAAAGTGGCATTATTCTGTACGTATTTCTCTCCTAAGTAGAGAAATAATCAAGTTAATGTTATAGCCAACAACATACTAATGAGCAGACAGAAAAGGAGGCTAACTTGTCTTAGTGTTTGACTACTGTCCTCTTTTGCTGTTGCTGTTGTGTAAGATTCTTCCCTGCTGCTTACAGGAATGAAAACTTAATTTCAAAATGCTATGACTGGGGGCTCCCCCAGCCCCACCAGGCAACTCAGGTCCACCCAAAGGTAACAAGAAGCTCCTGATCCACAGCCATATAGCACTGCTGAAGCCTTTGTGTTAAACAAAGACCATCCCTCATTTTGCTCATTTAGCTCTGCTAAACACTGAGCTCTTCCACCACTCACCCTGATAAGCCACGCCTCTGCACAGTCTGCTTGCTTTGCCCTTTTTTCTTAGAAATCGTTTTTCAGTCTTCATCAGAACACTTTCTGGTGCAACTACCTCTCTCGACCCTTGGACTGTGAAGCCAGTTCTGGCTGTAATTGCTAGCTGCCATTGAGAATCCAAGGGAAGAAGCCAGTGAGTGATGCCTAGCTATTAAAGGTGTCTTGGTCTCTGTTTTGCTCCTTCAGCCCACAGAGGGCAGCTTCTGGGTCTCTCCTTCCACTACTGTCTCACTGTTTCTGCACATATGCTACAAATTCAAATGTGAACCCAACTTCTTTTCTGAATTCTTAATGGCATCCAGAATACAACAACAAACCAAAACCATGTCAATAAAAAAAGAAACCTGAGGACAAATGTAGATTAAATCTACATAGTAGCTGCCCAGTTCCGATCAATGCATGAGTTAGGCCAGGCTTACTCATGCATGCAATTTCTTTTGATTTCACTTCAGTCTAGTACTAACCTCACCTCTTGGGAGAGCTGTGGCGTTTCTCCGCTCCTGCTCTTGCACTGATGCACCCTTTTAGGTAAGGACATTTCTGCACCCCAGGTTATTTGGAGGATGCTTTCTTCCATACTCACAGGACTGCGCCTCCTCCTCAAGTCCTGTAAGGATTTTACTGAAGCTCCATTTTTTTTTCTATTCTCTTTTTTAATCTTAATTTCCCCATTCATATAACAGGAAACTATTGTAACAGCAGGACCACCTCTGTCCAGCACAAAGTGAAAATTTTTAATTTAAAGAAATTTAGGGTCAAGCACTTACAATGTGTGAAAGAACGTGGCTGAGGGCCAGGAAGCACAAGCTTGTGCAACCTTTGGGCCCTTGCAGACATAGGTTACTTGTTAGCTTTTGTTTGCATAAGCACATACCACCCACCTGGCAGGATATCTGCCTTACTAAGTATTTTGTTTTTACCTACTTAATGCACCACCCACATGGTGCACAAAATACAGAACTGATCCCCACCTCATAAATGTGCCTCTGGTACTCTTGTATGGAGTCCTTCACCAACGGTAACTTACCTTTGTATCCTCGTGGTCATCCCACAGTATGGCCCATTCTCTCCAAGCAAATAAATTCCCAAGATTAAAATACAAATTTTTAGAAACATTCATTAAAAATCAACATTTTCAAACCTGGCATGTCAAGGCCAGTTTTTTGTTCTCTCAACATAATATTTTAAAAATTTAAAAATCTAAAACACAGAGACAAGAAACAACATAATCACGTCAAGCCTCTGTATGAGCCATTTAAGATTTTTACTTTCTTACACAATTTGAGATCACGTGCAGCATATATTATCTGTAATCTAAGCTTCTAACACAAGACTAGCTACTAAGAGATCAGTCCACTTCACAATATCAGAGAACAAGAATCTCTCAGCTACACAGTCTGGGTGGAAACATATTGCAAACCTTTTTTTTCTAAATTATGAACTTATGCCTCCTCCTGTTTGTTCTCATTCATTCTTGCCACTGCAATTTCTTTTCTCTCTTTAAATGGTGATTTCTCCAAAGTTTTAGCTGCCTTCAGCTCACCTGCTGGGCTCTGACATCCTAGAGATTCATCCCTAGCATCTTGGTCATCCTTGCTACAAGAAAAGTTACAGGGAAAAATAATGTGAACTTTGTAACTGATGAAGAGGGCCTTCAGCCTAACTATAATGTAAGTTTTGAATATTCTGGGTAGGCAACATCATACTTGAGGCAAGAGCCACCCTAATGGCTGGCATAGAAAATGAGTAGTTGCTAACAATTTTACAGTATGTTCAAATTGCTCCTCTGCACATGTATACAAGATGACTCAAAGCTCAAACACTTTCCATCTGCCCATAATGTAGTCACATGAGCTCAGAGAGGATGCTCCATAACTTGCTAAATATAGTTCTACTTCAGCACCCTTGCAAAAGGAAGAAATGGTAGGTAGAAGATGCAAAGATAAGAACAATACAGTGCCTAGACATTAAACTATCACATAGAAGAAGGAATAAGAATCAAAAACAAGTCACCATACAAAATATTTGGGGT
This sequence comes from Turnix velox, assembly GCA_013400935.1. Taxonomy (NCBI): domain Eukaryota; kingdom Metazoa; phylum Chordata; class Aves; order Charadriiformes; family Turnicidae; genus Turnix; species Turnix velox. The sequence goes on from VZTY01018301.1 coordinate 21,029, forward strand.
CAGAGCTGCAAATCACGTACTGCTTTAGTCCACACCAAGTAACAGGTTGGAAGAAAAGATACGTCACCTCCCTTGTCCGAGCTGTGAGAACACTAGGATGCTGTCTGGCTTCTGGGCAAGTCAGGAGCTGTCTGCTGGTACCTGAAGCAGACAGGTCCACCTTAAAAACAACAGGCTTGGAGAATTGTAACTCAGGACAGCACACAGTCTGATAATCTGGCAAAATTAAATAGTTCAGCCTATAGTAATGTTTCAAGTACTTGGAATTTCTTACATCAGTTGCCAAGTCAGACTATTTCCCAGCAGAAATATCTGGCTGAGGGAATGTTGAAGATCGAATGATCTGTTGAGATGTAATTGAAGCATTGCTACTCTCCTGCAGAATTCCACCTTCAAAGTTTTGGTTTATATCTCCTTCATGAGGAGGACTGTTGCTCTTACGCAAGCCAAAGGACTCATCATAAATAAAAATAATCACATATTACAAATTTAAAAGAAAATTCCACTCACAAGAAAATGGTCACAAGTGCTGCAATACTGTGACTCTCTTTAATTTAAATCATGTTTATATAGAGACCATCGATACTACTTTGGGAGTAATTCTATCTATATGTCAGGATATTGCAAGATTCTACAAAAATCTTCAGTTATGCCACCAATTAAGTAATTAAGCTTCCATGCTCTGCGTTGAACTTTTTTCTGCAAAATTCCAAACAAATTTTAAAATTCAAACATAACCTGCCTTTTACATGTACATACACAATGGGTTCTTTTGAACTTAAAAACAACATTCTTAATTAAATATCAGGCTCATGTGTATTAGAAGTTTGAAAACATGGGTTCTCAAGTTTACTTAGTGCAAGGGACAGGTCATAGCCACCATACGTCAACCAGGAAATTCATCTGCCACAAGTTCAGAAATACTTGATACTGCTGTTTAAATTCAAACATCACCTGCTCACACACACTCACTGCAGCTTCTATGGCTGTTATTAACAGCAACTGTAACTTATTACATAAAATCCAAACAAAGAAGAAAAGCTTATTTAGCAAGCAAACCTCAGGTTCACACACATATTAAAATCTCTTTAATCCTATAAACAAGAAATGTTTCTCTTTATCATACTAATTCATTATTACTTAATACTGAGACAAATAGCTTCAGAAACTGAACTGTCCCTTCTGTTTTTATAGCTGGCAAGATTAGTGTCTAGTTCATGTACTTTTGACAACAGGATCCCTGAACTGGGCCCATAACAGCATTATCCATAGAGGGGGCAACCACTAAATCATTCAGTTCTGCACTTGAAAGAAACCATACTCAGGAATCCAGGATAGAGACCATTGTCATCATTTACCCCCAACTCTGCTTTCAGAAATCTTAGAATGCTCAGCAATAGTATCCCAGAAAAGATGCTCAGCTTTTAAATCTTACACCTGAGATCATCGTGCATTTCAGATTATCCAGCAAAATTTATAAAAAAAAATTAAACAATTTTCATATCTACAGAGCAAAATAGCTTCTTCCAAGCAGGGTTCAGCTACTGTTTATTATTTGCCTCATTTCAGAGGTGAAATCTGTTGCTGCAGGCCTTAAAATCCCATAAACAGGATCACACTCTAGAAGATGTTGTGCAGTTATCTCTCCATCCACTTCATCTCCTGCATATCATCATTAAAGTGAACATCTGAGATAGTACACCTGTTAGTTTCATGACTTGTTTAACATCTGTTCACATCTGTTATTGGAAGAGCAACAGCAGGGAAAAGGAAGCATGGACTTACCAACTACTTTAGGCTACATGTTACATACACTGGAATAAGGATATTATGACATTCATTACTAAAAAGTTTGGGGTTTTTTTTCTTTAAATACAGTCAATTATGAAAATAAGTTGTGTACTGATTTAGGACAATCAAAAGTATTTGATACATGTATCATAAAGATATTATGAACTCAAGACAATAGTTATCTTTATTTGAGGACTTCGTACAATAACTGTGCTTATGGCTTGATGGTGGCTGGTTGCACTGCCACAAATATTCTCTGGTGCAACTCAAGTAATGCATAAACCAAACCAGACTGAAAGAAATGTGTCACTGCATAGGCCTCCAGGGCCTTAATTATGAAATAAAAACAGGTTCTTTACATGTAAATAAATTGAACTATCAATCCTATGACTAGCCCAAGAATAGAGAGCTCCTGGGTATCTAGTGCTCTAAGTAGAAAGGAAATGCTTTGAGAAGCAGAATAAAGTTTTTCAATCTTTTTTTTTTTTTGTGGGATAATGAATCAGAAACATGTAAAACCCTGTGTTACACTCTCCAGAGTCTGATGGGACCCAGCTAAGGGTACTAAGGGACCTGGAAGAAATACTCTCCGAAACACCTTACAGTAAGCAGTTCTGGCTACTTTGGGAGGTTCTAGTTGACTGGAAGCTAGCAAATCTGATGTTCATCTATAAAAATGATCACCAGGAGAATCAAGGGAACTACAGGCCTGTCAGTCTGACCATGGTGCCAGGGAAGGAGCAGATCATTTTGAATGACAGCACACAGAGAACAGATGATCAGGACCAGTCAGCACTGGTCAGGTTTTGCTTGACTAACCTGAGCTTCTCCTGTCACATGATGACCCACTTAATGATGAGGGGAAAGCTCATGTTTACCTGGACTCAAATAAAGCCTTTGATACTCTTTCCCACAGCCTGAAGAAACTGGCTTCTCAAGGCTTGGACAGGCATACTCTTTGCTGGGCAACAAAATGTTGTGATGAATGGAGTTTAATCCAGCTGGTGGCCAGTTACAAGTGGTTCTGCCCCAGGGCTCAGTTCTGGGGGTAGTTCTGCTTAATATCTTTATCTGGAAAAGGGAACTGAGTGCTTCCTTAGTAAGTCTGCAGACAACATCATAGAATTATAGAATGGTTTGGGTTGGAAGGGACCTTAAAAGACCATCTAGTTTCAATCCCCCTGCCATAGACAGGGACACCTCCCCCTAGAACAAGCTGCTCAACACCTCATCCAGACTGGCCTTAGACACCTCCAGAGAGGGGCCATCCACAACTTCTCTAGGCAACCTGTTCCAGCGTATCACCACCCTCACCATAAAGAGCTTCTTTCTTATTTCTAGCCTGAATGTCTTCTCTTCCAATTTACATCCATTATTCCTAGTCCTTCCATCACATATCCTGTTAAAAAGTTCTGCCTCTCTGTAGGCCCCCTTCAGGTATTGAGAAGTTACTATGAGGTCCTCCCCGAGCCTTCTCCTCTCCAGGCTGAACAAACCCAACTCCTTCAGCCTGTGCTCAAAAGGCAGTTACTCTAGCTCTTTGATCATCTTTGTGGCCCTCCTCTGAACCCACTGCAACAGATCAATGTCCTTCTTATGCTCCAGTACTGGACACAACACTCCAGGTGGGGCCTCACCAGAGCTGAGTTGAGGGGCAAAATCACCTCTCTTGACCTGCAGGTCACACTTCTCTTGATTCAACCCAGGATTCTGTTGGCCTTTTTGGCTCCAAGTGCACACTGGTGTCTCATGTTGAGTTTTGCATCCACTGACACTCCCAAATCCTTCTCTTTGGGGCCCCACTCAAACCACTCTCCACCCAGCCTGTATCTGTGCTTGGGTAGAACATCAAACTTGGTAGGATCTGCTTGAAGGTAAGAAGGCTCTAAAGAGGGATCTGGACAGGCTGATCAATGGTCTGAGACCAATGATATGAGGTTTAAAAAGGCCACATGCCATATCCTGCAGTTGAGTCACAATCACCATGCAACACTACAAGCTTGGAGAAGAGTGGCTATGAAACTGTCCAAGTGAAAAAGGATCTGGGGTTGCTGGTCAACAGCGGGCTGAATAAGAGCCTGAAATATGCCCAAGTGGACATGAAAGCCAACAGCATCTTGGCCTCTGTCAGAAATAATGTGATCAGAAGGACAAGGGAAGTGGTTGTACTTCTGTACTTGGCACTGCCAAGACCGAACTTCCACTACTGTGTTCAGTTTTGGGCCTCTCACTACAATAAAGACAGTNGAAATAAAAACAGGTTCTTTACATGTAAATAAATTGAACTATCAATCCTATGACTAGCCCAAGAATAGAGAGCTCCTGGGTATCTAGTGCTCTAAGTAGAAAGGAAATGCTTTGAGAAGCAGAATAAAGTTTTTCAATCTTTTTTTTTTTTGTGGGATAATGAATCAGAAACATGTAAAACCCTGTGTTACACTCTCCAGAGTCTGATGGGACCCAGCTAAGGGTACTAAGGGACCTGGAAGAAATACTCTCCGAAACACCTTACAGTAAGCAGTTCTGGCTACTTTGGGAGGTTCTAGTTGACTGGAAGCTAGCAAATCTGATGTTCATCTATAAAAATGATCACCAGGAGAATCAAGGGAACTACAGGCCTGTCAGTCTGACCATGGTGCCAGGGAAGGAGCAGATCATTTTGAATGACAGCACACAGAGAACAGATGATCAGGACCAGTCAGCACTGGTCAGGTTTTGCTTGACTAACCTGAGCTTCTCCTGTCACATGATGACCCACTTAATGATGAGGGGAAAGCTCATGTTTACCTGGACTCAAATAAAGCCTTTGATACTCTTTCCCACAGCCTGAAGAAACTGGCTTCTCAAGGCTTGGACAGGCATACTCTTTGCTGGGCAACAAAATGTTGTGATGAATGGAGTTTAATCCAGCTGGTGGCCAGTTACAAGTGGTTCTGCCCCAGGGCTCAGTTCTGGGGGTAGTTCTGCTTAATATCTTTATCTGGAAAAGGGAACTGAGTGCTTCCTTAGTAAGTCTGCAGACAACATCATAGAATTATAGAATGGTTTGGGTTGGAAGGGACCTTAAAAGACCATCTAGTTTCAATCCCCCTGCCATAGACAGGGACACCTCCCCCTAGAACAAGCTGCTCAACACCTCATCCAGACTGGCCTTAGACACCTCCAGAGAGGGGCCATCCACAACTTCTCTAGGCAACCTGTTCCAGCGTATCACCACCCTCACCATAAAGAGCTTCTTTCTTATTTCTAGCCTGAATGTCTTCTCTTCCAATTTACATCCATTATTCCTAGTCCTTCCATCACATATCCTGTTAAAAAGTTCTACCTCTCTGTAGGCCCCCTTCAGGTATTGAGAAGTTACTATGAGGTCCTCCCCGAGCCTTCTCCTCTCCAGGCTGAACAAACCCAACTCCTTCAGCCTGTGCTCAAAAGGCAGTTACTCTAGCTCTTTGATCATCTTTGTGGCCCTCCTCTGAACCCACTGCAACAGATCAATGTCCTTCTTATGCTCCAGTACTGGACACAACACTCCAGGTGGGGCCTCACCAGAGCTGAGTTGAGGGGCAAAATCACCTCTCTTGACCTGCAGGTCACACTTCTCTTGATTCAACCCAGGATTCTGTTGGCCTTTTTGGCTCCAAGTGCACACTGGTGTCTCATGTTGAGTTTTGCATCCACTGACACTCCCAAATCCTTCTCTTTGGGGCCCCACTCAAACCACTCTCCACCCAGCCTGTATCTGTGCTTGGGTAGAACATCAAACTTGGTAGGATCTGCTTGAAGGTAAGAAGGCTCTAAAGAGGGATCTGGACAGGCTGATCAATGGTCTGAGACCAATGATATGAGGTTTAAAAAGGCCACATGCCATATCCTGCAGTTGAGTCACAATCACCATGCAACACTACAAGCTTGGAGAAGAGTGGCTATGAAACTGTCCAAGTGAAAAAGGATCTGGGGTTGCTGGTCAACAGCGGGCTGAATAAGAGCCTGAAATATGCCCAAGTGGACATGAAAGCCAACAGCATCTTGGCCTCTGTCAGAAATAATGTGATCAGAAGGACAAGGGAAGTGGTTGTACTTCTGTACTTGGCACTGCCAAGACCGAACTTCCACTACTGTGTTCAGTTTTGGGCCTCTCACTACAATAAAGACAGTGAGGTGGTGGAGCAGGTCCAGAAAAGGCAACAGAGCTATTGAGGAGTCTAGAACATAAATCTTTTGAGAAGTACCTGAGAGAGCTGTGATTGTTTAGTGTGGAGAAAAGAAGGTTGAGGGGAGACCATAGTAAGCGAGCCAGTTTTTTCTCACATGGAACAGGCAACAGACAAGAGGAAACTGACTCAAGTAGCACCAGGGGAGGTTTAGACTAGATATGAGTAAAAATGTCTTCACTGAAAGTTATCAAGCATTGAAACAGGTGCCCAATGAAGAGCTCAAGTCACTGTCTCTAGAGGTTTCTACAGGTCATGCAGGTGTGTAATGTGTGTATATGGTTTAGTCATACATTTGGCACTGTCAGGTTAATAGAAGGACAAAAAGGTCTTTTCCAACCTAAGAAATTCTGTTTCTACAACTAGTGTACTAGGTTTCATTTTTTTTAATATTGCCAAAAACACAGATGTACCTCCATTACTAACATGCATTAGAAGTTAACGCAGAATGAAAAAAGAGGAACTAGTACTAAGAAGGACAGGAGGAAAAGCAGTGCTTGGAACAAGCATTATTTAGTTCATCCTTCATTTAGAGATCCAAGGCCATGACTAAACAGTTGTTTACAACAAAATAAGTAGCTGTTTGTGGTCCACCTGAAAACTACTACTGCTGAATCTTATACAGCAGTATACCTGCTGTTTATACAGCAGGTATAAACAAAAATACCTTCTCTTGCCCAGCATGATGTTCATCGTTCTGCTCCTCTTGCACTCTATCCTGTTTTAATGCTTTCAAAATAATCACTCCTCTTATCAGTCCGCATTCTTGCCAATTTTGTTAAATGAGGCCGACCAACTTTGTCAACAGGGAATGAAGAATTTGACCCTTTACACTAATGCAGGGAGTCAAAAAAAGAATGTTAGAAGTTCATTCATTCACAAAACTTTCAATGAAAAAAAAGATACTCCATAACATCTGTAGTTTGTTTTCACAGCCAAAAGCAGAAGGAAGATAGTGGTATTTCAGTATATATAGTTCTTACATGTAAAGAAAGACAAAAGTTTGTGAAGCACTGTTAATGAACAGTTGACCCTCTTAAGCATATAATAAAATCAGCAGTTCTGATGTCTAAACCTATCAGACTACACTTCCTAATGCACCTAATTTTTACTTCAAATCAACCTAGAATGTAAATTGTGCAGTATGGAAAGGCCAGTGTTGTGCCCCCATATTTCTCACACACTGACTTGTACAAAAACATACTTACCTACAATTCTGTGTAAAAGATTGCAGAATGAAATCAACATTTTATAGATTCAATAAAAACCACAGACTTCTTCACTCTTTCTCTGAATTTTGTGATACAGTTGATCTGAAAGGATTGAAATTGCCAATACTGTATGCAGATTCATAACAAAATGGATTCCCAAGGAAGGCAGGCAGGCTTTGAATGTCTCCACAGGAGATGCTACAACCGCTCTGGACAGCCTGTTCCAGTGTTCTGTCAATGTGAAAAAGTTTTTTCTCTGATTCATGTGGAACCTCCTGTGTTCCAGCTTGCACCCATTGCCCCAAGTCCTATCACTGGATGTCACTGAGAAGAGCTTGGCTCCATCCTCTTGACATTCACCCTTTACATATTTATTAATATTAATGAGGTCACTCATCAGTCTCCTCTTCTCCAAGCTAAAGAGACCCAGCTCCCTAAGTCTCTTCTCATAAGGGAGATGCTCCAATCCCTTCAACATCTTTGTGGCTCTGTGCTAGACTCTCTCAAGCACACTCTCCCTTCTCCTTCTTGAACTGAGGGCCAACTGGACACGGTATTCCACATGTGGTCTCACCAGGACAGAGCAGTGGGAGGAGAACCTCTAGCCACCTACTGACCACAACCCTTCCAATACCACAGTATGCCATTGGCCTTCTTGGCTACAAGAGCACATTGCTGACTCATGGTCATCCTGCTGTCCCCCAGGACCCCCAGGTCCTTTTACCCTACACTGATGTCTAACAGGGGCGGTTCTCAACTTATACTGATACATGGTGTTGCTCTTGCCCAGACGCAAGACTCTTCATTTGCCCTTCTTGCATTTCATTAAATTTTTCCCTGCACAACTCTCCAGCTTGTCCGTGTCTCACTGGATGACAGCACAGGCTTCCGGCATGTTGGCTACTCCTTCCACTTCTTATGTCATCAGTTAACTTGCTGAAAGTGCACCCTAGTCTCTCATCCAATTTGCTGATGAATATATTGAATAGTACTGGTCCCAGTACTGATCCTTGAGGGACTCCACTAGGCACAACAGTGGATTAAGCAAATGTTATTTATGCTGCCAGTATGGAAAACTCACCTTTGCAGGTGGAGTGACATGTTTGGGGACCAATCTTTTATAAAAACTTGTGCCAGTTCCATTCTTTTCTGGCTGTGAACGAAAACTTCCTATTATTGGGAATCCAGTTAAGTGCAGTTCCTTTGTACTGTCCTTTTTAATTACCAGTTTTCTTGGAGATCTATCTTTAAGACTCAAAGGGTATTCTGGAAAAGAAATCAAAGGTGTGTACATACATATAGATATATATACACATTTATATATTTCCTATATACATATATGCACACGTGTACATATATATATGTACATGCTCACATATATACAACATTAAATATTTTGTTTCCAGTTCATATGGTTCTGGATAGCCACATGGTCCAAAGCAAACATTAATAAGTCAGGAACTTAGTCCAACATAAATTCCAGAAATAACACATTGTACAAACCTGGATAAACATAGGTTCTCTAACATTTTCTATAACCACCATTTGCAAAATATTTAATTTTGCAATTTTAAAGACGGGGTTTTATTGAAAATCAAAAATCTAAGTACTTCCAGTTGTCAATATTTAACAAAATTTTAGAAAAAATACCATGGTTTTCATAATCCCCATTAAACTTACTAGAAGATTACTTATTTATAAACAGTTCTGTTAGGTCAAAATGCTCCACACCAAGACTCCATAAACGTAAGACAAGAGATGCCCACTAATACAGATTACAGCAATGACCAGTTTCACTATGTCTCAGATAGGAATAATTGAACATCTGAAGCTTACAAAATTTCCCTGTTCTAGAAAGCACTCATTTAGAGACACACAGTCAGCTGATTTATTAAGTATTGAACTGCTTTATAGAACAACTACTAAAAGCAGTTGTAAATTTTTTAAAGTGGGAATTTCTTCTTTTTTTGCATTTGTATTTGAATGCTGCATTAACAGTCTCCTCTCCTTGCAAGCACTTCTACTTCACAGTCAGAGTCATCACATCCTACATTTTAAAATACCCATCTTAAAAGTGTGAGTGCCTTTAGTTTGTTTGGCAGGCTCTAATCAATCAGGAGTATTCTTCAGCCAGCATTCAGCACTATTATCTAGGTGACACATCTTCATTGCATTTTCTCTTGAAGATAAAGATGAATAAAGTTCCTGGACATTTTACTTTACTTTACTAAGAAGATGTACACACAGGGGAAGTATGAGACAGAGAATCAGCAAATTAAAGTACCTTTTAAAAAGAAAAATAAGCTTCAGACCTCAGTGTTAGCAACAGCTTAAGCAGCAGCTTTTTCCTTTAATTAAAATTATTTCTGCCTAAGGAGATTCCTTTGATGGTGAACAATTGCCTACACAAAGCCCAGTGGTAGTCAAATTTAATTTAACTGAGACAAGAAAATAATCCAAGATTAAATTCCAGTTCAGGGCCCACTCTCAGGATTGGCTTTGTTACAAGTAATACACAAACATAACAAAAAAATTAAGACAATTGCTTCTAGGAAAATACCTTAAATCTCTGTGAGCTAATTTGCTCTTTCTAACACCTTAGGTTTCTCTACAAGCTCCTTCTATAGTGCTAATCAGTAAGTAGTACTCTTTTATGGAGTCTTCAGGAAACCCATTTTCATTGCATTTCCTCTTGAAAATAAAGATGAAGATAGATCCTTGACATCCTTCCAAAGAAGATGTACACTTCTTCTGTTGTACACTCATTGTGGCTGCATCTACAGACCTCTCTAACAAAAAGATATTTATATTGTAACAGCATCAAAGGTTCTTTAATTTCAACCTACACTTTTGTAATTTAAATCCATACCTTTGCAATTAAAAAAAAGAATTCCTATGTTTCAAATACAATTACTTCAGGTGTTTTTATCATATTCACATTTTAAAATATCAAAAAACTCACCCCATACACCTGCAGCTGAAGATTTATTTTGCTTTGCATAGCCTCTCATGCTCAGGGTTCAAAGATGGCTGAAAGAAAGTTTTACCATTATTAAAAGAAATAAATCTTGAATTCTGGGACCAATTAAATACAGACTCACAATAATACTAGCAGTATGACCTCTGCTGTCAAAGTCTTTTAAAGGGAAGCAGACTAGGCATGTCCCCCTGTGACCCAAATAGGTCATCTCCAGCAAAATATTTCAGGCAGCAGTCAATACCATTACATGAGGTGTCCTGAGAAAGCAAAAAATAGTGATGTATTGCTTTTCAAAGAGGAAGCTCACCCTTCCTCTTACACCCTACAACTCTTGGTTGAAGCATGGGCTTTTAAAGGCCCACTGGCAGACAGATCACTTTGTTAGCACTTCACTACATTTCTAGCAAGGTAGAATTTAGAATTTAATACAGACATGTACAATAGTAATCTGGAACCCAACTGTAGTTTCACTAAAGCACCTGATAACTGTAAACACAATGTTAACAACTGGTTATAAAAGGAGAAAAAAATGGAGAAATTACTAACATCCTCTTACCTATGAGAAAAATAATCTCTTATGTGATGACCAGAAACTGGTGAAATCTCATGAAGTAGCTTGTAGAGGACAAAATGACACTTGCAGAAAACACTAAATATTTTATTGTAATTACAATCAACTTACAAAATCCTCAGCCTCAGACTGTTTGGATATTTCTTTGTCTTCCTTTTTACCAGTTTCATTATCAGCTATGCTGTGCAGTTCTTGTACTTTTCCATGGTGGGAAGTAACGGTTTGCACACAGGAACCTTCACCATGGCATCCCTCACAATTGTTTGCATTTTCTGTACCATTTCTGCCTTGTGAACGCCAATCATTCTTCTCTTTTCTCCCAAAATGCCCTTAAATTTTTAAATTTTAAAGAGATGTAATTACAAATTATGTTAAAATAATGTTTTACTTTAGCAAAATTGCTAGGGAAGTTATGTCAGCAAACTGAACTCTTTGTGAGATTTGCGAGGGGGAACTGTGAGGTCTTGGTGCTGCAGGAAAAGCAGGAGAAATCACTTCCATAAGGGCTTTGGGGAGTCGAAGAAACATGCCTGAGGGAGGAGAAGCTGGAAGGAGGAGGAGGACTGATGGAAATCAGTGGTTTACAGGAAATGTGGATGGAATAGCTCTGGCTGAGGAGTGAATTGCAGGGCAGTGTCTGGAGGAGTTGTGTTGATGGGGGATATATGGGAGACTCATGGGAGCTGAGCAGATGAACTCTGCAATAGTTTCACTTCTAGTTGTTTAATACAACAACTGATCTCTGCTGCATGAGATAACCATTAAGGTTTACCAAATACCCTTTATTTTCCGTATGTCAATGTATATAGGGTTAATAATTATGCTTATGGCTGGTGTACCTTGTTATTAGTAACATGGGGAATATCAGCTTGCTTGGAGCAGAGAGAGAGATCTTTGGATCTTACATTCCTCCCTGTTTTCAAGTTCTTGTCCCCAGGAATTGGGACTGGTCTTCCTGCAAAGCTCTTCTGTGTTTGCTGCCTACATGGTATTGTCCCCTTCATCATGCATGACAGCTTGATTGCACAGACAGGTAATTTTCTCTTTGGTTCATTTTATAAAGGTCCTGGGATATTGTCAGGCTGGGTAACCTTCCCCTCCAGCTGCTTGGCTGGGGCCTCTCAATGGCTGTCCCTTCTCCATGGCTGTCCCCTCAAGAGTGCTTTCAGTGCCGTATTCTGCGCATTATGATGATAATCTCAGCTTTGAGGGAGGTCTGTTGTACTCAGAGAGAACAGAAGTGAGCTGATGAAGTATTTGGAATCCAAGAGGAAGAAGCTGCACAATGTTGTGTGGCCCAGATCTCAGAGCTATTGACACTAGTGACCTAAAAGGCCACAGTTAAAGGATGTAAAGCACATGGTTCCATGCAGTGCAGAGGCAGTATTGCCTAGCCAAGAGAACAGACTTCCAAATTTATGGTCTGGTTTCTGTTCTCTTACATTTACATTATGACCGTTTAATTGTCTGCTTTGACTCCTAATAGTTAACTTGTTATCTCCATTTCTCATGATATGTGGATTTTCATAACTGCCTCTAACTGCTTCAAATCTTGACTGTATGAGATCTCTAAGTTATAACCTATTCTGCCTGTGTATTGCAAGTCTCTCCACTGGGACTGTTCCCATCTGCCCAACTCTTGAACCAGCAGTGCCATCTCTGGCCTCTGCACCATGCTGACCTATGGTCTCAGGGTGATGCTGCACAGGTTGTTTTCCCATCTTTGATACTCTCTGGTTCCATACCCCTAGTTACATTAAAAGTGCTTTGAAACCCACTGAAAGGTAGACATTCTGTCTTGATGTGCCAGTTTTCTTTTGAGTTCAAGAGAATGGCATCTGCCTTTGGCCAGTGGTGCTTGATTGTGTCATCCATGCAGTCAAGTTTGAAAAGGGCATTCTAATACTTTCTTCCATGCTGTCTCTGCAGTTCAGTGATTTTTTTTTTTTACCTCGCTTCCTACTGATGGTATCCAACACCCCTCTACCCCTCCCATCAAACATTCCAAAGTGAAATGAAGCAACATGAGGAACCTTGACAACCCAGCCTGCTCTAATCTCTGCTTGGCTCTGGCCATATTGCATGTGATTGGTCTCTGCATTCCCATCCACCTTTTCTGAACAGTTTTTCCCACTGTCTGCACATTTTCCAGTACATTAAGGTTTGTATCCTGAATCTACAGCTTTTAACAGGTGCAGTAACAGAAGTAATGGATGCTATAACTCATAGGAACAAAATTGCAACAGCCAGAATTTTTTCCTGAAATGTTCAAAACAATAGAGTGTCCTGAATTGTTTGCTTTGTTGCTGTTGATGATACTGGCATCCTGGTACCTGGCATCGAGATGTGCATTAACTGATTCTATCAGTGCCATTTAAGCAGACAGGAGGTTCCAAGCTGAGGTCATGCCTGTGGGCTCTAGGAACCAGAAGAGGGTGCTGGAGATCTTCGTCTGGATTTGGTCTCCACTCCCCTACCAGCAAACCTTGAGTAACTATTATTAGTTACTCTGGTTTTGTTTTTCTAAACTACTGTAACTAAGTATTCTAGGATTTTTTTATATTTGGGAGCACGCTCAGTTGCTTTCTATTTTCTGCCATGAATTAAATCTGAAGATGGTTGATTGCATTCGTGTGCTGCAGTGATGCTGTGTGAAGCTTTGCAACTGAGTTTGGGGAAGGCTGCTGTTTATCAGTCAAAAACTTTTTCGGAGTTGTCTCTACCAGTATTTAATGTTTACAACAGTATATGTATTTTTTACTAAAGCAGCTAAAATGGAAGCAGAAGAATGCTTACTCTGATTCTGTTAATCACAACAAGCTGACACTAGAGGAGAGAATGCATATAGTTAAGACATAATTTCATTTCTGAATTGACAGCTATACTGTTGTCAGGGTTGGAATATATCTTTTTATAGCCTGCAACTTGCAGCTCACTGAGAGGAGGGTTTTTTCCTACTGAATTTCTATAAGAGACTTTTATCTGCAGTCTTCTGTACTGTAGATCTGATGCTGCAGCTGGTAAGTTCTTGTTGAAAATGAGCTGTTAGTACTTACAGCAAGTTTTAGTGTGTTTTGGGAAAAAACCCCTCAAATTAAGGTGGCAAACATCAAGCATCTTTATTTTGATGTGTAATTGCCTCTCCAGCCATAAGGGAGTTAGGGAATAAAATGGAATTATGTGCCAGCCTGTCTTTGGGGCATGGGGTGCCTTTCTGCTCCAGGAGGAAGACAATTCTGCTTGCTAGTTTCTTCTGTTGTTACACTGATTAATTTAGAGATGCTGCAGGTATTTGCAGCTTGATTTAATGTCTTCTAGTTCCTCAGTCTTGCATTTGTGGACACGTTGTAGGGAACAGAGATAGTGAGGATATAAACTGCTAAAGAGTTTTATAATTGAAAATTGAAGGCTATGTTTACAGTAGAGATCAGGCATTTGCAAAACTCTTACAGTACCAAGATCGTCTATGGTAAGACTTGGGGGATTTGTGGAGTCTGTGACTGAAGAGAGACTGGCTTTTATCCTGGGAGTGGTCCAGGTGAAATGAAGCTGCCTGCTACTGTGTCCACCTCCTTGGAAAACAAACAAGAGGTGAGAAATAAATCTACAGGTCTCACTCTTTTTACTTCTGTAGTGCAAGAGTTATTCCCTGATCTGCCCATATCTCAGCTTGAATTTATGTAATACTGAATAGTTTTGACAAACCTCTCATGCAGAGCTTCATTTTGTTCACCTTTTAGATCAGGGTCTAGATTCTCATCCGTAAAAGTCCCACAAACCACATCTGCAAACAGCCATGTAAGTGAAGCCCTCTGTCCTCATCTTTCCCTGCTTCTTCAATTGAACGTGGTCCTGTTGGAAACGGTCCAGAGAAGGCCATTAGGATGATGTCAGGGCTGGAGCACCTCCCCTTCGAGGACAGGCTGAGTGAAGAGAAAAATCCAGGGAGACCTCATAGCAGCCTCCCAGTACCTGAAGGGGGCCTGCAGGAAAGCTGTGTCAGAGAGAGTAGTAATAGGTTGAGGGGCAATGTTTTTAAACTAGAGCAGGGAAGGTTTTGATTAGATGATAGGAAGAAGTTTTCATTATGAGGGTGGTGAAATACTGGAACAGAGAGGCTGCTTCCCTGGAGGCAGGTCAGGCTTGATGAGGCTTTAAGCAATCTGATCTAGTGCAAGATGTCCTGCGTAACCATAACTGCAGGGGGGGTTGAATTTAAAAGTCCATTCCGACTAAATGCATACTATGATGTTCTGTAACATTTTTGCCCTGTGAGAAGAACTTGGACATTTCCATTCCCCCACTTTACAGCAGTGACATCATGCAGTGTTTCACATCTAAGAATTTTATCCTGACTACTCCAGAGGCAGAGCAGGCCATGCCTTTCTTGGAATGTTGATTGCATAGGTGCTGCATGGTGCATCATGCTGTTATAGGCAGGTGATATCACTGTGTGGCAGGACGGTGCAGCAGAAGGAAAACTGACAGCCTCATTCACATTAAATTATTTTCATTTTCTCTAAGGCAGGCCCCAGTCATTCCTTTGTCTAAGAATTTTGCATCACAGAGAACTCTATAAATGCAAATATATCCATCTACATAAGTTCTTTTAGAGATGTACAAGGGCTCCAAAACCAGAGCAGCATGTGCTGTGTTGTGTAAGCAGAATATGCCCTTATCCTCCTGCCAGGCTGGATCTGCCTCATAAAAGTCATGAAAAGTTACTGTCTTCATTAGTTACTCATTAAAGCCCTGTCTTTTAGAAGAAAAATATGAACTCTGTGCTGATGTTCGAGCACTCAGAGGTTATTTTCAAGTGTGACAGACATGGACTGATAAGTCTGTGTGAGAACCTGGAATAGCAGATGAGGAGAAATCCTGAGGTCTCCTGCCAGTGTTTAATGCCACTCAGGTGGCACCTGCACCAGTGCTATTCCTATAGATCTTTCAAAAAAAATTCTTGTTTTCCCAGAGTCTGTGATTCATATTAATGTCTGAGGAGTGAATTGGATCACTATGCAGGGAAATTGGAATGAGTCTTTCCAAAGATTATTTACCATATGTCTAAAACTCACTGTGTGTAACTAAGAAATAGAGAGCTCTTCTCAGTTTTTTTACATACAGTTTAATATATTCTGAGGTTAAAGTCAACACTTAGTCCAATGAAATCATCATGTTTGTTTGTTGATTTTATAGACCTTACAATATACAGTGATTTACATTTGGGAAACAAAGGCAGCAACAAGCAGCTCTTAGCTTTCCTGTATCAGATCTTCCCTAAATGAATTACAAATACATTTTTGTAGTATTTAGCTCTGTGTGGACATTATTTTTTATTATTATTATTTATTGTCTCCTAACCACATCAATAAAATGACAGAGAGAAGAATTTTTTTCTTTTTTAACCTGTAACTCATAACCTGCAGATATTAAAGCTTTATTTTCTTCCGTGTTTATTGAGCAATGAAAGCAACTCACTTCACTTCTTGCTGTGCTTGAGCATTTTCATGCTCATATTGATGTGGGCAATTTTTGCTTTTCTTTCTGAATCTCTAATATTCCTGCAGACAAGTTGTATAAACTGCAAACCTCCCATGCACAGGACACATATTTGATTAGCAGCCATGCAGTGACAGCTTGATTAAACCATTTTTCTTTTCTACTCCTTGAGAAAAATGTTTCCACCCCTACTGAGCTCTTAGTAAGACCTTGTTTAGATAGAAAGCCAAGATTTTCTCGGACCAAACACCAGCAGTCTGTGTTCATCAAAGTGTGCTGATTTGCATCTTACGAGTTTAAAAATCTCATGAGTTTTATAATCTGCAACAAAAACACAGGATAGACTTGGTCACAATATGTTTTTTTTATTAATTTTATGGATAATTGCACATCTTCAGTAGGCTTACGGGGACCTCTTGAGGTCATCCTACCCAACCCCAAGCAGGGCTGCCTAGAGGTAGTAGCCCAGGACCACATCCAGAGTTCATTTGAACATCTCCAAGAATGGGCTGTGGGTTCAAATTAAAGCTTGCCTCCTCTAATAATGTGACCCTGGGCTGCCTGCAGCTCCCGTCTTTTGCTGGTGGACCACCTCCAGGTCCATGCCACCAGGGCTTCTCTTTGTTGTGGTGCCAGGTGTTGTCTGTGTGGGTGCACAGAATTTAAGGGTCTGCAATGGGGATGTACATGGCTGTACAGGCTCTGCTGCACTATGTTGAACCAGTGTCACTTGTGTTGCAGGTCACACTGCAAGTAGTGAAACTCTCTCTTCCATGGCACTGAGCTGTGCTCTACAGTGCTATGTCCTTGATGAGGGAATGGGCTGCCAGCTAATTCTGCTGACTGGACATTGTCACTTCTTGCTGCTGTAGTGATAGAACATGTGCCTCAATTACTGTCTCATGCAGAAGCCTGCAACACCACCCTGGACACTGTGGGGTGTTGGTAACAGCTGCTGCTCCACCGGAACCACAGCAGTGTTTCAAACCTGAACCCAGGTTGTATGAACCCCACTGAGACTTTGGTGCTAAATAAACTCTGACAGCAGAGAGCTGCCCATATTCACTGCCATCAACCCTCCATCTTTATTGCCAGCTTAATTCACACAGAATAAAGAGAGGGAAGTAAGCTGGAAGCAAAACTGGTAAGAAGGCAGAGAAGCAAGCTTTTCTTTGTGCAAGGTTTGTAGGAAAAGTCTGAAAAGGCCTGAATACCTGGCGTTTGTCCACCTTGAAAGCATTTATTCAGGCTATTAAGGAATCTGAAGGTTTTATGTGAAAGATGTGCTTGCCTTGTGCATGAAAGCAGTACCAATATCCTGAAACAGTAATATTATGCAAACAGAAAAAGCAAGGACAAACACACCTGCTGTGCCAGGGAATGACGAAAATGTGCTGTCCTGCCATCCCCATACAACGACTTTTTCATAGAATATTCAATCAAAACTGAGTCAGTTCCAGAGCTGTTTCTCTAGAGTGAGTTTGTAGGTACTTCCCACCAGCTATACACAGGCATGGGAAACTGGAACCAAAGTAACCACTCACACATATATGCAAATGACTGGTGGATCTGGAAGTGGAGAATTTTCTGCTGGCGTCTCTTGCTGGCCTTTCTGCAGGCAGGGCTCCATCCTTGCCACAGGTTTGTGATACCATTAGCTGATGCTGGGGAAGACTGTCAGGTAAATCAATCTGTGTGCTTCCCATTGTTTGTTTTCCAATGGCCTTTTTCTTGTTAAGTAGTGCAGCAGCTTTAGATGCCTGTCTTCAAGTTTCCAGAGTAGCTCTGGCAAACTATCCTGAGATAACTGAGATGCATGCTCCTGGCTTATTTATAAACCTCCCTTTTCAGAGTGCAGGAAAAACTGTGAGTAAATCTTTCTTGTTTATAAAATGTACTTATAAAATAGTGCTATTCCACATTTTTTCTGAGTGGTCCTTAATCTACTTTTAACAGTCATAGAATCATAG
>VZTY01018305.1:5772-23245 GCA_013400935.1 Turnix velox
AACAACCTCTTGAGCAAAACCAGTCACATCAGGTGTCTAAACTCCTAGTTCCTTGTGTACTTCAGTGTCATCCCCTGAAGTGAATTTATAGTAGATCTTTATCAATACACTTATATATGGACTATATGGAATATTTTACACCATATTTGAGAAATAATGGTGGTAGGTATGAATGCTAGTGAGGGCAGAAGATCTTTTTATAACTGATCTGTAGCAATAAGTGAAAAAAAAAAGACCAACCTCCACAATAAACAGTGCAGGTCCTGTCACGGACATTGCAGGTGCCATCAGAAAGGAGATGGGAAGCCTGCAGTCCAAAGGTAAGCAAGCAAAGCTAATCCTGCATGGCAGGAAGAAGTGGTGATGACAGTAGGACTGACCTTTTGTGGTCTTTGGAACTTGCTGAGCTGTTTCCCAGAACTTCTTAAACAAATCGATCGAAATTCAGCTCCTGGAAAACAAACAGCATTTGTCTGCAGGGAAATAATTCTGGGTTTTCTTTGTGGAATGAGGTTTTTGCTGCACTGGAAAAACTTCCCCCTCCCTGGAAATACCTTTTTTTTTCCCAGCTTTTTCAAGCTACATGTGAATTTCAGTGTTTTGTGTTGTGAAATATGGACACACAGAGTTCTGTACACGCATATGTTTGGATACGTGACTTCTCATCTGTAGGACGCCTTATGCTGAGGGACAAGTTCTTCTTGAGGTCATGCTGCTCTGAAGCTCTGACTGGGTGGGTTCTCCTGCTTTTTCAAACAAATCTAGCTCACCAAAGGCATTTAAACATCTAATTCTCGTGGAAAATTGCTGCTAAAATTTCCATCTATCGTAGCTGAAAGCAATAGGGAAAGGCAAAGCTGTTTTGGAGGCTTCCACCACTGGAGGGCAGCGAGGCACTGTCCTTAGGGAGTAAGATGGATATGATGGTCTAACAGTCTATAATGAGGAATCCCCTTTATCAAACACCTTTAAAAGTAATCAGGAGTAAAAATAAAGCACATGGACAAGAATAGAGTAGGGCAGGTGTTCTCTCCTCACCTGTCTGCTGCCAAAGTAGGAGGAGATGCCTCTTCCCAAGCAAAGAGCAGCAGCACCTGATTCTTAGGACTTCCCTCAGGCCCTATTTCATCTTCCCCTGCAGTTCTTCCCTCACCTAGTGAGGTTACAAACCATGACATCTGATAGTTTTCCTATCTAATGGTTATAAAGAACTCCACTGAAATCTTTGAAGGAGGAAACTAGGGCTGATTGCCTTGATCCTGTGTATCTATTGGTATTTTTATTTCCCCAAAAGAAGAAATTACTGTATGAACTCACAAAAAGTTGCACTCTGTAGTGATGTATTTATTTTTTTCTTTAAATACATTTCCTATGCAACAAATCCTGTCCATTTGCAGAACTTGTAATGACCATGGTAGTGCCCTGACCTAGTGGAAGTGGTTGTGGTGTCCAACAGAAACATTCCTGGAAGGTCTTGACTGATGGGGCAGCCTGATGAATCTTGGATCTCCATGCAAGTGGAGACAAGGAAAATACTTCTCTCAGGTCACTGTTGGTAAGGACCAGCTCAGATGTGTAAAAAAATAGTGTATTTTGAAGAGTGGTGAAAAATTATTTAGCCAAATATCATAAGGATGTTCCAGAGCATTGACTGTGGAAGAGATGTCATGCATTGTGTTGATTGTTTCTAAAAGCAAAGAAGGACTGACTTCAGGGAAACTTTTTAGGCCTTCAAGATGTCCATGTAAATGAAGGTTCCTTGCTTTTAGTACTTTAAAAAAAAGAAGGGAAACTGAACTTGGAGGTAAAGTAATATATTGTCAAAGTGAATGAAGGTAGAAAAGATGCTGCAGGAAAAGGAGCCATAGACTGTCTTCTTGATGCTTTTCTTTTTTTCCCATGTTTTCTCTCCACCAGCCATTGCACTAAATTCTCCCCTGGTGAGTTCTGAAAGGTATTTTTGCACACAGAAGAATGTACAGAGAAAGGACAAAGCCCAGGTAAAGCAAATCACATCCTTTATAACCTCGAAATGGCTTCCTTGCATTTATGGTAATCATATTGGTAAAGCAAAGTGGAAAATTTACATGTGATGATGTTTATGGGCAGAGCAGAATATTGAGTGCTGGGTTCAGCTTTCCAGTCCCAGAGAAGAAATTTCTTTGGGATGAAGATGTCAACATCCAGCCCCTGTAAGCCCCAGGCCACTCACTGTGAATCCTAAAAAGGGAAAAAAAAATCTCTTTCAGAGATCATGCCAATGTAAATGGGCACTGGTGATCTTGGCTTGGCACACAGTAGGACAGGTCACTTCATCCTGTTACCCAACTTAAGTTTGTGTCCACACCAGCTGCTTATCTTGGCATCTGCTGCCTTCCTCCTGCTTTTCCTGCTTTTCATGTTCACCTGGACAATGGTATAGTCCTAATAAGGAAGGTTTTCTCAACTTCTAGAACATTCCTTCAATCTCAGCAGGTGCTTTGAGTGGGAGTCACATCACCAGTGATGGTGCTTATCTCCAGCACTCTTTAAATATTTGCTATTATTCTTTATTGTGAGGATGGTGAGACACTGGAAGAGGTTACCCAGAGAGGTGGTGGAAGCCCCATCCCTGGAGACATCCAAGGCCAGCCTTGCTGAGGCTCTGAGCAACCTCATCTAGTGCAGGATGTCCCTGTCACTGCAGGGGGTTGGACTAGATGGCCTTGGAATAATGTCTCTTCCAACTCTGTGATTCTATGAATACCAAAATTGAGGTGACATTCTAGTGTGTTGGGGGGTTACTGGAAATAATAGTGACAAATAAAACTGATCCTGACCTTGTTTTATTAGTTATTAGTTTCTTATTAGTTATTATTTATTAGTTTATTATTATTAGTTATTATTTAGTTTATTAGTTATTATTGTTTTAGTAGTTACTTGTGAGAGATGATGGAATGTATAATTAACATTTGTCTGAATTTCTAGTCTTAACAATATTTCTACTGGATCAGTTTACTCCTAATTGGGTTTATTTTCAGTTTATGTCCAAAACCTAGCAGGAAGGTGGAATTAAAGGACAGGACTCCTAGATTTCCAACAGAATGCATAGAAGGTGAGATTGTTGCAGGGAAGAGTTGCTAGATGGGTTGTCCAGAGGAGGGCCATGAAGATGATCAGAGGTATGGAGCACTTCCCATATGAAGACAGGCTGAAGGGGTTGGGGTTGTTCAGCCTGGACTTTTTAATAGGGTGCAGGATGGCAGGACTAGAACTAATGGATGCAAATTGGAAAAAGGGAGATTTAGGCTGGAGATAAGAAAGAAGTTCTTTCCTATGATGGTGGTGAGACACTGGAAGAGTTTGCCCAGAGAGTTTGTAGATGCCCCCTCAATCCCTGGAGGTGTTTAAGGCCAGGCTGGAAAATTGTGAAAATTTCTACATTGTTCCCTAGTGTCCATTCTTTTTTCTCATCAGCCACAGAGATGTTTCTAGCAAAGACAGAAGGGCAGAAGGAAATCATCACACCCTGCTCTGTCTCTAACCCAGAGCAGGTCTGTGTTGCAAGATGGACAAGGCTTGAGAAAGAGTAGTTCTGCAGAAAAAGGTCATATCTGCAGCCTGACGTGGTACTTGGAGCAGGCAAACATCCTCCTGATGAGCTTGGACTATAATTAAACAATAAAGCAAGAAGGACTTGCTCCATGCAGGGTCAATGAATCATTGGAGTAGCAGAAGACATCCCTGAGGGCTGTGTTCCCAGAGAAACACTTCTAGGGAGCTCAACAGGGCACATGAGAAGGACTTGGCTCTTCTGTGATGATTTTTTTTCTTTTTTCTCAAAATGCAATGCCAGAAATCAATCAAGTCTGTTCAAATCCCAGTCTGTGTTGGCAGAGAGCAGCCTTCAGCTTGTTTCTGGAAGAGTCATCCCGGCTGTCACCCTTCAACAGTCCTGGGGAAGCATCTCATGTGACTCCTGGATTAATCCTTGTAGTTGGCAGAGAGCAGCCTGCTTGTCCTCCTCAACAATGCATTCCTTAGAGAAATCCAGTGAACTTTGATGGAACAAAGAGGGCTTGTTCTGCACTGGCAAGGCCCAGGTCAAGTGTTGACACTACATGCACAGCCCCGTAGCTTCCAAGTGCTCATGGGCCAAGGGCTCTAAAACAAAGTGAAGTGACAGGTTTTGGCCACTCTGCTGTGACTGGAACTTCACAGTTGGCTTTCTGAGCCATGATCCAGCATTTTGGAAAGAAGGCTTTGAGAAATCAATATCAAACCATAGGTGTAGGACTTTTTAATAGGATATGTGATGGAAGGACTAGGAATAATGGATGTAAATTGGAAGAGGGAAGATTCAGGCTGGAGAGAAGAAAGAAATTCTTTCCTGTGAGGGTGGTGAGACATTGAAAGAGGTTGCCCAGAGAGGTTGTGGATGCCCCCTCAATCCCTGGAGGTGTTTGAGGCCAGGCTGGATGAGGCATTGAGCAACCTGGTGTAGTGGGAGGAGGATTGTATACATGGCAGGGGGATTGGAACTGGATGATCTTTAAGCTCCCTTCCAACCCAAACTATTTTATGATCCTCTCTGACACCTCTTTGCATAGGAGAAGCAGCGCCCTGGCATCAGGGTAATTGAGTTTTCATCCTGTCTCATGCAAAAAAGCTCTGCTTAAATCCAGGCTTAGTAATGGATGAAGCTAATAATTCAGGCCAAATGCTTAACTTCTTCAGAAACACCTTGACATCAGTGTCTGAACCTGTGTATAAACCCTTCTGACCAGGGAACAGCAAACCTGAATGCCTGCAGGAGGTTCTGTGTCAGCAACTGGTTAGGAAGAGAAGAAAATTCAGTAGAGTGTGTCTGGATTTTACTCAATGCCTAAATTAAAGAGCAGTGAGCTGAAGGCAAAGAATAACAAGGTCTTGATGTACACTGGGAAGTGATCTACATGACAGGAGGAGGGATGAGAATGGGAAAAAAAAGCAGAAAAGGAAAAAGTCCTGTCGAAAAATCATCTTCAGGCTAGATATAAGAAATAAATTCTTTATGGTGAGGGTGGTCAGACACTGGAACAGGTTGCCCAGAGATGTGTCCAGACTTCATCTCCATCCTAGTAGTTTGGTTTCTATCAGAATTTTATCTCCATGCCAGTGGTTTGGTTTCTACCTGACTTTCATCCTCATCCTAGTAGGTGGGTTTCAGCAACACTCATCTGACTGCAGCTGCCCAAATGTCACATTTTATCTGTTTAGTCACTCACACACCCTCAAAAAAGGTCCTCAGAGGAAAGAAGGAGGAAAGGAAGAAGCCATCTTCCTGAAACCAGACTTGCTGAAAATTGAATTTTAAAAAACCCACAAAAAATGGTGACAATTATTCAAACTTCAGACCAGCAGCAACACAATTGATTTCTACATAACAGCCTGCAAATAATTCATTTATTGTGGGAAGAAGAAGAAGGAAAAAAACCCCAAAACCCTGCCTAGATGGATTCAGGGCAAAAGAGGTGATCCAAGTGTTATTCTAGGAAATGAAAACAAATCTCACTCCAAAAGATCCAGCTGGATCA
The DNA here is from genome assembly GCA_013400935.1 of Turnix velox. Classification (NCBI taxonomy): domain Eukaryota; kingdom Metazoa; phylum Chordata; class Aves; order Charadriiformes; family Turnicidae; genus Turnix; species Turnix velox. The sequence goes on from VZTY01018305.1 coordinate 11,328, forward strand.
CTGATGAGTTTCCTCAGCTAGATGTGGTTTCATTTAAATATGCATTTTGTGTCATGGTTCTTAAGCATGAGATAGAATAGCTCCCAAAATCCACAAGCTGTTGGGAGAATTTTAACATCTCTCTAGTTTTTCCCAGCTAGATATAATGTGTCACAATGAATAAAAATTAAATTAAAAAAAAAACCAAACAAAAAATGCATGAAAACAAACCTACCAAAATAAAGAAAGCAAAAGAATAACCTTAAGATAACAGAGTATCTTAATTTTGTTAATGAATTAGAATTTGGTGCAAATATTCAGGCTCATGCATTAAGGGCCACCAAAATCAGAACCAGGAGAAGAAAGTTCATCTTGATATCAATGTCTGTGGGCTTTTGTGGCAAGGAATGGGCAGAAATTCATGAAAATGAGAAAATAAATTCTATTTCTTCCCCACACTCCACAAATCCAAATTAGCATTTTTTTTTTCACTCTTAGTCTACAAAACATGAAGATTTGTTATTAAAATCTGGAAAAGGAATCTTGTTGCTAGCTATGGGATCCAGAAGCAAAATAATGTTTATTTATACACAGTGATAAATATTTTTATGCTGTTTTCATGGGAAGGAGGAGGACAGAGCTGAGTTATCTCCTTGCTGCTCCAAAATTAGAATAGAAAGATAAACAGGACAGCAAAGCCCAAGAAATTCAGAATACAAACAAGCAAAGAAGGACTTTTTTTTTTTCTGAGCTTGTCTTTAACCCTGGTCCTGTCCAAATTGATTGAATGACAACAGTAGGGACTGGTAGGAATCCATAGAGTCCATGTATTTTTATTCTTTTTATCAAAAATGTGTATGGATTCAAAATCAAACTGCTATGGATCCATTTAAAAAAAATCTGAGGTGGTACTTAAGAGAATTTTTCATGGGTTTGAGGAGTTTTTTTTGAGAAGTTCTTCGCTGTGAGGGTGGTGAGACACTGGAAGAGGTTGCCCAGAGAGGTTGTGGATGTCCCCTCAATCCCTGGAGGTGTTTAAGGCCAGGCTTGATGAGACACTGAGCACCCTGGTGTAGTGGGATGTTTTTTGAGTTGTAGCTACATGGTCAGGATTTAGGAGGTGTAATTCAGTAATTATCCCTTCCCAACATGGCTCACACTGGTGACACTGGTGTCGTAAGTTGACACTGGTGATGGATTTGAGCATGATATTGGAAATAACATCTTTAGCTGGTGCTGAAACTGTTGGTTGAGTACCCGCTACTGAGTGCACATGGAGATGTTATATGGATGGGTAAAGACTGACACACAAGGAGGAAATTAAATTATCTAAAAGCAAGGAAAGACAGTTATTCTCAGAAAAAATCCTGACAAGTCATCTGATGTGTCTTCTCTGAGGTAGAGTAGGTGATAACAACTTCCAGAAAACTCATTCATAAAGACCAAAGGCTGTGGCTTCCATGGTCTCCTGGTTCTCAAAGTCATAGAATCATAGAATAGTTTGGATTGGAAGGGGTCTTAAAGATCATCTAGTTCCAACCCCCCTGCCATGGGCAGGGACACCTCCCACTACACCAGTTTGCTCAATGCCTCATCCAGCCTTAAACCCCTCCAGGGATTGAGGGGGCATCCACAACCTCTCTGGGCAACCTCTTCCAGTGTCTCACCACCCTCACAGCAAAGAATTTCTTTCTTCTCTCCAGCCTAAATCTTCCCTCTTCCAATTTGCATCCATTATTCCTAGTCCTGCCATCCTGGACCCTATTAAAAAGTCCTACCCCTGCCTTTCTGTAGCCCCCTTCAGGTATTGAGAAGCTACTCTGAGCTCCCCCCTGAGCCTTCTCTTCTCCAGGCATCACTGTATGGTTGGTGAGACATCAATCCCTCCCAAAATGAATAAACAAAAAGAATCCAGAAGCCAAATAAACATTTTTAGTTTACATTTTGACTTTAATTCCCCGTGTTTTCAAGTAGGACATGAAAGGCAAAAATCCCAGGTCTTGCTTTTTTGTGTTTTCATTGGTAAATGTTTATGTGGGATTTGGCTGTTTGCATTTCCAGCATATTTCAGCCTGATTTATGACATGCTCTGAGAATCTGGGTGAGTCCTGAGAAGCCAAACTCCTCAGAACAACAAAGCATACAACTAGGAGAAGGGAAAAAAAATTAAGAAATCATATAATTTTATAGTGATCCATGAGTAAAAGCATTAAAAATTGAAGATAACTCTTTCTTTTGGAAAGGAGGCATGAAATTCAACATGAAGGAGAAATTAAATTCAACATTAAAATGACATTTTGGTTAGACCTGATAAGTCTCTCAGCTGAGATTTGATGTCTTGGAGGAGATTTGATGTCTTGGATGAGATTTGATTTCTTGGATGAGATTTGAAGTCTTGGATGAGATTTATGGTTTGGCCTGGGCTGGTATCTATGTCAATGGGAAACCTTAAATATTGCAACCAAACCACCAGCTTGGTATCTTCAGAATCTGGATTTCTTTAATCTGGAGAAGTCAAAATTTAATGGAAAAAAAAAAAAGATCAATCTTCAACTGGGTAAAGTGCACATCAATGGTGGGGAAATTACTCCCTATGGTCAGGAGGGGCAGGGCAAGAGCTGATGATCTCAATTTAAAACAGTGAAAATTCAGGACAGAAAAGAATTGGTTCATTCCTTTCAAAGCCATCATTAATAATTTTAGAAATTTCCTATTTAGTATTTCAGAAGCAGGGGGGTTAATCCATCACTTGGGGAATTTCTAATCAAACAGACCACGCTCTTCAACACAGAAAAAAACATCTGCTTGTGTTTTAATCACAGAGGCATGAATTTGAGAGAGAAAATGGAGTAATTGCTGTTTTGTAAACATTTCTTCCTTTGATTTTCAAATTGTGCTGCTCACATAACAGATTGCTTTAGCTTGGAAATGTCTACATTTTATAAATAAGCACAGATCCATCACTCTTTTGGTAATTTAGCATTAAAAACAAAGCTTAAAGCTGTTGGAATTGTATAAAGCCAGGTGTAAGATCAATATTTATATTTCCTTTCCAGACATGACCTACTACTTCTCCCAAAATTAAATCTTCTTCCCTTTTTGTCAAGCTTGATGGAAATATTCATTGATTGTACTTATATTTCTTTTCCAGCTCTCAAAATTTCGAGGTGTTAGATAAATGGTTTTAGGAGGGTGTGAGAAGAGAATTAAAGAGGAGAGAAATTACACAAGGATTGTACCAAACAACTTGTGAATGTTGAAATTATCCCACAATCATGTGTTAGGATTAAGGGAGTTATTTTAAAACACTGTAACAGGCCAGGATTTGCTGTAGATGAGGGCATCACAGCTCCTCACAAATGACAAGTGGGTGACTTTGGGGCTGTTTGCCCCAAAATCAGATGCTGCCCACCTTTACTTTTGCATCATCTTGTATGAAAGTGGTTTCTTCAGTGCAGATCTGGCAAGAAAACCAGCAAGAACTAAAACAACAACTGCCAGGGCAGCAACAGCAACAGTCAGAGGTGGAAGAAGGTTGTCACCATCAGCAGGAGGGGGTGCACTGAGGTCCAGCCCTGTGAGAGAAGACAGATTGAAGAGAATTGGTTCAATAGAGTCAGAGCACTAAAATTTATGTTAAATTCACTAAAATTTACACAAAATTTACTAAAATTTACATAAAATTTACATAAAACTTAAAAAAATTTACCCCCCCTTCAGGACAGCCAAAGCATTTAGTCTTTTAAGATGTGCAGGTGAGAATAAGGGATTGTCTCTATTCTTTTAAATAAAAACAGAAAGCACATTACAAGTATCTTCTAATGACTTTTGAGAGCTCTTACCCTTTACTGATTACGTCATAGGCCAGAGTGTTAAAGTCATGAGGATCAGGGGATGTCACACCCATGTCCACAAAGATGGTGGACATGTGTGGAAAGAAGGAGAGACTTAAAATCACCTTTTTTAATAGCAAAATTAGGAAAAGCACTAGCAAAAAGCTCAGTTGGGAGAGCATTAGACTCCTAATCTGAGGGCCAAGGGTTCAAGTCTATGCATGAGGCTTAGTCAGAGTTGGGCTGGTGGTTGGATTCAATGATCTGAAAGGTCCCTTCCAACCTTGATGCTTATGATTTTATGATGATGAACTTTCTCAGAATATTAAAAATCCAAAAACATCTGAAATCTCAGTGGTAGGTGCCAGAAACCCAACTCTGTGACTTTTCTAAGCAGCTAGAAGAGATAGGAGAGTTATTAATTAGGCTTTACCTCCACTCCTGCTTTTTTCTTGAAGCTTGAGTGATCCAACCACCACGTTGACTTTCTCCTCGGTGGGGGTTGTGTCTCTTTTGGGGCGGCTGAGGCAGCCCTGGTGGCAACGGGAGGATTTGTCACCAAGCCTGCACACCACCAGCTCACATTGCAGGTACACCAAGGGGTGGTGGCTCAGGAACTCAAAGGCATTGAATTTGAAGCGAGCAAAGTGGCCATAGGGGGGCTGGTAAGTGGCATAGGTAGGGTCTCTAACACAGCTGGAAAGGAATGGGGAAGAGAGTTAGTCTTTGTGGATATGTGTGTATTCATTCCTGCAAAAAAAAGCAATAAATTAAGAATTATATAATTTCTAATGTTAAGAACAGAATGGGATAAAAGTAGAACCTCTGTGGCATGGTATAAATTTCCAAAATAAAGATTTCTTTAAGCACAGATGTCTTTAAGCATCATAAAGATGCTTAATTTTTCATTATTTTTTTTCCCAAGAGGTGACTGTAAGATGTGAAGAGGGGAGGAAAAGTATTATCTTTGATATATTGAGGAATAAAAATAATAATTCTAACTCTTGTTTTCACTAAAATATCTATCATCTAGGATGAGAGATTCCTGCTGCCAGTTTTCACTAGTTCATTTCCCCCTCTCCCACCGGTTTGAATTTTGCATCTAGGATAAGGATGAAGTGAAATGAAAGGTAAGGTCTAAATATCTTATTTCAAGGCTCATAATGAAAATAATTTTAAAAATAATCATATACTGCTTTTAACACTGTGTGGATAGTGAGATCTGAAGCAATTCAGAGTAGCTCTGTTCTTTTAAATAATTATTCTTTTAAAGAATTCCTCTTGCCCTGTAGTTTGAATTTTGCATCTAGAATAAAGATGGAGTAGGTGAAATGAAATGTTAGTAAGTTTTAAGGATCTTGTTTCCAGGGTTATGCTGTAAATTTAAAGAAATCAAAGACCACACAGAGCCATGAAGATGATGAAGGGATTGGAACATCTCCCTTCTGAGGAAAGGCTGAGGGAGCTGGGCCTCCTCAGCTTGGAGAAGAGGAGAATGAGGGGTGACCTCATTCATGGTTGTAAATCTGGAAAGGGTGAGTGTCAGGAGGATGGAGCCAGGCTCTTCTCAGTGACCTCCAATGTTAAGACAAGGGGAAAAAGGTGCAAGCTGGAACACAGGAGGTTCCACAGAAATGTGAGAAGAAACTTTGTCAGGGTGAGGGTGAGAGACGAGTGTCTCAGGCTGCCCAGAGAGGGTGTGGGGTCTCCTTCTCTGGAGACATTCAAACCCTGCCTGGACACTTCCCTGTGTGATCTGGTCTGGGTGTTCCTGCTCTGGCAGGGGGATGGGACTAGATGATCTTTTGAGATCCCTTCCAATCCCTGACATTCTATGATTCTGTTGATTATGAGATCAAAATCAATCCAGACTGGCTCTATTCTTTGAAATAATTACTGGTATTTTCTAACAACCTGAGAGATTTCTTACCCATTCCTGATTATGTCATAGGCCAAGGTGTTAAAATCACGAGGATCAGGTGATGCCACACACGTGTCCACAAAGAGGGTCAGATTTTGGTCAGAGTTGTGCAGAGAAGCTTGGACATAGACATCTTGGTTCAGGTCGATGGAGTAGGGAGAGTCATACACTTGTTGCAAGAAGGAGGAGTCATAAAATCCAATGTGCAGGTTGTACCTCCCAAACTGATTCTCAACCACATCTACAGTGTCCTCAGCCACGTAATTCACTTGCATCCAGTTGTTGTGGAGCATTTTACAGCTGATCCTTATGTGAATATTCTTCTTCCTCTTGATTATGGTCCCAGAAGGAGAGATTTCGATCACGTTGAAATAGTTGATGGTGTCATCATTGTCCTGTTTGATGCAGAATTTAAAATGAGGGACTGCATTTTTCTCCTCTTTCATGTTCTAAGCTTTGAGGGAGTAATCAGAGAATGGTTTGGGTTGGAAAGGACCTTGAAGATCATCTAGTTCCAACCCTCCTGCTGTGCACAGGGACACCTCCCACTGTACTAGATTGTTCTCCTGTTTGACATGGAATTTAAAATGAGGGACTGCATTTTTCTTCTGTTTCATCTTCTCAGTTTTGAGGGAGTAATCATACAATAGTTTGGGTTGGAAAAGACCTTGAAGTTCATCTAGTTCCAACACCCCTCCCATGGGGAGGGACATCTCCCACTAGACCAGGTATTCNTCCCACTAGACCAGGTTTTTCTCCTGTTTGATGTGGAATTTAAAATGAGGGGCTGCATTTTCCTCCTGTTTTATGTTCTAAGCTTTGAGGGAGTAATCATAGAATGGTTTGGGTTGGAAGTGACCTTAAAGAGTAAAAATCTAAAAGTTATCATGGAAGGTACAGAGCTAAGAGCACACACTGGCTTGAGAAGCATTGTCTGGGTGGGAGGAGACTCTGAAAACATCTTTGTGATGTTTCACTGGGTTCATCCCAAAGAAAGGTCTCGGAGTGTTTGAACTTTGTTAAAGGGATATCTGATGGTGGAGACCTACTGGCAACACTAAACTGCTTGGAAGGTGGCTACAAAGACAACAGAGACATGTGATGGAGGTTGTGAGTGGCCCTTAGATAAAATTTCCCACTGAGGCTGCAGGAGAGTAGTGCAACAGGTCACCTAGAGAAGTTGTGGCTTTGAAGATTTCATCTTTTGAATGTTTGAAGAGACTCCTGGTTCTCAAAGTCCTCTTGTATGTAGGCATCAAGCATAGAATCAAAGAATTGGGTTGGAAAGGACCTGAAAGATCATCTAATTCCAACCCCCCTGCCATGGGCAGGGGCACCTCCCACTACACCACGTTGCTCAATGCCAATAAGCAGTTAAAAAATGTAGATTCATTTTTAAGTGCTTTCACCAAGACGCTTTACACTGTCCTTTTCTGCCCACACATTGTAAATGAACTTGATGTAACTGAACAGAAACAGGTGGAGATATCACCCATGGAGCACACAGTCCTCCCAAAACTCCAGGACACCTATGAGGCTACCTCTGCTTTCAATCATGAAAAAGTTTATATAAATTCCTCCCCTGATTTACTCCCTAGAACCTCACTTCTCTTAAGAACATGGATTGCTTAAGTTGTAGAAAAGTGAAAGCACTAAAAACTTCAGTGTCTTGTTGGCTCCTTTGTTAGCCCTGTGCCTCTCTTCAAAGCAGGTCCTTCAATTCAATGTGACACAAAGGTGACCCTACCTCTCGTGTTGTCCCACAGCCATTGTAGGGGATGTTGAATATGACCTCTTGGGATGTGATTTTGGGTTTACAGCGACTGTCCCTCAGGGCAACCATCTCCACTGAGTAGCCTTGGGACTGGAGGTAGTTTCTGCTGACCACTGCACGCATGTACTCCGGCAAGCACAGGAGGGCTGGTGGAATAAGAAGAAACAACAAAATATTGACTTTTGTAGAATCATACAGCTGGAAGGGACCTTCAAAAGCCATCTAGTCCAACCCCCCTGCAGTGACAAAGACATCCTGCACTAGATCAGGTCACTCAGAGCCTCAGCAAGCCTGGCCTTGGATATCTCCAGGCATTGATGGGTCCTCCCCCACCTATCTGAGCATCCTGTGCTAGTGTCTCACCACCTTCATGGGGATGAACTTCCTCCTCATGTCTCATCTACCCCTGCCCTGCTCTAGTTTCAAACCTTTTCCCCTCATCCTGTGTCTCCATGCCCTGGCAAACAGCCCCTCCCCTGCTTTCCTATAGCTGAGATTTCCTTGGAGCCTTATCTTCTCTGATTATTGATTATTAAAGGTTGTAATTCAACCAGATGTTGTTTTTTAATTAATTTAGAAGGCAGGAGCTCACACACCACCCCCCCCATTTTTCCTTCATTTCATTTCCCAAACATCTTTGGATACACACAAACCAAAACAAATAATTAGGCTGGATTGTTGAGAGACCCCAACTGGGAACTTACTGGTGTTATCATCTGCTGGGATGGAGGAGTAGTGAGCCAGGAACCCTCTGAAGGTGTGTCTGGAATCACTGCGAAAGTGAACTGTCATCATGTTTGAAGAAGACACGTAGGTGGGGAAGGAACCAGAGCAAAGCCTCCCAAGAAGCAGGGAAGAGTGTGGAGGCCCATCATAGATTTCAACATAGTCATCCTGGCATCTGCCCTCTTGCATCCTGGAGAAGAAAAATCTAGTGAAATTCTCCTCAGAAACTATGAAAACCTTATGTGTGTGATAGAACCTTTCAGCCATTGAAGTTTTCACAGCAGGGGATTTGTTCATTGAGAGTTTAGCAGCAGCAAAAAACATGAGCAGAGCATTGGCAGAACAAGTTGTGATGGGATCATCGAATCATAGAATAGTTTGGGTTGGAAGGGACCTTAAAGATCATCTAGTTCCAACCCCCCTGCCATGGGCAGGGACACCTCCCACTGGATCAGGCTGCTCAATGCCTTGTCCAGCCTGGCCTTAAACACCTCCAGGGATTGGAGGGGCATCTACAACCTCTCTGGGCAACCTCTTCCAGCATTTCATGACTCTCACAGTAAAGAATTTCTTTCTTATATCTAACCTGAATCTACCCTCTTCCAATTTATATCCATTATTTCCATCATATATCTTATTAAAAAGTCCTACCCCTGCCTTTCTTTAGGCTCATTTCAGGTATTGAGAAGCTACTCTGAGGTCCCCCCTGAGCCTTCTCTTCACCAAGCTGAACAACCCCAACTCCTTCAGCCTGTCTTCTTCACAAGGCAGTTACTCCATCCCTTTGATCATCTTCATGGCCTGAGGATGAGAGGGAATGGATTTTAACTAGAGCAGGGCAGGCTTAGATGAGACATTAGGATGAAGTTCTTTCTTGTGAGGGTGATGAGACACTAGAATAGGTTGCACAGAGGGGTGGTGGAGGCTCCATCCCTGGAGACATCCAAGTTCAGGCTTGCTGAGGTTCTGATCAACCTGACCTAGTGCAGGATGTCCCTGCTTACTGCAGGGGGTTGGACTAGATGCCCCTTGAAGTTCTCTTTCAACTCTATGATTCTATGGAAAGACTCGATTAACCCAGATTTTGTTCTAGACTTCCAACTTCTGGATGTTATTGCAAGTGTCTCTAAAAATGGGAAGGCTGCCAGATTGAAAGATGGATTTCAAAGTTCTCAAAGAAGTTTTTGGTTTTGCTTTTTGTCAGGGAATCCAGGTTTTACTTACGCAATATCCCTGAATGTCAGCATCACACGGAAATTGTTCTCAACTTGTATCTCCCACAGGCACTCGGCGTTGTTGGGGTAACTCCCAGGGTAGAAGGGACTCTGCAGGATCCCAGAGGAATTTGAAACTGAACCACCACAAGAGTAAGGCACTGTAAAAAGAAAACAGAAGGGAATTACTGTAGTTTGCTCACAGAACTGCACAAAATTGTACTTGAGTTGTAGGTGTCTCATCTGTAGCTGCTGAAAAAGACTCCAGGAGCTCATAGTGACCTCCCAGTGCCTGAAGGGGCTGCAGGAAAGCTGGGGAGGAGCTGTTTGCCAGGGCATGGAGACACAGGATGATGGGAAAAGGTTTGAAACTAGAGCAGGGCAGGGTTAGGTGAGACATTAGGAAGAAGTTCTTCACCATGATGGTGGTGAGACACTGGAAGAGGCTGCCCAGAGAGGTGGTGGAGGCCCCATCAATGCCTGGAGACATCCCAGGCCAGGCTTGATGAGACTCTGAGCAACCTGATGTAGTGCAGGATGTCCCTTCTCACTGCAGGGGATGGAACTAGGTGGACTTTGAAGGTCCCTTCCAACTCTATGATTTTATAATTCCTGCTGGCTGCAGGTTATACTCTGTATGACCCAAATCAAAGCAAATGTTTGTTTCAGCTTTACTTTCATGCTGTATTCAGGATTCCCTCTCACATCCATGGTGTCAGATCACCCTCTACAGGTTGGGTTAGTAACACCTGGACAGTTTTTGCTCTGTTCTTTCCTTTCTATTGTTGAGATATGACTCAAGAATCATAGAATCATAGAATAGTTTGGGTTGGAAGGGACCTTAAAGATCATCGAGTTCCAACCCCCCTGCCATAGGCAGGGACACCTCCCACTAGACCAGGCTGCCCAGTGCCCTGTCCAGCCTAGTCTTGAACACCTCCAGAGAGGGGGCATCTTCCCAAAATGGAAGTACTTTCATCTACAGGTAGCATCCCCTGGTTACCCTGCTGATTCTCTTTATTCCCCTAAGGACTTTGCAGGGTAAATAAGCTGCAGGTCCTCTCAGAAACTCTAATGTTACAGTCTCAGAGCAAAATAAGCTGGGCCAGATCTTAAATAGGTCTCATTTCTCCTACATGTGTAGTTGCAAAAAGCTTTCATGTTCCTGCCACCACAAATGACGTGTAATTCTTATGTTAAACACACAGATAATTCTGAAGGTTTCTTTATAGGCAGTGAGTATAAGCTCTGAACTTAATTTCTACAAGATATGAGTTGTAAAGACAACTCCCCTCCCATTTTTTGTTCCTCCTCAGGGTCAGCCATGCCCAACACACTCCTCCCTTTTGGGATTTTTGGGCTGCTTGGGCTATTCCAAGCTTGGGAGCATCAGCTGTACCCAGACACTGTCCCTTTTCCATATCAGACTGGACAGTCTCTCAAGAAGCTTCACTTTTGTACCATTTTCTGCTTTGAATGGTCAAGCACACAGACTAAAATCATAGAATCAGAGAATGGTTTGGGTTGGAAGGGACCTTAAAGATCATCCAGCTCCAACCCCCCTGCCATGGGCAAAGATACCTCCTACTAGATCTTCTTTAAAAGACAAAAATAGCAGGCTGAAGACCATGAGACCTCTAATAAGCAGAAGAACCAAAAAACTACCCATTGTCTGCAACTTCTCTTCTAAATAACCTGTGACTCTGGATGCAAATGAATAAGTTCTCAATTAAACTGATAATGTTTTGAAAAAAAAGACACATTTTAAAAAGAAATCTCCAAAAGCATATAAATTAAGTTATGCCATCAGGCACGGGGATAAAGGCAAAGAGGGGGAAAAAAATCAAAAAGAGAAAACATGATTTATGAGTCCTATGTAGAAATAATAACAATAAGGAAATGGTATCCCACAGAGAATGAGTATCAATAAAATTACACTGTGTGCAGTTAATGACATGGTTTGATGTCATTTCCCTTTAGATGTTCAGCTCTGGACAAAGTACAGTTGTCACCCTGCCAGTACTGATGTAACACCTCCTTACCCTTGACCCAGCCAAAGAGCCCAGTGAGGAGATGGCTTGCCCAGAGCCAACCACCTTGACTGCAAATTGAACGTCACTGAGATGCAAAAGAATGTCACCTAAGAGTTATCATGCAGGTTTAAAGGGATATTGCCATAGAAACAAAAATCAAAGATAAAAAAGCCCAATGGGGAGGCAGCCCACAAATACAATAAATGAGAAGAGCCTCAGAAGAGCATTACCTGCTGGAGGTGCTGGGGTGGCCACAGGAGCTGTGAGGGGGAAGAAGAAGAGACATAAATGAGATGTGTTGCTCAGGAGGAAGGTGATGAGGGACAGACATGGCCCCACCTTGGAGCAGAGGGGTCATGTTGAACAGGGGATAGGAGGAGAGCTTGGGTGACCATGAGGTCCATGGGAGAGCTGTTGGCCAGCAGTGCCCACACACCT